>CM018047.1:24407998-24762998 GCA_008638375.1 Nyssa sinensis | reverse complement strand
TCTGAACTTTCCAGTGAATTGCACTCCGACTGTAGGGTCAGATGCAACGGAATTTAAAACTTTTTTTTTGTCAAGGGAATGCAACTCATGTATTCACTGTAAGGTTATGCACCACAGAGCCAGTCTAAAATCCAACAGCTAACAATTCTAACCTCAGAGCATATCTATAATCCGACATATAACAACAGAGCAGAACTATAATCTTTAGAGTACCGTTTAAATCCATGAGCCATGTCTATATCTAGTACATATCAGTCAAGTCAGTCGTATTACATCACTCACCTGATTAAATAGGTTCAATCCTCAGTAATCCAGTCTCCACAGATCAGTGCCATCAGATCCAACATATATCATTCCTGAAAAATGTTACGGAATGGGGTGAGCTTCGAAAAGCCCAATGAGTAACACAGGTTCCCTGTCAAGGGTTTCAAAACCATTTCTTGTTTACAAAGCACAAGGGTAGTTCAGTTGTTTCTGAAATAACAGTTTTATAAACCTACTTTAAATGCAGTTTTAGTAGAATAAGTAGGACTGAACTAAACGGAACAACAAATCAGAACAGACGGAACAGTGCATGATGCCAATATCAATGAGAGCATAAGCAATTAATTCAAATATCAGAACAGATCAGTACTGGGCGGAACATAACAGGGCATAACAATAATATATCAGTTAGGCGCGTAATCAAGCCTACTTATGTCAGACCGCTCATAATCAGAATGGTACCCAGAGTCAGACACATCATAGCAGAACAAAATCAGATAGACCATAAAACGGAACAAGACAGACCGAACAAAACAATAGTAGGACGGGACAAAATCATGCCGCGTACAATACAGTATAAAAGTTTGCATTTAAAAACATGCATTCAGACAGTATAACTTTTTAAAATCGTACAGTGCATCAAAATACAGTATCTATGCAGTAACTTATATACCAAGTAAAGAATTCGGACAGATCATAACGGAACTGGACCAGGTATCAATCAAGACAGACAGATTATTAACGGACGGTACATAATGAGATCAGACGGAACAAAACACCAGTTCAAGTCACCGGCATAATCAAGGACAGAGGCATAACAGGACGGATCATAACGGAACAAAGCAGAGCAATACATCAATCAGAACAAGACATATCGAAACTGAACATGGCGGATCAAAACGGTACAATATCAATCAGGACGAGTCATATCGGAACTGAACATGACGGAACAAAAGGAAACAATACCAATCAGGACAAGTCATATCGGAACTGGACATGACGGAACAAAACGAAACAATATCAATCAGGACAAGTCATATCGGAACTGAACATGACGGAACAAAACGAAACAATATCAATCAGGACAGTCATATCGGAACTGAACATGACGGAACAAAATGGTACAATATCAATCAGGATGAGTTATATCGGAACTAAACATGACGGAACAAAACGAAACAATACCAATCAGGACAAGTCATATCGGAACTGGACATGACGGAACAAAATGAAACAATATCAATCAGGACAAGTCATATCGAAATTGAACATGACGGAACAAAATGGTACAATATCAATCAGGACAAGTCATATCGGAACTGAACATGACGGAACAAAACGAAACAATATCAATCAGGACAAGTCATATCGGATCTGAACATGACAGAACAAAATGAAACAATATCAATCAAGACAAGTCATATCGAAACTGAACATGACGGAACAAAACGAAACAATATCAATCAGGACAAGTCATATCGGATCTAAACATGACGGAACAAAATGAAACAATATCAATCAGGACAAGTCATATCGGAACTGAACATGACGGAACAAAACGAAACAATATCAATCAGATCAAGACATATCGGAACTGAACATATCGGAACAAAACGGAATAATACATTATAAAAGAGTATGCATTTAAAGACATGCATTTAAACAACATGGCGGATAAAACAGTACAGTGAATCAAAATACAGTAACTAGACGGTGTACTTATACACCAAGCCAGAAGTTCCAAGTTACTCACAAACTGTTACGGTTATCTCCTTGCGCAAACAATCCGATAACCTCCAGATACGTCAGGCATCTCCATGTATATCCTGAACAATAATCATCAATCATATACAGATCAGAACTCATCCATTCAGGTCTCATTCGTCATCTTAGGTATCTATCGGATTACCTAAGATAGCCTAGCAGCCTATCGCCCTTTCACTGGGTCTCACCCGAGGCTATTTCATTCTTTAATTAGGCCTAGCAGTCATCAGGATTATGATTTAAGTCATTTGGACTTCAATCGTTATCAGTCAGTTACTTCTTCAGCCTTAGGGGCAAAAGGGTCATTTTATCATTCTTGCCCCGGACCCTATCAAGGCCCTCAGAATAGTCTACATATCTTATGTATTAAGTTCTAAGTCTTTTAGGCTTAAATCGGTATCAGTTAGGTGCTTATTTAGCCTTCGGGGCAAAATGGTAATTTTGTCATTCTCGCCCCAGACCCTGTCGTGGTCTTCAGAATAGTCCTTATATCTTAAATATAAAGTTCTAGGTCCTTTGGACTCCAATCAGTATCAGTCAGGTTCTTATTTTAACCTTAGGGGCAAAATGGTAACTTTGCCATTCTTATCCCGGACCCAGTCGTGGTTCTCAGAATATCCCATATATCGTATACATGAAGTTCTAACTCTTTTGGACTTCGTTTGGTATCTGCTTTTGGTCATCGGGACACATTAATTCGTTTATCATTTTACGCGTTAACTGTTCCGGAGTCTTATTTAGCCCTTCAGTGTTCATAATTATCCTTATGATAATTTATCAGATCAGTTTGACCTTTATTCCACCTCTACTTTGCACTTCATGTGCTCAGCGGTATTTTGGTCATTTTACGTTTCGTAAGATTCTGACCCCGGTTCGTCATTTATTCGGGTATACAGTTTCACCAGTGTTCGGGTTTCTATCGGTATCAGTTTCGTCCCAATCGGGCTTCATTTGGGCTTCGTACAGTATCAGGGGTAATTTGGTAATTTCACGTGTCATATTTTTCGGCACGTCAGTTCATAAAATGGACCTCACCGTTGGGTCCCGAGTGTCCGACATAATTAAGTTGGACTATCTTTTATGTTTAATCTGCCCTGGGTATCACTAGGGGCAGTTCAGTCATTTTATAATTTATGTGTGTGTATTTTTCGGGACTTCGGTTCGTTAAACGGACCTCACCGTTGAGTTCAGAACGCCCGACATAGTCAAAATAGACTGTCTTTTATTTTTATTTGGGTCTGGTGCCATCAGGGGCAGTACAGTAATTTATCACTTACAGGTCTGTATTTTTTGGTACTGTATTTCCAAAATCGGACGGTACCATTGAGTCCGGAATGTTTGAAATAGTGAAAATACACTATTTATTTAATTTATTTGGACTCCGTTTGACATATTAAATGTCCAGGGGTAAAATCGTAATTTTACCTAATTAATAAAATAATAAAATAATTATTTTATTATTTAATTAATTTGTCAGGGGCTTAATTGAACAGTTTCTCAGAAATTTGGGCCACTGTATAATTCTTTAAAACAGTTGGGGACAAATCCGTAATTTCAGAAAGTATTTGGGGGTCAAAACATAATTTCATAATTTAGGGGTTCAAACCGTAGGGTTCAGGGGTTCAGAAATTGAACCGGTCCAAAACTCAGAAAACCAACCGGTTCAGTTACTTTCAGAAAACTGGAATAGCATATTCCAGTTAACCTTAAATTGCCCTTATCCGTGTTCAGGCTATCCTTATAACCTGATTTTAATTTCTTATCACTGCGTCCAAACATGCGGAATTCAATTTTAAAATCAAAACAGTAAACTTCAAAACGGCGACGTGCCACTTATCCGGTTTTGCAACGGGTCGGGTCCCGACCCGAGTCCGATCCAGACCCACCCGAGACCAAAATGGTCTCTGTCTTCTCCGGTGACCTACAGGGGTCTTCTCCGGCGCCGGTGGAAAATCCCGATGACTTCGTGAGTTCGGTCCAACGGGGTTTGAAAGGGATTTCCGTGATCTTTCCATCCCCGGTGTCGGTTTTCGTCCTAGGTTAGGTTTTGGCCGTCGAATAGTGGGTTACAGGTCGCGGCTCCGGTGGTGGCCGGTTTTCCGGCGACGTTTCCGTTTCATTTTCGTGGGTTTTTGGGTTGTTTTAACCCCTGTTTTCGACCACAGGGACCTTTTGGAACTCTTAGGAACAGTTTGGTGTGCTAAAATCCTACAAAACCAATCGATTGGAGGATTATCGTTTTGGGTCAGCCGCACCTACAACTGCCCATATCTAGCTCATTTTTGGACCATTTTGGTCCGTTCAAGTTGTGTTAAGTTCCATTTTCCATGTTTGTCATGCCTATACGCATCAAACCGAGCTTAGTGTAGATTTAAAAAAAAAAAACAGAAGTTTCCATCTCTCGGTCTATCATGGTTCAGTGCCCAAAATGGGTTCAAACTTAGTCTATTTTCTCCCATTTTCTTCCCCCTAATACCTCAGTTACATGCATGTTGTCTATACGGCTCAGATCTCCAAAACAGTAAAAAAAATTACAAATGAAAATCAGAGCAGTTTGGTGTTTACCTCTGGTTCAGGCCTACTGTTCCCACACGGCTAGGTCCTAACACCTTGGTGGCGCCTCATTCAGTCACACGGTGCTGCTCAGTTCCTCAGTCCCCTTTGGTGCATCTCCATGGATGTACACACACATGCACACACCATGCTTGATCTCACACATGCAAGACCTCACAAGGATTTTTCTCTCTCTAAGAGTCAGTACACAAGGCCTCTACAGTTCTGATTTCTCTCCATGCATATATGGAGATTATCTAAAAATCATATTTGTCTTTGACATTTCATCTCCCCAAGTGCATGATGGATTTGCATGCAATTTGGTTGGAAGGAGATGTAATCATGGGTACATAGGCATGATGATCTAGGGAGCATAGGGTGATGCATGCTGATGTGTTGTATGCTTGGTTATTGGCCAATTTGGGTGGCAGCTTGGGCCAATTTAGAGATATATACATTTTAGTTGTACAACTAAGCACAAAATATTGGCAGCCTACATGGTTAATTTTTTGGATAAGAGTTCTTTCCACTCAAAGGTCAAGGGTTCAATTCCCTTGGCCTCCCATTTGGCCATTTTTTCCATATTTTCGGTTAAGGCCATGTTTGGTTGCACAGTAATTCAATTTTCAATGTTTGCTACATAACTTTCATTCCGTAGCTCCTTTTTCGATGCGGTTTCTTCCGAGAGCTTCATAATTCAGTTAACTTCAGTGTCAGAGGTTCCATGTCATTTATTAATCATTCGGGATTTTCGGGGTTAACTAATTCGGGTTCCGTTAGTGTTAAAACAACATTATTTTACCGATTTAACCAGCAATTTGGGTTCGGGTATTATACCCTCTTTCTCCAGACATATTTAATTATTTCATCGGCCTATCATGACCGCCGGGATTATGATTAATTCCCTTTACTATTCTGTAAGCCGGTACTAATTAATAATTAGATAATTAATCATTAATTATACAGGGTTGGGGTGTTAAATCAATAATTTTGATGCTTATGCATCATTGTCTTGTAAAATGGAGGCTTTTTAAAAACATTTCTTTACCTCCCCGAAGACACCTTTTTAAGGCATGTAAAACTTTTTTTTTTCTTCTTCAGGAAATGATTTTTATGAGCATTTAAAAACATGGCTTTTCAAGAAATGCTTTTCATGAGAATTTAAAACATAGCTTCTTCAGGAAATGCTTTTTACGAGCATTTAAAAACATTGCTTCAATAAAAAGAAAGCTTTTCATGAGTATTTAAAACATGGACAATTTAATAGGGTTTTTAAATACTTGGAGGCCAACAATTAAAACATTTAACACATGAACTTCAAGAAATTAAATCACGATGTACGGGAATTGATTAAAACACAGATAGAATAAAATACATTTATTTTCAAGAAACATTTAATAAAATTGGCATTTACATGGACATGCGGAAAATAAACGCATCAACTGTCAGTAATATCAGGAAGTGAATTTTGCATGCCGTGTTAGAATTTATAAATAGAATGATAGTATATTGAAATATAAAGCATATAAATTCAAGAATTTAGAACTTGAAATATTGCATATATTTTAACATAAAAATACTTCAGAATATTTGAACTTCAAATTACTTCAGAATCCATGGAGATTAAAAACCTCAACTTCAAGGTATAGGATTGCTCACCTTGCCCTCCTGGTTCAGCACTACTGATGGGCTTTCCCTTTTCCTTTGTAATTCCTAAAATCAAATTCACCAAGACTTCAATTAATTCCTCATTTACTTTAAATCATTCTTAAATTGATGCTATTCGTTTAATCTTGGACCCGACGTATCCTAATTTTCTAGGATTGGTCTTACCGGTCTACTCGTGGTAATTTAATAAATTTATTTTTCAGTACTTATTTTGGTATTATGGACCTCACCATTGGGTCCGGAACGTTGAAGAAAGTCAATTTAGAGCTTCTCGGATTTTTATTAGGCTTCGGGCATATTAGGGGCAATTTGGTAATTACACTTTTACGTGTCTTAGTTTTTCAGAGTCCCGTCTCATAAAATGGACCCTGTCATTGGGTCCAGAATGCCCAAAATAGTCAAAATACACTATTCATATATTTAATTTGGACATCGGATTATATTTTAATAATTAAATCAATTTAATATACTAAATTAATTTAATTAGTTAAATTAATATTATTTATTAATTTCTATAAGTATATGCCACATGTGCCATGGTGGCACAGTGGCAGCAAGTGGGATGGTTAAGGCTCTGGCAATGCAATGGTTACCCGTTTGATCCCCATGGGGCGCAACCCCTTTATTTTTTCTGATTTTATTAGGCCCAAACAATAAACAGGGGATTAAAACAGGATAGGCTATCTTATTCCAATAGTGGATATCAAATCAGGCCCCTGCCCCTGTAACCAAACAAACCAGGTCTGTTTAAATTTTAAAACATAACACACACAAAACGGTGTCGTCCCACTTAAGACCATTTATGCGACGGGCGGGTCCCGACCCGAACTCTATTTGGCCCGAACCGAACCGCCCATTGTTCATCTTCTTCCCCCCTTTACCCCCGCATGGTAGCCCTAATTTCTGTTTTATTTTTCTTTCAATTTCATGATGTTTTGGTCAACTAAACTCTTTGCTTTCCACCCCAAAGAGCTTCTAGAACTTCAAGGTAAGGTTTGGCATTAGTTTCTTGGATCAAAATGGATCAAAACATCAAGTTCCTCACCATTATTATGGTCTGTAACAGGCTCGGTTTGAGCTTGTTTCTGGGCCATTTCAAGTGATTTTTGGCTGGTTTTGTTCCTTGTTTAAGGGGCTTCAAATCCCCATTCTTAAAACCTGATTTTATAGCAAGTTTCGAATATTGCATCTAACAACCCAAATCTGCAGGTGGTGATTTAAGGCCTTTACCTAGGCTTCTAGGTCTCGGGTTAGGATTTTTGAAACCTTAATGAGGTCTACTTTGGATCTAAGACATCAAGAATGGATTCCATGAAGGTCATCTCAGACCCACACCATTGGAGGTCCATTAATGGTGGTTCTTCATGGGTCTCGGGTTCTGGGCCTTCCTAGGCTGGTCCTATTTCATTTTTCTCACAAGATGTACTAGTTCCTAGCCATGCATGCATGAATAGAGGCTTTAAACAATTTATATAACAGGAGATTTTAGAGAGAGAAAAAAATGGTTGTAGGGTTATACCTCAACAACGGATCCGTTCCCCTTCACCTTGCTTCTCCCTCATTCTTCTTGTTCTTCTTCTTTTTCCCCATCCATGGTGGTTGCAGCAACTCTCTCTCTCTCTACAATTCCCTCTCTAAGTTTCTCTCTCTACATCACTCTCTCTCTAGCCGACCTTACCTCACTTATGATTTTTAATCTTCCCCTCACTTCACGCACGCATCACTTATAAATATATCATATATCTTATGTTTTTTTTTTTTTTTTTAAAATGATTGCTTTGTTGCATGAAAGGTGATTGGGTCATTTGGGAGGTGGCTTTATTTTAAATGTGTGTGTGTATATATATATATATATATATATATATATATATATATTGTAAAATAAGACACAAACAAGTGGGTAGCCCAAGTGGTATTTTTTTTGGGCTTTTAAATGTTGGTCTCACTTGGTCAAGGGTTCAAAACCATTGGCCTCAACTTGGTTTATTTTTCTCATTAATCGCTCCTTGTGAATTTAAATTTAATATTCACTCCTTCATATATCGAATTTATAACTCGTAGCCTTAAATTATTTTCCCGGAGTCGACCTCGTTATTTCAAAGTCTCGGAACTATTGTTGAAATCATTATTTATTTCCCGATTAAATTTCTCAATATTCTTTTATGGGTTACTAATTAATAATTAGCGAACTAATTATTATTTAATCGGGATAATGTGTTACACTTGTATTCTTATTCTTGTCAATTTAAGAAATCAAAGGCTTATAATTTTGTTTAGGTTTTTCACGTGTCGACTTCGTTAGTTGAAGCCTTGTCGTTTTAATTTCCTTCATGTATCGATCTTATTCATTTTAGTTTAGCCTTCATCATCTTAATCAAAGTTTCTTAAATCCCCACTATTTAATTAGTGACTTAATTTTTATTTGTTGGGTAGGGGTGTTACAACTGATCATCGATGCAAGTATATATCAATTCACACTTTGAATATTCACCATTGGAACTATTTTCCTATCTCTCCTTAGTCGCAGTTAATTAGAAAACAAGCGATCTAATGAACCCTAACTACTAAACAACCTGAGACAAGCGCTAAAGGTTTAATCTAGTAACATTCTTAAGAATTAGAAAGATCGATGAAGCTAAACAACACAAGCACAAGCGGTTGCATTTAATTTAGTCGAGCGTTCTTCCTAAGATCTAGTAATTTCTGACACACCAAATTATTAAATCTTAGTTGCTTCACAAATTAAAGGAATCAAACAATTACGGATTTGATATCTAACCTAACAGTAGATTGCAACGAATAATAAACTAGTAGGCTTCCTACTAATTAAATGAGACAATCATAAAAATAAGCATAGAAGAACATCCGATACTCAAAACATAAATTGAACAATGAAAATAAATGAGATCTCACAGTTTTATTATTCCGAGGCTTCCGTTTCCTTCTACCAATTATAAAAGTTTAGCCACACACGGCCATGAAAACATGAAGGAGAAGTTAGCGAAGAAGGGACAGAGAGGCGTGCATGTGTGATGGCTGAGAATTCCTCTCCCTTTTACAAATTAATTCAGAATTAGAAGGCTACTAAAACTTCTAAAGATATTCTAAATATTATCCTAAAATAAAAATATCCAAATCTAACTATAAAAAAGGAAAATATTAAAAATAAAATAAAGTCCTAATATAACTAGAAAAGTGGTGCTTTCAGCTGGAATTTTCATGCACTAGATCTAGAAACTTCCAAAAATAAATTGTGTGGACCTGCGCATTAGAATTTCGCACAGCTAAGGAACATCAGCAATGTAGGTGCAGCGACTTCAAGCTTGATTGCAACCTTGATGAAGCTAGTATCTCTCAAAACTCAAACCATGAAAGTTATATAACTGTTTCTTGGATTTCCATATCATCTTGAATCATCTCAATCGAAGCTCGGATGAGAGATTTATGCCCAGATTACGAAGCGATATCGAAACTGTCCAGAATTGTCCAATTAGCTTTTTTTGCACTTAACGCCTCCATTTGCATCATAAATCAAAATATAAGAATAATGAGTACATTTAGACACCAAATAAGTATAAAAGACTAAACATTAAGGGAGAAAAAATATGACATTTTGCATTCTCATCATCCTTATTTTATTTCTATCCCTGTTTAGCTATGCTTGAGGCTCGGTTATATGAGCTGTATGTTGCATATGTTTTGATTGGGTAAGGTTTTGTGCAATGATATAAGGCCATCAAAACTTTGACTAGCCCACAAGTTGACACCTCATTTTTTGCATGCATTTCATGGGTTATCTATAATTTGAGTTAACATTATAGCCTAAAAGTGCTAGCAGCCTAGTTGGTAAAGTTTTGGCAATCTTTATATGGGGTCGTGGTTTCAAGACTTTGTGGGAGCTTTTTAAGCTATTTTCTTATTTCTCTATCTTTGTATTAGTGTTTCCTAGTTCTTATTGAATAATCTTTATTTTATTCATACTTCAATACGATCACATTTTACACACTATTTTCTCTTAACTTTTATTAAGTAACCCGATCCAATAATACAAAGTATTGGTATAATATTTTTCTTTACTTAGATTATGTCTTGGGATAATGCTCTAAGGTATCATCAAAATATTCATTATGATAGCATGCATTGCTTGTTTATTTAATCCTCTTATTGATGGTACACGTGTGTGTCTTTGGTCTTGTCATGCCCCAAATTTTCACAAACCCGAGGAGTGAGTGAAATGAGTTAAGGAAAATAAATAAAAGGCAATTAAATAGATTTAGTTGATTTTTCATTTATTTCCTTATGTTTCCCCAAAATTTAAAATGAAAACTTGTTACTAGACTTAACCACGATGGCTTTCTAATGTCAATTAAATATTTCCTCCAAGCAATATTCAAGATTAGTCTAAGTCATGTTAAAAAATGGCCTCCAAAATAATCCCAAAATGTCTCTAAATATACCTTAGAACAATGGCCCAAATGGGCCCTAAATGTCCTAAAACATAGGCCAAGAATAGGTCAAACATTCTACCTAAAGTAGTCTAAGGAAGTGGCCAAACATGGCCCATAAGAGTGGCCAAACATGGCCTAATAGGGTGGTCAAACATGGCCCAAAAGGGTGGCCAAACATGGCCCAAAAGGGTGGCCAAAGGCTGGTGTCAGGGGGGGTGTCAGGTTAGGCCTGCATAGGGGCAAGGCGCAGGCGCACGGGGTGTACGCAGGCAGGGTGTGGCGTGCGACATAGGGGCAGGGTGCGCGGCAGGAGTGGGTGCGGCGGCACGCGGGTTGCAGGCTGGCGTGGCCTGGTCTGGCTACTGCACTGTGCATTGTAGCAATAATGTATTTACTGCAGCTCAATTTCTTTATTTTCTGCAGCAGATTTTCTCTATTTCCTAAATTCTTTTTCAAAGTGTTGCAAGCTACTTTTTCCCATTTTTAGCCTATTTCCTCAAGGTTTCTAACCCCCAATTTTTAGCATTTTTCCCACCTATACATAGGGTGTTTCAAACATTTAACAACCCTGTTAATTTCATTAAATTTTAACATAGTCTTCTTTATTTTCTAAGCCTTTTTCCACCTAATATTCCACAACACAATCCATCATTTCTCAAATAGCAACCAAAACACATCCTTTAATCGAACTAAACATTTATACATCATTTAAGACATACAATCGTCCATACATACGCATATACTTAAATTTTAAAATGTCACAACCTCATGTTCATTATAAATGTAGGGTCTTGCGCATAGTTTCCATACTACACAAGGTTTTACAAGTTGATTACACATGTCTTAGGGCTTATGCCTTCATACAACTCAAAAATATGCCCCAAGGGCCTAATGTTCTTCATGGTTCATTTCCCTTCCGCTCTTCAAGACTTCATCAAGTCTCAAGTACCCGAAGCCTCATCTATAATATATAATTCCCATATAGGGTCAGCACGACTACTGGTATGACATAATGCTAATGTAAAGAACAAAGATAAGGTGTGGCATGTGCAAAGTATACATTTATAATCTATATGTCTTCCAATTCATCAATGCAATGCAATGGCAATATGCATGATGTCACGACCCGAAACCCACCCTATGTAGATCTCGTATTACGGGACCGGCCCAATGGCCGTCCCTACTTTTTTCATTCTTTTACCAATGATAACAGTAAATAATGTAAACATAACATTAAAGTGTGGAAGCCTTATTACAAATATTGTTCACAAATTGAAAGTAAAATTGACAATAAACTAAACATTAACCACTCTTAGGTGGTGAGTACATGGGAGAGACTATATCATTCTATTGTGCTCCTCAACTGTCTCCCTATGCTTTTGACCTCTTACTGTGGTTCTGTAGCATTCTCACCTGAAAAATATAATGAATGGGATGAGCTAACAAAGCTCAGTAAGTAAAAGCCTATCTCAAATACGGGTTAGGGATTATATAGGAAACATGAATTCAAGGTAACACGATAGCCAGTCATGACAACGATTGCAGTTAACAGTACAGTGCCATAAGGCCAATGAACAGTAAAGCCCAATAACAAGTCTGAGTAGTAGTGTAGCATGGATATGGATAAGGCACAATGATCACAATCAACATGAATACTGCCACAATAAAACAGTCACAGTCAAGTCCAAATAATGAGTGAACGATCAACATTTCAATGCACACAAAATACCCTCATAACTTCCTAGGTAAGAACACCTCCATCACCATGTGTCCGATCACGGATTCGACCCGTAGGTCCTGTCAATCGGCCCCTAGATCCAGTCAATAGGCAACCACCAGAAAGGACAATATCAATGGTGGAATAACAATAGCAGTTACATACATGAGTACAAAGTTTTGGCAATAATAGAAATGATGTGGCTTGAAAAACCACGTATAAGAGATAGAAGTTTACTTACCTTTTCAATGCGTCTTAGTATCCCGTGACCTTCTCTTTTCCTTTTAAGTCTCCTATATATATCAGTAAACATGTTCCAACTTTAATGTCATTTATCAAATTTATGCCTCGCTACTCTAAATATCTCTTTTATTACTTTATACTTATACAACTTCTAATTTGATCGAATTTACCCAAGGGTAAAATGGTCATTTACGTGTCCCTATTTTTTGGGTTCTGTTTTCATAATTTGGACTTCATCGTTGAGTCCAAAAGGTTTGAAATAATAAAAATCTACTATTTACTTACCTCAATCGGAGTCCATTTAAGTCACTTTCGACTTAGGGGCATTTTGGTTATTTTGGCGTTTCTACGGTATTTTATTTTTTGGGACTCCGTCTCATGAAACGAACCTGACCATTGAATCCGGAAGGTCCAAAATAGTAAGTTTTCATTATTCATTCGACTAATTACCCGTCGAGATTTAATTCAAATTTAATTAATTTAAACTACTTTATTAAGTTAATTAATTGTAACCAATACATACATTATTTGAGCCCAACTTGATCAGATGTGCCTTAGTGGATAGTGGTCCATTCTTCTCACTCTTCCCCTTTGGTCACAGGTTCAAGTCATTGCCCATACAATTTTTTTTTCATTTCCTGTACAATTAGAAATTGTAAGCCAAACAATGGATAGCTTCTTTTTTACAACCAAACACCCCCCAAACTCAAATTTAAAACTTGACCCATAAAGTAACAGTGTTGGGCAGCCCTTTGAATGGGTGGGTCGGGTCAGACCCTACCCTGTTTGGCCCAAACTAAGGAACAAAAACTCAGTCGCAGCGCAGCACCCTCCCCCAGCGCATGGCTGGTCACCTCTTCCATCAACGGCGACTCACCGACGATGGATTTTCTTGCGTTTTTCAGTGGGGTTCATACCTACAAGTCATGGGAAACTCGAATCTTCCCTCGGTTTTCTGATCGGAGTACCAGATCTCCCCCAAAATAGGGAAAACCACAACTCCATTGGAGCTGTGAGATTTTTCGACCAGCCCTTTTTCTCCTCCATTTTCTACTCTTTTCTTATATGGTTTTGGCCCATTTTTCCTCCCATTCAATTTTTGCACGTCTTAGGAATTATCCCCCATTGCTTAAACCAAGTTGAATGCATCAAAATCACACAACCAGTTTTTATTCCTTCCTTGTAAATTCCATTTTCTCACTTGTTTTGGATCGTTTCTCTTGATTCAAATTGCAATCTAAACCAATTTCCATGCTTAAGAAGATCCTAAAAATCAAATAAATCATTCATGCTTCTCAAAATTTAAGACAAAAAGCTCAGTGTCTTACCTCTTTTTTTTTTTTTTGTTTCCTGTTGCACGCCCTTGAACTGTGCGGTTCCTCTTCCTTTGCTTCCTCTTGCTCTGTTTTTGCTCTCTTCTCTTCCATTGACCCACCTTCTACTTCTTCCTTCCTTTTTATTTCCTTTTTTATTCCTGCTTCATGTGCCACAACACCCTGCCGCTTGCGCCCAACTGTTCCTCTTCCTCTTTTTTTTTTTTTCTTTTTCTTTCTGGTTCTAACGCAACGCATGCCTGGCATGCTTTTATTTTAAAACACCCCTCTTTTTATTTCTCCTTCTTTCTCTCTCTCACTCTCTCTCTCTCTCTCTCTCTCTCTCTCTCTCCTTACGCCCTTTCATTTCCTGCGCCTAACTCCCATCCGTTTTTTTTTTTTTTCTTTTTCCAGTTACATGTTGTAACTGATATTCATATACACACCTTCACACACATATATATATATAAACACACATATTAAATTCCTATTTTTATTTCTTTCAAATTCTTATTTTATTTTTAATTTTGTTTTATTTTATTTCCTTTTAAATTTTATTTTATTATTATTTTTTTTTTATTGTCACTATTCATTTGCCTTGGCTTGTTCGGGCTTCGCCTGGGTATCCTCCGTACATTCAAAACAATTTCAAATCCAAACTCATCTATTTCAGTTGATATTATAACATAAAGCCCTATCGACTCGGGTTTACACGGTCTCTCGGTTACAATTCGGGTCGGGGTATCACATTCTACCTCCCTTAAATTTAGTTTTGTCCCCAAAATCCGAATGTCCACAATCTAAGAAACTCTATTACCTCATCATGCCAATTTCATCTTCATAACCCTCTTTTTTATCTATCTCTTGGACTTATTTTCGGTATTCCAATACTACATTCTCAAGTGAGAAGATTTCTTTTTGTGCATTGAACTTTCTTTACTTACGACCATTACTGTATTTCCCTTTAGTATTTTCAACATCATATTCCCCTTTGGTTTTCATAAACATCTTTTGGTTTGTGTTGGGACAATTTATTCATATTCTCTTTGCATTACCATATTTATTCCCTGTTCAGGTGCCCTCAAATTTATTCGAACTGTTCATTCCTTGATGAGTTATCGATCCTTTTTTCATTTTATTTTGTATCATTCTTTGACATTCTTGTCTTTGTTTTCAGATTCATGCTTATCCTTTTATGCTTTAGATAGATTGAGGAGATCAGTTCCTCTGTTTTTTTTTCACATTATAGGTGGCTGCTTCTTACAATTACTCTCTTCACAGGTTTTGATTTCTCATCCCCTCGTAGATTAAGGTCTAGTACATATACTTAGAAAATTTTAGGGTAGTCTTTTACCCCAGTCACTGATTCTTCATGTGACAGCCTACTCCGAAAGCATTCTTAATGGTGTTATTATGTTTAGTTTACCTTAAATTTTTCACATCGTTTGATCCGTTCAAGTCTCAAATTCTTATGGATTTTTAATGTTATAACCATTATCTTGATTTCACTTATCCTTGTTCAGAAAAGTTGTTCAATTGTCTCATTTCTTATACCCGTCATCATATTTGGTTTTTCATCATATGTTACGTTTCTTTCCTAGTCATTATTCAACTTTCACAAAGTTGTTCCTTCAAGAACTTATTCAATCGTATAGGGAGTTCCTTGTACATGTTGTTACTTCATATCATATTTCAGGATTATTCACATCAATTAGCCATCCTATCGTTTTATTGTTACATTTGACTTTTAAAGTTCATCAAGTCCTTCCCACCATGGAATTTCTATACTTCCTTAGTTTCACAATTCAGTTATTCCTACTTTCTACCTCAATTGTTCTCATAACCCAAAGAATTAGGTATCACTTTAGCACAGTCATTGTCCTCACTAGTTTCCTAGGCATTATGCTACAATTTTCGTCTCTTTAATTGTCAGATTGCCTTAACCTTCAATAGTCATTTGGAGTCATCAAGCATTTATCTTTTGGAACAGATTCAGTTAATTTAAGAAAGTACCGCCCACAATTGGGTCATATTATCATCTAGGTCAGCAAGGTCCATTGAATTTTTCAAATGATCATTTATCATGTGTCAATCTCCCTTTAGAACCATCACTTTTCATAATGTTCACTTGATAGTCTCGTTCAATCAGTAATTGCCTCCCAATGATCCATTTGTCTTTACCCTATATGATTGACTCAAGAATCCTCATATTTTTTATGTCATCAATCCATCTGAAGTCTCAAACTCCTCACGTTACTATTTTTTGAGTCTTCCTCAGACCACCTCTTATATAGATTTGTTATTAAATCCATCGACTTTCCATGATTTCACAATCGCAACCCAATGTCACTTTATCTCTTTTAAAAGAGCATTTACTGTTGCCCTTGTTCAAATGCTAGTTTCCCCAATTCATTGATCAATTCCAGTGTAATGACTTAAGAGTCATCCACCTCGACATTGGTACAATTCTTCTCCAGAATCCTTCACCTTTGCCCTTAAGCATACTACTTTCTCCCAACAGTCACCATTCATTTGATCATCTTAATCATCCAAGAACATCGAAGTCGGTCATAGCATAGCCTGCCCAAAGGCCATTAACCTTAGTATTTAATCAAGCGATCGTCTTTCAAAAGTCACCAATTATTTAACTATTTAAATCATCGGATTCTTAGTTTTTTAAGGGTATCTAATCGGTTAAAAATATCGTGTACTTACGTTCTATACTTCATATGCTCTATGTATATCTTTCATGAATAATGATTTCCTCGTAGTGCCTCAAAATCACATATCATTTAAATTTCATGGTTCTCTAAATGGTTTGCTACCAGTTCAGTCTTTACGATCATTTAGATCACATTGATCTCTAACAGTTACTCAAGATCGTTTATCATTTACTTCATTTAACTTGATGGGGTATTGACTACAATCAGATCACACTTTATCTTAGATCACAAGATTCATAGACTTCTTCCTAATATTCATTTATCATGTGTCATCCTCTTTCCAAAATCATCATATTTCATAAGATCAATTCTAACAATCTAGCTTATTTAGTAACTGTCTTCAAGACTCTACTCATCTCTACTCTATTAGGGTCTACTTATGACTGACTCAAGAATTTTTATATTTTTAGTCCTCCTGTAATTATCCATTCAATTCCCTTCAGACTATCTCTCATCCAAACCTTGTTTCTTTATCCATAATATTCCTCAATATCCGTCTGCATGTATTAACAATAAAGCTCTCAAGGATATTGAAATAGTTAACATGAAATCAAGAGGTTCTATTTCTAAGTTCAACTCTAACAGTAATGAGGAAGATATTAATCAATGCGTAAAGCCTAATATCAACAGTATATACATAGGCCGTAAATAAACTAGAAGGGTACCTGCGTTTGTTGGTGTAACAGTCTGATCATCTCCTGGTATCACGAGGGTTGATAGGGTAGGTGTGGTAGAGGTTATAGATTTATTCCGAGGACAGTTCCTCGCAAAGTGTTCAGTACAGTCGCAATAGTAGCAGACATTAGTATTCTTAAGGCAATGCCCTCGGTGGGCTTTTTGGCAGGTAAGGCATTTAGGTGTGTCCTTTTTGTAATTGGCTCTTTTCTGGATAGGCCTTGTGTTTCGAGCTCCGACTTTAGGCTTGGAAGATGAGGGTCCTTACCCCTTGTCCTGATTGTCTTTTAGCTTATAAGTTTTCATCCTTTGGCAAATCCTTGTCCCTTCTGTTCAGTGACCATCACGACCCGTGTCACTTCTTCAGAGTAAGTAGTTGACTGCTGGGGTTTGGCTTTGGGTAGAGCCTTTAAGACTCTATTCATAAGGTGCTCAAGCCGGTCTACTCGGTCTGTTATAGTTGCGGTATTTTGGCTATGAACCATCTTGCTGTAAAAGATGAAAGGTTAGCATTCTCATAAGGGTCTAATCGTTCACAGTATAACCGAGTCAACATAATCTATCCAGCCTAAGGGAATCGAATCGAGTTTAACCATACTACTTAACATTCATATACAGTTTATGTAATACCCGAACCCGAGTTAGCTAGTACTCGACCCGGGTTGGATCGGGCCATGAAATGTAACCCCAAACTGTAAGTCAATATATGACATAAATAAAATCGGACGTACGTTAGACTGTTATGTTTAGTTACGATGCATGGGTGGGAGCGACAAGCAGTCCCGAGTACCTCGGGTACCGTCGCACAGGAAGCCCGATTTCTTCGGGGAAAGCATCCACGATAGTGGTGTATATATATGTAGTTAAATGTACACACACACACACACATATATATATATATATATAATTACATAAACGAAATTATAAGGTATATATATATATACTGTGTATATTATTTTAGATCCAAATATATAAAGTAATATAAAAAGAAAAGAAATAAAAAGAAATCAAGAAGATATTATAAAGAAGTGGAAGCAAGTGGAAGAATTAAGAAAGGTGTAGAGTGTTGTAGAAGGCTGTAGAAAAATGAGAAGTTGTGATGTGAATTATGCGTGTCATGTGGGCATGCAACATGAAACAGGTGGCAATCCCATCGACACAAGGTTGGTCAAGTGGGTGAGATGATTTAGAGAGGGAGAAAAGACAGAAATGAAGTAAGAAAAAGAAATTAAGGTGCAGAGCAGAAATAGGAGGAAGAAACTCAAGAAAACACAGTAAGTTGATGTTTAATTTTTAGTTATTAAATAAGCTTATTTCTGACATGCATCTAGAGGGCCTTAAGAAGCATGATTTAAGGATTCAAATGGAAAAAGAATGATAGAAATTCATGCAAAAATGAGTTAGAAATTGTTAGTTGCAGGTGAAAGGAAAGTTGATTCGAGGTATTATTTTATGCTCCAATCCTAATTTAAATGGTGTGTAATGTTTAAAATATGTTCTGAGATGATCCTAGCTTCAAATAAACCACGAAAAGACAAAACAAATGAAAAATTAAAGTTGGCCAGAAATGGGGTAGTGATTGGAAAACTAGAAAAAATGGGTGATGGAAACGGTATTTTTCTTAAGTTTAAAACTGTCCAGATGAAAGTTTAATTTTTTTAGAGTTAATTTGGTGAAAATTTTAGTGAAAATAGACATCAAACATGAAGAAAACAGTAAGGGGAAAGTCCAGTTCACAACCAGCATCGATGTAATGGCTGGAGAAGACGATCAGAATAACGAGGGGTCTATAGGGTCAAAATCAAACCGGGTTTGGGTCGGTTGGGTTGGGACCTAACCGAAAATAAATGGGGCAATTGATGCTGCATCATTTTAGATTTAAAGAATTTAAATTTAAAAGTGAATTCGGCCTATTTGGCTATAGAAATAAGAAATTGGATTGAGTTTGGGGGATATCCAAACCATGGATAGGATAGGGAATAGGTTATTGGGTTTCGGTTCTTTAGAACAGACTAAACCAGTTGGTTTAGTGAAGGATTGAACTGATTTAGGGTTTACCCCAATGAGCCCACTGGTTCAGACCAAAACTGTTGGAAATTATAAACTGACCCTAGAACTTATGAATAATCCCAATAAGGCCCAAACAGAAAAATTAATAAAATATTATTTTAAAGAAAATTACGAAAAGACCCCTAAATCAAAAATGGGTCAAACGAATTCCAAACGAGGCAAGTGAATAGTCAATTTTTATTATCTCGGGCATTCTGAATCCAATGGTGATGTCAAAATTATGAAAAGAGGTCCACAGAATAAAAGACACGTAAAAAGTACAAAATGACGATTTTGCCCTTTTCAATCAAAGAGTCCAAATTGAGATCCGTAAAAGCCTAAACCAATTTTATTCGACATTTCAGATTAGAAAATAGAGCCTATTTTAGTAAAAGGAGAACTTATAACATAGAGGCATAAAATTTGATGAATAGCATAATTCAAATAACGATAGACTGAGATGTGTTTCATGATTTTAGGAATACGGAAGGGCAAAGAGAAGGTAGTCTAAGTCCTACTATTTTATAGACAGTAAGAGGTAAGTAATCTCTAATCTCTGCATATGTTACATTCCAAGCCATGTCATAGTTCTTGTACATATTGTTTATTGTATTCTATACATACTAGAGTTCATTTAGCCACATTGATATTGCCTTATCATGTGGAAGACAGTTATTGATTTCTATGTATATCTTGATCATGTTTGTACACTTGTGCATAGATTCCTTTGTACACTTGTACCTAAGGCCGTGAGGGCCAGACAGTTTTATTCAAAGCAGTCTAGTAACAATAGCTTCGAAAACTATTGTTACGTCAAGTAGCTATAAGTCCACTATACACTTCGTGGAGATAGCATGATCCTGATATATTATTACTGCCAGATTTGTGCTCAGTCACATCTCCATCTGATGCCAGTTATGACCTTCGGGTCCAATTATGACCTTCGGGTCCAGTTATGACCTTCAGGTCCAATTACGACCTTTAGGTCCAGTATCAGTGCATCTTAGATTTCTTAGATTTAGTTGATATCACTATCCTTTGTTGTTGATATTCATAGCTTGATCATATTATTTCATTATGAATGATCATGAGATTTCATAGCTTTTTATTTAGCGCATATGATTATATTGTCAAACAGATTTTCATTGCTTATCATTTGAGCTTCCTACTATTTGATATTCATTGATGAGTTCTATATTCATTGACTGACTAGCACATTTGCATTTATCCTAGTTCTTTTATGGATAATGCCTTCTGTATTCTTGTACACATGGCAGAGCAAAGGAGAATTACTTATGAGCTTTAGTTAGGTCACCCCAAACTTACCACCCCTTTTAGGAAAGGAAGTTGTAGAAGAGTAGTAGCAATAGCAGTCAGCTAGATAGCAATGGACATTACTTTTGAAGTTGTAGTGTAATATTTAGTACAGATAGTCTTATAGTTCACCCATGTTATCCACGTCTTAGGGATGAACAGTTGCATAAGAATTTTGTATTCCATATTTTGAGAACTATATATATATCACATGCAACTTTTATTTATTTATTATTTAAAGTCTTCCGCTATTTAGTTGTTGCATGTTAGTAGCACTGACTGTGTAGCAAGTTGAGACCCTTAGTTCGATAGCAACGTCGGATCGGGTGCGCGACACGAGATCTATATAGGCTGGGTCTTGGGTCGTGACAGCTTGGTATCAGAGCATTCTAGGTAACAAAGTGGTTCATGGGAGATAAAACTACGGTATTAGTATTACAAATGTCCAAGTAGAGTCAATAAATAGAAACTGACATGTGATATTAGACTCTTAATAAATGAAACTAATATTTAATTATTTGCAGAAAATGGTGAATACTCGTACTAGTACACCATTGGATGAGGCTAACGCCCATATAGCACGATTAGAGCGACTAGTGGACAGGCTTATTCAGAATGCGTCTCAAAGCCAGGTGGGTCCCAGCACTTCAGCTCAATAGGAGCGACAGGCACCACCTGTGGTACACATAGTACGTCAGGAGAACGAGAGGAGTCAGGCTTACCTTTACAAGCAGTTTCAAGCACTCAGACCCTCTACATTCGACGGCAATAGAGGCCCCACTTCAGCTGAAGAGTGGAGACTCGAAATGGAGAGGATCTTTGAGGTCATGGCCTCTAATGAGGCACAGAAGGTAGCCTTTGCTACTTTCATGTTCAGAGGGATGGCCCATAAGTGGTGGCTACTAGAGAAGGCCATAGAGCCTCATATGACGTGGGATTGATTCACTATGGTCTTCAACCAGAAATACTTCCCCAGGGAAGTCAGAGATCAAAGAATCGCAGAATTCTTTGTCTTACAGCAAGGGAACTCGACGGTGGAGGAGTATGAGGCCAGATTTACACAGTTGGTTAGATTTTCTCCTGCTGTCTTGGAGGATGAGCATAAGAGAGCCCACAAGTTTGAAAGCAGTTTGAGGTGGAACATTAGAGACAGGGTAAAACCCTTGCAGTTAGCCACTTATGATAGAGTAGTGAGCGCTGCGAAGATCATAGAGCAGTGTGGTGACGAGTTTGCCAAGAGGAGGGCAAACCCAGCATCGAGGCCAAGAGGGAGTCAGCAGCCTCGAGGTCATCAGGGAGTCAGAATAGGGGGCCGACTAGGAGCCAAGGCAGAGGGATAGGACCTTCATTTACTTCGCTAGGGGCAGGATTAGCACCTAGAAATTCTGGACCTAGACCATCAGGGGTCAATTCCACTAGTAGGAGTGTAGTTCAGTGCCCCACCTGCCACAAACGTCATCGAGGGTTGTGTCAAGTTAACTCCCATGCTTGCTATTTGTGTGGTCAGGAAGGGCATTTTAGGCCAACTGCCCCCAAAGAACCCAGTCAATTGGGAGTATAGCTGGTACTCCATCTACCTCAACAACTACGACTACAGTTAGAGCACAGGCCTGGGGTATTGGACAAGGAGCTGAGCCGCAGCGCTTAGGGAGGGTTTTTGCACTAACACCTGGAGATACGCAAGCTACCACCTCAGTTGTTGCAGGTACTCTTCAAATTTGTTCACAGCATGCTAAAGTACTCTTTGACACCGGCTCCACACATTCGTTTATATCACCAGTATTTTCTGCTAGATTAACATAGAAACAGTACCCTTAGGTTACATGTTAACCATTTCTATGCCTTCAGGAGAGTCTCTATGTAGCAACACTATATATCGAGCATGTAAGGTTCAGATCGGAGACTCACAATTATTAGCCAATCTAATACCGTTAGATATTTATAGCTTTGATGTTATACTCGGTATGGACTGGTTGGCCGCGAATCATGTATCTATAAATTATGTGGCCAAGATAGTTAGTATACAAAGACCAGGATGTCCAAGTACTCAGTTTGATGGGACGGGTGTAGCTACCCCACCGTATTTTATATCTTCTATCCAGGCCGGACGTTTACTTTGTAAGGGCTGTTATGGGTTCTTGTGTAGCGTTCTAGACACTCGCTCACAACAACCACCCTTAGATCAGATTCCCACTGTCAGAGAGTTTCCCGAGGTCTTTCCAGATGACTTGCTAGGGATACCAGTAGATAGAGAAATAGAGTTCACCATTGATGTTCAGCTAGGCACGTCACCTATTTTTAAGAATCCTTACAAAATGGCACTAGCGGAATTGAAAGAATTGAAGTTGCAGCTATAAGAGTTACTGGATAAGGGTTTTATCAGACCTAGTACATCGTCATAGGGTGCACCAGTGCTATTTGTGAAGAAGAAAGATGGAACTATGAGGTTGTGTATTGATCACCGCGAGATGAACAAGGTGACTATCAAGAACAGGTATCCTTTGTCGCATATAGATGATTTATTTGATCAATTAAAGGGAGCACAGGTGTTCTCTAAGATTGATTTGAGATCTGGATACCATCAGCTGAAGGTGAGACCGAAAGACGTGGAGAAGATGGCTTTTAGGACCAGATATAGGCATTACGAGTTTTTAGTAATGCCATTTGGGGTCACTAATGCCCTAGCCGCATTTATGGATTTAATGAATAGGGTCTTTAAGCCATATTTGGATGATTTTGTGATTGTGGTTATTGATGATATCCTAGTTTATTCTAAAAGCCAAGAGGAGCATGAAGTACACTTGAGGAAAGTATTACAGAGACTACAGGAGCAGAAACTCTATGCTAAACTGAAGAAATGTGAGTTCTGGCTTCCTAATATTTCATTTTTGGGGCATGTAATTAGCAAGGAAGGCATTTCTGTTGATTCTCAGAAGATAGAGGCTGTTATCAATTGGCCTCGTCCCACTAGTGTTACTGAGTTGTAGAGTTTTATGGGATTGGCAGGATACTACAGGCGGTTTGTTAAAGATTTTTCCAAGATAGGTATACCAATCACTCAGTTGACTAAGAAAAATGTACCATTTGTTTGGGCTGAGGAACAGGAGCAAAGTTTTCAAGAATTGAAAAACAGGTTAGTGACAGCTCTGATATTAACAGTGCTAGACGGGATTGAAGGATTCGTGATTTATAGTGATGCCTCATATAGGGGTTTGGGGTGTGTATTGATGCAAAATGGTAGGGTAGTAGCCTATGCTTCACGGCAGCTGAGACCGCATGAGAGAAACTACCCTACACATGATCTTGAGTTAGCAACTGTTATTTTTGCACTAAAATTGTGGAGGCATTACTTGTATGGAACGACATGTGAGGTATTCTCTGATCATAAGAGCCTTAAGTACTTATTCACGTAGAAGGAGCTGAATATGAGGCAACATCACTGGTTAGAGTTGATTAAGAACTATAAGCTCAACATTCAGAATCATCCAAGGAAAGCAAATGTAGTAGCTGATGCTCTTAGCCAAAAGTTGTCAGGAAGTCTAGCTTATCTGTTTACGACTTGAGTAGAGCTACTGAAGGAGTTGGATGATATGGAGATCGAGGTGATTCTGCCTAGTTTAGGGGCACTATGTGCCAATGTCACAGTTAGTCTATCTATTATAGACAAGATTAGAGAGCTGTAGACCCAGGATGCAGCGTTGACCAGACTCCGTCAGGATGTTGAGATAGGTACAACCTCGGAGTTTTCTGTCCAAGATGGGGTGTTGTATTACCAAGACCGAATCTGTGTGCCAGACATACTAGAGAGCAGAAAGGAGATCCTAGATGAGGCACATAATTCAAGATTTTCCATGCACCCAAGGAATACCAAAATGTACCATAATGTCAAAAATACTTACTGGTGGTCCGGGATGAAACGAGACATAGCTAAGTATGTTGCGCGTTGTACGGTATGCCAGCAAATTAAGGTTGAACACCAGAAGCCCAGAGGACTCTTACAATCGCTTCCAATACCGGAGTGGAAATGAGAGCATATTACTATGGATTTTGTGTCAGGATTGCCAAAGACGTCAAAAGGGAGTGACAGCATATGGGTTATTGTGGACAGACTTACCAAGATAGCTCACTTCCTTGCGACCAAGACGACACAGACCTTAGGGTAATTAGTTAAGCTTTATATTAGGGAGATAGTTCGACTACATGGAGTCCTAGTGTCTATGGTATCGGACCGAGATGCACGATTTACATCCCGAATTTGGAAGAGTTTATAGTAGGCTATGGGCACAGAGTTGAGTCTTAGTACTGCATACCACCTAGAAACAAATGGTCAGACAGAGAGGACTATACAAACTCTGGAAGATCTATTGCGATTCTGTGTCATAGATTTCAGAGGGAGTTGGGAGGATCAGTTGCCCTTGGTGGAGTTCACATACAACAATAGTTACCAATCGAGTATTGGTGTGGCTCCATATGAAGCATTGTACGGTAGGAAATGTCGATCACCACTATATTGGATTGAAGTGGGTAAGAGGAAGCTCTATGGACTAGAGATTGTGGAGCAGACCACCGAGAAAATACAACTAATCAGGCAGCGTTTATTAGCGGCTCAGAGTAGATAAAAGAGTTATGCTAATATACGGAGAAGAGCATTGGAATTTGCTGAGGGTGACTATGCTTTTCTAAAAGTGTCACTGATGAAGGGTGTCGTGAGATTTGGCAAGAGAGGGAAATTAGGGCCATGATACATTAGACTGTTCAGGATCATGAGCAGAGTTGGGCCCGTAGTGTATCAACTTGCTTTGCCTTTAGAGTTAGCACACGTACACAATGTATTTCATGTCTCGATGTTGAGAAAATGTGTACACAATTCAGACCAGGTAATAGAACATGAGCCTTTAGATGTCTAGGAGGATTTGAGTTATACAGAACAACCAATACAGATTCTGGACAGACGAGAGCAAGTACTACGGAACAAGATGATTCCTTTAGTCAAAGTTTTGTGGAAGAATCACCAAGTTGAGGAGGCTACCTGGGAGAAGGAAGATGGCATGCAAGCCAAGTACCCTCAGTTATTTTTGTTTTAGTATGTACTAATTTTGGGGAAAATCTTTTTATAAGGAGTAGAGAATGTAATACCCCGACTCGAGTTACCCAGTACCCGACCCGGGGTGAATCGGGCTATGACATGTAACCCCGAACTGTAAGCCAATATATGACATAAATAAAATCGGACGTACGTTAGACTGTTATGTTTAGTTACGATGCATAGGTGTGAGCGACAAGCAGTCCCAAGTACCTCAGGTACCGTCGCACAGGAAGTTGACTTCTACGGGGAAAGCATGCACAATAGTGGTGTATATATATGTAGTTAAATGTACACACACACACACACACACACACACACACACATATATATATATATATATTTAACTACATAAACGAAATTATAAGGTATATATATATATACGGTGTATATTATTATAGATCCAAATATATAAAGTAATATAAAAAGAAAAGAAATAAAAAGAAATCAAGAAGATATTAGAAAGAAGTGGAAGCAAGTGGAAGAATTAAGAAAGGTGTAGAGTGTTGTAGAAGGCTGTAGAAAAAATGAGAAGTTGTGATTGAATTATGCATGTCATGTGGGCATGCAACATGAAACAGGTGGCAGTGCCACCGACCCAAGGTCGGTCAAGTGGGTGAGATGATTTAGAAAGGGAGAAAAGACAGAAATGAAGTAAGAAAAATATATTGAGGTGCCAAGCAGAAACAGGAGGAAGAAACTCCAAAAAACACAGTAAGTTGACGTTTAATTTTCAGTTATTAAATAAGCTTATTCCTGACATGCATCTAGAGGGCCTTAAGAAGCATGATTTAAGGATTCAAATGGAAAAAGAATGACAGAAATTCATGCAAAAATGAGTTAGAAATTGTTAGTTGTAGGTCAAAGGAAAGTTGATTCGAGGTATTATTTTATGCTCCAATCCTAATTTAAATGGTGTGTAATGTTTAAAATATGTTCTGAGATGATCCTAGCTTCAAATAAACCATGAAAAGACACAAAACAAATGAAAAATTAAAGTTGGCCAGAAATGGGGCAGTGACCGGAAAACTAGAAAAAATAGGTGATGGAAACAGTATTTTTCTCAAGTTTAAAATCATCCAAATGGAAGTTTAATTCTTTAAAGTTAATTTGGTGAAAATTTTAGTGAAAATAGACACCAAACATGAAGAAAACAATAAGGGGAAAGTTCAGTTCGCAACTGGCCCCGATGTAATGGCTGTAGAAGACGATCAGAATAACGAGGGGTCTATCGGGTTAAAATCAAACTGGGTTTGGGTCGGTTGGGTCGGGACACGACCGAAAATAAATGGGGCAATTGATGCTGCGTCGTTTTAGATTTAAAGAATTTAAATTTAAAAGTGAATTCAGCCTATTTGGCTATAGAAATAAGAAATTGGAATTGAGTTTGGGGGATATCCAAACCATGGATAGGATAGGGAATAGGTTATTGGGTTCCGGTTCTTTAGAATAGACTGAACCGGTTGGTTCAGTGAAGGATTGAACCGGTTTAGGGTTTAGCCCAGTGAGCCCACCGGTTCAGACCAAAACTGTTGGAAATTATAAACTGACCCCAAAATTTATGAATAATCCCAATAAGGCCCAAACAGAAAAATTAATAAAATATTGTTTTAAAGAAAATTACGAAAAGACCCCTAAATCAAAAATGGGTCAAACGAATTCCAAACGAGGCCAGTGAATAGTCAATTTTTATTATCTCGGACATTCCAAATCCAATGGTGATGTCAAAATTATGAAAAGAGGTGCCTGGGATAAAAGACACGTAAAAAGTACAAAATGACGATTTTGCCTTTTTCAATCCAAGAGTCCAAATTGAGATCCGTAAAAGCCTAAACTAATTTTATTTGATCTTCTAGATCTGATAATAGAGTCTATTTTAGTAAAAGGAGAACTTATAACATAAAGGCATAAACTTTGATGAGTAACATAATTCAAATAACGATAGACTAAGACGTGTTTTAGGATTTTAGGAACAAGGAAGGGCAGAGAAAAGGCAGTCTAAGTCCTACTATTTTATAGACAGTAAGAGGTTAGTAATCTCTGATCTCTGCATGTGTTACATTCCAAGCCATGTCATAGTTCTTGTACATATTGCTTATTGTATTCCATACATACCAGAGTTCATTTAGCCACATTGATATTGCCCTATCATGTGGAAGATAGTTATTAATTTCTATGTATATCTTGATCATGATTGTACACTTGTGCATAGATTCCTCTGTACACTTGTACCTAGGGTCGTGAGGGCCAGACAGTTTTATTCAAAGTAGTCTAGTAACCATAGCCTCGAAAACTATTGTTACGTCAACGAGCTATGAGTCCACTATGCTTTTCGTGGAAGATAGCATGATCCTTATATATTATTAGTGTCGAATTTGTGCTCAGTCACATCTCCATCTGATGCCAGTTATGACCTTCAGGTCTAGTTATAACCTTCGAGTCCAGTTATGACCTTCGGGTCCAATTATGACCTTCGGGTTCAGTATCAGTGCATCTTAGATTTAGTTGATATCACTATCCTTTATTGTTAATTTTCATAGCTTGATCATATTATTTCATTTTGAATGATCATGAGATTTCATAACTTTTTATTTAGGGCATATGATTATATTGTCAGAAAAATTTTCATTGCTTATCATTTGAGCTTCCTATTATTTGATATTCATTGATGAGTTCTATAATCATTGACTGGCTAGCACATTTGCATTTATCCTAGTTCTTTTATGGATAATGCCTTCTATATTCTTGTACACATGGCAGAGCAAAAGAGAATTACTTATTGAGCTTTAGTTAGCTCACCCTAAACTTACCACCCCTTTTAGGAAAGGAAGTTGTAGAAGAGCTGTAAAGATTCAAAAATTTGGAATAAAATTTTTTTTTTAGAACACTGCGAATGTCCTTAATTCCTAATTAATTTAAATTTTGAAAAAAATAATATAATATAATAAAAAATAAAAATAAAAATATGTATAATAGTATATATGAAAAAAAAAAAAAAAAAAAGAAACGGGAGGGAAAGAAAAAGAAAAGAGAAAAGAAGAAAAAAGGGGACGGTGCAGTCTCGGGTGAGGGAGAACGGCAGAACAGGGGAGAAGGAAAGGGAGAAGAAAAGAGAGAAAGAAGAAGGAAGGGAAGAGGAAGAAGCGACGGTAGTTGCGAGGGAGATCGAGGAAAGGGGGCGACGGATTTGCGACGAGTTTTGGATTGCGATTGGGGTTGTGTGTTGCGGATTGGATGAGGTTGTGGTGTGTTGGTTTGGGAGTTTCATCATCGGAATTGTGATAGGGGTGCGATGACGGTGCTGCCGCAAACAGTGTAGGGAATTTTGTTGGTTCGGTTGATTCACGAAGCACGATTCACTGATTGAATCGTGGCAAGCGGAGCTGCGGCAATATGCGTATATGTCGGTGTGTATAGTGGCGCAGAGATGGATGGAGACCAGAGGGAGCGTTGGAGAGATCAAATCAAAAGCAAATGTTGAGGCGTGAGAGAGAGATCTGATGTGGTGATTTCGGTGTAACAGGGAGGATTCTGATACGGCTTGGAGTTGTGTGAGTGGATGTTACAGTTTGTGGGATTTCCCTGTTTCTACCATTTCAGTTGAGAGCAGAGGAAGTTGAGGAGCAGTGGTAGGGTCGGTTGACTTGGATTTGGGTTGATTTTTTCTCGGCTGAATCTGGTTTACGCCAGGGTGTTGGGATGTTCTGGATATCTTGGGTAGTAGCATGAGAAATTGAACCGTGGCAGTTGTTTTTGTTCAGATTGTGGTGATTTTGGCTCAATGGTAGCAGCGTGTTGGTGTTGTGATTGTGTGTGTGTTGTTGCGGTTTTGTCGATGGCTGTCATGGGTGTTGAATTGGTTCGTTGGTTCGTCGGATTGAGAGTCGGTTGGGTTGGATTTGCTGGTTCGGTTGTATCCATGTTGGAGGAGAGGTATGTATATATATATATATATATATATATATATATATATATATATATTGGGAATTGATATTATGTTAAGGATGAAGAGGGACCAGTGCTTGTGGCTTGAGGAACTTGATGAAACTGAAGCAGAATAGGCTTCAGCCGTAGTTGGCATCAGGTGATTGGAAGCTTGTGCCGTTGTTTGATTGAGGGGTTTGGTTCGCATAAGGGGTTGGCTGGTATTGTAAATTAATTGGGAGAGTTACAGTTGGGGGCAGCAGGTTTGGATATTGTGTAGTTGAGGTTGGTTTGAATAGGACTAGGGATGGTATCTGTGGCTGTGGAGCTACGTCCGTTAGGAGATTTGTGTGTTTAAAAATGGGGACAGACTGTTGGGCACATTTTAAAGCAACAGAGCAGCTTGTTGATGGGAGGCGGTTGCGGCAAGAAGAAAGTGGTAGAGGTTTGTGGGTTGCGTTGGCTGTTGGATTACAAACTGATGGCCGATTCGAATGAGTTAGGTTCAGGACCTACTGGTTTTGAGAGAGACCAAAGAGAGGAGACTCTGCTAGTGCATTCAGGTGAGGGTCAGTTTAGCAGGGGTTGTCACTCCATTTATGCAGTGATGATCAATGGGAATTCAAGGATGGTCATGTGATGCTTGGTGTTGGATGGTTTGAGCTCCAATTTCAAATAGTTGGTGAATGTGAGTACTACAGGTGTGCTGCAGCACCTGTTGTTCAAGATGGGCTGAGTTTAGTAAGAAATTTAAATACTGGTCTTGTTGATGTAAATTTGGAGTGAATTTGTTGATCAGATTCTGCGGCTGGTGTTCATGGGTTGAAACAGTGGCTTGGAGAGGACGGATTGTGATTAGAATTTGATGGATGATTGAGGGGACTGATTCACATAAGGAAGTTGCTGGTATTGCAACCTGGTTGGAAAAGTTACAGTTGGAAGATGGCTCACTCAATTTCAAGCAGAGAAGTTATTGTCCGTTCATCTAGAGGGTTGACTGAGCCTGGAACTTTATTCCAAAACTTAATGGCCATCCTTCACGATGTTGTTATCTGTATGATGGCACGGTGAGGAATGTATGTAGTAATTCGATTATCCAATTTGAGTATGGGGTCAAGGCTGAAGAAGCTGATGAAACTGGATTTAAAATGTTTGGCCGACTCGATCAACCTGCTGATGTGTTTTCTTCGACTCCTGAATCGTGGACTAAAGATTAACCTCAAACTCTCTAAACAGCTACAGCAGGAGGACTGAGTCATTCATCAGTTGATTGGACTACGTAGTGGACACAGCTTAGTAGGGTCGTGATCAACCCTATCAGGTATGGTGTTTTGTTAATGTTAAAAATGAAGTTAAGTTAGGAATAATTGTGAATGACTGGAATGCTTTATGTGTTTGTTTGTAATGTGTTTACTTGATAACTTGGAATTGATTGTTCACATGTTTATGTGTTACTTGCAAGTTTAGTAAAGTGAAGAACATGAATTATGATACGTGAACACATGAGATATGCATGTATATGAAACTGATTGATGATTTATTTGCTATTGTCTGAGTATGCTATATTATTGAGATCCATGTTTCATTAACATTGCATTGGCATATTGGCATATGATGAATCCTTTGAGAACATGGCGTGGGTAAGCACGTGGTGCTTTGCATTATGAGGGTGTAGATCCTGTGGTGAAAAACCCAAAATTGGCCATTGCATTGGTACTCTGTGCCCATCGGGGAGTACCCGTAAATGAGACATGGGTGTGACATAGAGTTGTGCATGAGTGTGTCAAGCATACCATCCATATATATATTACTGCGATGCTTGAATGTCATTTAGAAATAAATGTACACTTTGCACAGGCCACGCTTTAGCTTTATTTCTTGCATTAGCACTTCATCATACCAGCATGTTGGCGCTGACCCATTCGTGGGAACCATATTTCAGATGACATTCCCGACACCTGAGGCTTGAGGAAGTCTAGCCGAGTGGAGGAGACTTGACTGTAGATGGATATTTGGCCTTGGGGCGTGTTTTGTGATGTACGGGCTTAAGCCCAATGATATATATATGTATGTTGACAGAAGTGAATGTATGTATCTATTAAATCGTCTTCAGTTGTATAATTAGGCGATGTATATGTAAATTTGATGAGATTGTGGCCACTGAGTGAGGGTGGGTTGTAATATGTTTATATTTATGAAATGTCGTGAAATATATCATGTCTATCAGGTGAGAAAAGGCTTAAAAAACAAAGGAGGTTCTGCCGAAATTTTTAGAAAATTAAAGAATTCTATTTAATTTGTCGTAAATTCGTAAATCTATTTAATTATCTTTTATTTTATTTACTTTCTGTTCGTCAGTCGCGCCTCAGGTTTCGGTCAGAAATTCGGGACGTGACAAGAGCAGTAGTAGTAGTAGTCAGCTAGATAGCAGTGGACATTACTTTTGAAGTTGCAGTGTAATACTTAGTATAGACAGTCTTATAACTCTCTTATGTTATCCACGTCTTGGGGATGAACAGTTGTATAAGAATTTTGTATTCTGTATTTTGAGAACCTTATATATATCACATGCAACTTTTATTTATTTATTATTTAAAGTCTTCTACTATTTAGTTGTTGCATGTTAGTAGCACTGACTATGTAGCAAGTTGAGACTTTTGGTTTGACAAGCAGCATCAGATCGGGTGCTCGACACGAGATCCGCATGGGGTGGGTCTCGGGTCGTGACAGTTTAACATCGTGTAAAAATCAGTCTATAGGTCTAACATGGTGTAAAAATCAAATCAATTTAAATCGTTGTGGTTAGCAGTTACATAAGAATTTAACATAGCTTGAAAATCTATCATAGTGTTACCTCGACCTTGAGTTCTTAGACTTAACAGTCTTAGTACTCTAATCCTATCTCCCATGACTCAGTAGAACCTAAGACTCTTGCTCTAATACCAAGTTGTCACGACTTGAAACCCACCCGATGTGGATCTCGTATCGCGGGGACCTTACTTTTTTCATTCTTTTACCAATGATAACAGTAAATAATGTAAATATAACATTAAAGTGCGGAAGCCTTATTACAAATATTGTTCAAAGACTGAAAGTAAAACTGAAAATAAACTAAACATTAACCACTCTTAGGTGGTGAGTACATGGGAGAGACTATATCATTCTATTGTGCTCCTCAACTGTCTCCTTACGCTCCTGACCTCTTACTGTGGTTCTGTAGCATTCTCATGAGCTAACAAAGCTCATTAAGTAAAAGCCTATTTCAAATACGGGTTAGGGACTACATAGGAAAACATGAATTCAAGGTAACATAATAGCCAGTCATGACAATGATTGCAGTTAACAGTAAAGTGCCACAAGGCCAATGAACAATAAAGCCCAATAACAAGTATGAGTAGTAGTGTAGCATGGATATGGATAAGGCACAATAATCATAATCAACATGAATACTGCCACAATAAAACGGTCGTAGTCAAGTCCAATTAATGAGTGAACAGTCAACATTTTAATGCACACAAAACACCCTCATAACTCTCTAGGTAAGAACACCCCCATCACCATGTGTCTGATCACGGATTCGACCCGTAGGTCCCGTCAATAGGTCTGTAGATCCAGTCAATCGATAAAAACACCCCTATCACCATTTGTCCATTCACAGTCTCGACCCGTAGGTCCTGCCAACTCAAAAAGCAATTGGATGGATATTATGACTGAGCAAAAATCTGACATTCAATTATAAATCAAGATTCTATCATGATTCTATAAGAAGTGGATAAGGTATGAATGGCATGCAGTAAACGTCAATCAATAAGTCATTCAAAGCGCAATACAACATAGCAATAATGAGGTGACAGTTAATAGGCAACCACTAGATAGGACAATATCAATGGTGGGATAACAATAGCAGTTACATACATGAGTACAAAGTTTTGGCAGTAATAGAAATGATGTGGCTTGGAAAACCACGTATAAGAGATAGAAGTTTACTTACCTTTTCAATGCGTCTTAGTATCACGTGACCTTCCTTTTTTCTTTCGAGTCTCCTATATATATCATTAAACACATTTCAACTTTAATTTCATTTATCAAATTTATCCCTCGCTACTCTAAATATCTCTTTTATTACTTTATACTTGTACAACTTCTAATTTGATCGAATTTACCCAAGGGTAAAAAGGTCATTTACGTGTCTCTATTTTTTGGGTTCTGTTTTCACAATTTGGACTTCACCGTTGAATCTAGAAGGTTTGAAATAATAAAAATCTACTATTTACTTAACTCAATCGGAGTCCGTTTGACTCACTTTCGACTTAGGGGCATTTTGGTTATTTTAGCGTTTCTACGAAATTTTATTTTTTGGGACTCCATCTCGTGAAATGGGTCTCACCATTGAATCTAGAAGGTCCAAAATAGTAATTTTTCATTATTCATTCGACTAATTTACGCGTCAAGATTTAATTCAAATTTAATTAATTTAAACTACTTTATTAAGTTAATTAATTGTAACCAATACATATATTATTTGAGCCCAACTTGATCTCATGTGCCTTAGTGGCACAGTGGTCCATTCTTCTCACCCTTCCCCCTTGGTCACAGCTTCAAGTCACTACCCATACAATTTTTTTTTTCATTTCCTGTACAATTGTAAATTGTAAGCCGAACAATGGATAGCTTCTCCTTTACAACCAAACACCCACCAAACTCAGATTTAAAACTTGACCCATAAAGTAACAGTGTTGGGCAGCCCTTTGAATGGTTGGGTCGAGTCGGGTCAAACCCGACCTGGTTTGGCCCAAACTAAGGAACAAAAACTCAGTCGTAGCGTAGCACCCTTCCCCAGCGCATGGCCAGTCACATATTTCGTCAACAATGACTCGCCGGCGACGGATTTTCTTGCGTTTTTCAGTGGGGTTCATACCTACAGGTCATGGGAAACTTGAATCTGCCCTTAGTTTTTCGATCGGAGTGCCGGATCTCCCCCAAAATAGGGAAAACCGCAGCTCCACTAGAGTTGTGCGATTTCTGGCTAGCCTTTTTTCTCCTCTATTTTCTACTCTTTTCTTCTACGGTTTTGGCCCATTTTTCCTCCCATTCAATTTTTTCACCTCTTAGGAATAATCCCCCATTGTTTAAGCCAAGTTAAACGCATCAAAATCACAGAACCCATTTTTATTCCTTCCTTGTAAATTCCATTTTTTCACTCGTTCTGGATATTTTCTCTTGATTCAAATTGAAATCTAATCCAATTTTCATGCTTATCAAGATCCAAAAATCAAATAAATCATTCATGTTTCTCAAAATTTAAGACAGAAAGCTCAGTGTCTTACCTCTTTTTTTTTTTTGTTTCCTATTGCACGCCCCTGAACGGTGCAGTTCCACTTCCTATGCTTCCTCTTCCTCTGTTTTTCCTTTCTTCTCTTCCACTGACCCACCTTCTGCTTCTTCTGTCCTTTTCCTTTCCTTCTTTCTTCCTACTTCATGTGTCGCACCACCTTGCCGTTTGCGCCCAACCGTTCCTTTTCCTCTTTTTTTTTTTTCTTTCTAGTTCTAACGCAATGCATGTATGGCATGCTTTTATTTTAAAACGTCCCCCCTTTTATTTCTCCTTCTCTCTTTCTCTCTCTCTCTCTCTCTCTCTCTCTCCTTACACCCTTTCATTTCCTACACCTAACTCCCATCCGTTTTCTTTTTTTCTTTTTCTTTTTCAGTTACATGTTGTAACTAATATTCATATACACACCTTCACATATATATACACATATTAAATTCCTATTTTTATTTCTTTCAAATTCTTATTTTATTTTATTTTATTTCCTTTTAAATTTTATTTTATTATTATTATTAATTTTTTTTATTATCGCTATTCGTTTGCCCTGGCTTGTTCGGGCTTCGCCCGGGTATCCTCCGTACATTCGAAACAATTTCAAATCCAAACTCGTCCATTTCATTTGACATTATAACATAAAACCCTATCGACTCGGGTTTACACAGTCTCTCGGTTACAATTTGGGTCGGGGTATTGTAATACCCCGACCCAAAAATATCGGGTCATAGGGCACGCAATTCGAGGAGATGAAGAATTAGTGTAAATGATATACACTTAAGGGAAATAATTGATTGATTTAACTTAATTAATTAATTAGTTTATGAAGTTGATTTTTAATAAAAAAAAATAGAAAATATGTACCAAGTGATCAAACATGTATAGCTATTTGTGCATAATTATATAGATATATACATGTATATATATATATATACTAGAAATACATTAATAAATAAATAAATAAATAAATGAATATATATATATATATATATGTATATATATGCATATATATATATGGTAGAAGAATGAATAGTGCAGTGTGTGTGTGTATATGTGAACCGTGTGTGTGTGTATTATGTTATATATATGTGTGTATATTTTTTTTAAATAAGTAGGTGGGGGACAAGGAAGTATGGTGGGAAGTGAGGTGAGGTAAGGCCAAAATCAGAAAAGGTATGAGAGGTATGGTTGTGATTGGGATGGGGTATAGGAGTGAGAGAAACGTGTATATATATATATACACACAAGAAAAATCTTCACCCATGACACGGACAGAGAGAGAGAGAGAGAGAGAAGAAGGAAGGGAGAAGGGAAACAGTGAAGGAAGGAGACTCACAAACCGAGGGAACCAAAATACAGGTAAGAGTTTTTGTTTCTGTTTCAAAATTTTATAGCATGATTCGATTAAGTTTGAACATAGGACCTTAAAGAGCATGTCATGAGGTTTCAAACGCAACAAAAATCATAGAAAACCATGCAGAAATGAGGGAGAAAACCCTAGTTGCAGGTTGAAAGATAAATTCGGATTTTCTATATTTCATGTGTAAAAACTTGATTTAGCCATCTAAGAATAATGGTATGAAGTGCAGGCAACCTTTAGGTGAAGAAATGAGAAAAATTGGTAAGGAAATAGGATAAGAAAAGTAGGAAAATGCACTCGCCGAAAACTGGGCACAGTGGCCGGAAAACCGAAAATGGGTCTTGAAAACCGTAGCAACCGAGGCCCAAAGTTAGTTTAAATTAGTTATTAAAACGTTAGGATAATTTTGGTTGAAAAAAAAATTGAAGTTTTGACGTGAAAATGAAGCAAAACAACGGCTGGTCCGTTTTTCCGGTGACCGGCGCTGGTTAGACCAACAGGAGAAGACGACCGGATTATCAGGGGAGAGACCGGGTTAAAACAGAACCGGGTTCTGGTCTGGACCGGGTCGGGACCCCACCGAAATAAAAAGGGGCTTGACACGTCGTCGTTTGGGTTGAAATTTTAAAAATGGTTTGGGGTTGTTTGGCTACAAGGGCAATAAATTGGAATTGGGATTTGGTTTAACCAAACCGTGGATAAGAGGAATAGGAGGAGCATCTTATTCCGGTTCTGTAGGCAAGTCTGAACCGGTCGGTTCAGCAGAAGGGTAAACCGGTTTAGGGTTTTTGGTCTTGAACCCATTGGTTCAGACCGGAACTATAGGAAATTATAAAGTGACCCCAACAGTTTACCCTAATTCAAATCTGGCCCAAAATTTTGAAAATAAATTTCAAATGTACCCCTGATAAATAATAAAATAATAAAATAATTTATTAAATAAGGGAAATTACCATTTTACCCTTAAGTCACAAATAAGTCAAACGAAGTCCGAACGGGGCGAATAAATAGTCAGACTTTATTATCTCAGGCATTCCGAGTCCAATGAGGAGGTCCGTTTTACGAGACAGGACTCCGAACATTAAAATACAATGAAAACAAGTCTTAAAATGATCGAAATACCCTTGTGTCCTAACAAGGCAAGTTATATGGGTATTCTTACTATCTCGGACCTCCTGAGTCCATTGGTGAGGTCCACGACACAAGATGAGGTCCCGAAAAATTTGAGACCCTTAAATATGTCAAAAATGACCGAAATGCCCCTCTCCCTAAACAAGTCAAACGAAGTCCAAATTAAATAAATAAATAGTGAATTTTAACTATTTCAAACATTCTGGGACCAATGGTAGGATCCGTTTTACGAGACGGGGCCCAAAAAATAAGGACACGTAAAGGGGTAAATGACCAAAATACCCCTTGCTCAAAATTAACAAATTATCAGTGTACTCTTACTATCTCGGACCCTCTGAGTCCAATGGTGAGGTCCACGACATGAGATGAGGTCCCGAAAAATTGGAGACCCGTAAAAAGGGTAAAATGACCAAAATACCCCTGGTACCCTTGAAGCCAAAATGAAACCGTAGAAGGTCTAAATTGACTTCCTTTGACATCCCAGACTCAATAATGGAGTCCAAATTACGAAACGAAGTATGAAAAATGTGACACGTAAAACGGTAAATGACCATTTTGCCTTTTACATATAAAAGTTCGAATTAAATTCTAAGAAAGCCTAAACCGACTTTCTTCGACGCTCCGGACCCAATGGTAAGTCCATTCGACCAAAAGAAGTGTCTAAAATGAAAAGACGTAAAATTTGATGAATAGCATCTGTCAGATGACTATAAACTGAAACATTGCCGAAGTATTAAGCTAAGGCAAGTACGGGGAAATAAGTACGAAAAGACGCGAAGCATTAACATGTGAAGTAAATGACTTTAAATTAAAGTTAATGGAGCTACCAGAAGAGTATAAGTTGAAATAAATAAAACCTCTAACGCGTTAAATTGTGTCGTAGGTTAAAAGTACGAGTTGAATTAAGTGCGTGCAAGGTTAATAGAATATCCGTAAATAGGATAGGACTTAATACGAACTAGGCATAAATTAAGAGGCATCAGTAGGTGATATCGCAGTAATGTGAAGTTAATGAGATTGTTATGGATTGTTCTTATGGACTACGGAGGAAGTGGGAAGGAGCAATTTTTAGCACTAACTCTAAAGGACCAAGGTAAGTAACCCTGTATTTGAACTGGAGATTTAACTCCATATATTTGAAGAAGTTTTAAGTTCAAGTAATTGCAGCCTTTGGATATCAAATTCAGTCTTTATATGATTCCGTTCTTTTAAAATATTCTGTTACGGCATGATTTATAAATGTTTTAAATTCATCTCTTTTTCTTGAAAATAATTAGCATGTCTAAATCAAATGCAAATCTCTTTAATATTTTGAATTTGATTATCACATGTATTTGAAGCTTCATTGTAGAAGTTATACCCTTCATGTTTTAAATACTCATGAACGTATCTATCGAAGAAGTCATGTGATAAATGTTTTACAAGATAAACGGTACTAAGTACCACCCCCCATGATGGTTGAAATCCTTCGGGATTCAACAGTACATGCCCGGTAGAAGGATCTAATCCCCCAGGCAAATGAGATATCTCCATTGTAGCATTGCAGTAAAACGGGAGTCTGGTTCGAAACAGATTCCACCTAATTAAAGAGAAAAGATGACAAAGTGATTTTGAAAATGAAAGCAGGTTTTACCCTCATTTTCAAAATACATATTTATGTGTTTTAAAGTTTATATACTTTATTAACGAAGTACGAGTTTAGCTTGAACACCTTAATTGTTTCAAAGCTATCTGTTTTATGAAATGCATATGTTTCGAGTTTTATATACTCTATTTAAGGATGACATGTTATGTTACATGTTTTGAAGTTCATAAGTATAAGCATAGCTTGAATGTTTTAAATGTTTCAAGCCATCCGTTTTGAGAATACATATATCCTGTGTTCTAAATTGTACGAACAATTGGTAGTGAGTATTTTATAAACTCTCACGTGATAAACCACTACCAGTTGAAAACCCATGACGAATGCAGGAATTACTCACAAGCTTAGATTAGCTTACCCGGACTTTGTTCGGATCCTCCTTTCAGGTAAATGGCAAAAGGCAGTTTTTGATTTGAAGACGAAGATGATGGATCTGCCATTTTGGGAAGTTGTACTTAAGTAGTTTCCTTATGAAGCCATGTGAATTTTTAGTACGAACTCCTGTAGTAGTAAACAGTACAAAATATGTATTAAGCCCTCAGGGCAGTGATATGTAATGTTATAAAGTCTTTAAGTTTTTTAGATATGCTCTGAATGTATGATTATACATGTATACCGAAATGTGAAGAGCGGCAGTACCGGACAGATGTGCAAATTTTAAATAAGAAAGAAAAAAAAAAGTTTTTTTCACGCTTCCGCAACCACTTGAAACACATCCATCCGATACCGCTGCAGATGCGAGCCTTCGCCCAAGGGTCCTCGAGCCTGAGGGTGGCGGTCGCGATGCGAAATCCGCAGAGGGTGGGTTTCAGGTCGTGACAGGTATCACACATGACACACCCATGCAACTCCATGCCAACCCATGTCTCGTTTAACGGATTTCTGCCATTGGATCAACGAGTACCAATACCCATTTCACGGATCGCTCGCGTTAGATTAGCGGGCACGAATGCAATGGCCGATTTTGGGGTTTTCACCACAAGATCTACACCCTCATAATGCATAGCACCGAAGTGCTCAACCCATACTATGTTTTCAAAGATTGACAATATCCCAATATGCCTTGATTTTCTATGCAATTCTAATGAAGCATTTTATCAAATATATGGTATACACCTTAAATCATGCATCATACATAAAGTAACTATAACTTCCAAATCCCAAAACTTCTTCCATATGAACATATACTATAATATAATCAATTAAACATATACTCATGTTACATGTTTATTACCTTACCAATTCTCAAAGAATACATAATTACACAAAGCATCAATGCATTAAACAAACCATATTTTTCAAAACACAAGAATTTATCCACATGAACATAAGCCACTATGCAATGAATTAAACATATATTCAGGTTACATGTTCATCACTTTGACAACTTCTCAAAGAACACCCGAGTACACAAACTAACAACTCTAGGTTTTCAAAGTAACTACACCTTAAGTGACTTTCTAACAACAAGTAAACATACAAAATCATTTAATCAACTCATAAAATGCAAACAAACTCAACTCTATTCCTTACTTAGCAAAATATCATACCTAAAAGGGTATTTCTCAATCCTAGGGAGTTGTGCTCGCTGTGCAGCATAACCAATCAGTAAGAACATAGCCCTTGACGTGGGGAACAACTTTTAGAAGGAAGCCTTGTGAGAATCCTAACCTAGAGATGAGTTTTGAAGGCTTAAAAGTTGGGAAAACCTAGGTTTCTCTCCATGAACGAGCTGCTATGTTTTCTCCAGACCAAATTATGAAACTTTTACACTAAGAGGTCCTATTTATAGTTAAGGGGCTAAGGGGTAAAAAGACCCTTTTGCCCTTAATGAGTTCGGGACCCCGTTACACTACAACCTGTCCCGAAATACCTCAATTTGATATTCTGCTTAGACAAAGTTCTTAAAATTATTTTAAATGAACATTTTTCAAAAAAAATTTATTTTCTCTTGCGGGCATGTGCGGCCGGGTCCACCCGGGATACGCCTTTTTGGTCTATTTTTCAAAATGTCTCTAATTCACCTCAAATTCTCATAGGAGATGTATTTTAACATTATAAGAATATTTTTATTCTATGGCATACTCAAATTATGCTTCTAAACATGATTTATGCCTAAATGATGCATGTATAACGCCCTACCAGCAAACAATGCATGAATAGTGCCTTACCGGCAAAAATGATAAAATTTACCCTAATTTTTCAGATCTCTACAGGTCTCCACTTTTGTGGTCAAATTGTCTCAAGTAATTTTTCTGTCATTTATTTAAGCTTAGTCTTGTTAATAACTATCATTAACCTTGATTATCCAATAATTAAGGTTCGGGGTGTCATAGATTTCTTCAAAAAAGATCATCCCACATGATTTAAATGCAAGAAGCCAGGACACATGAAAGTCGAATGTCCTCAACTCAAGAGAGAAGGAAATATTGACAAGATTTTCCTACATCACGAAACCAACCAGTTGTATTATTTTAGGCTTGAAACTACTCAGATTGTGGTTGGAGAGAGGAAAAGTTTAAAAAAAGGCAATAAAAGTAACTTGGGATGATTTGGAAGAAGAATCAAGTGACTAAGAATTGATTAACTTTTTCCAAATAGCTTATGAAGATAAGGTAATCTCTAACTTTGACTTCTTTCCTTCGTATGAAGATCTTCAATATGCATTTGAAGATTTGCATGATGAGCTTAAACAAATAATTTTAAAAAATAAATAGTTTGAAAAGAAAATATATTCTCTCTCAAATGATGTAAAAGCTTTAAATGATCAAAACAAGAATTTAAACAATGAAAATTATCAACTTTATTTGAAAAACAAAGATTTTGAAAAAAAAAGTGGCCTATCTAAAAAAGAAAACGGAAGATCTAAATTTCACTTTGAAACAGTTTACAGAAGGAAGTGAAATTTGAGAAAAGATTATTTGACAAAAAAGATTTGTGTTTGATAAGGTTAGATTGGGATACAATGCCTACACAAAAGGACCTTGAGTCTGTTGTTGTGTTAGTTATTACGTGTTGACAAAATTGATTTGTGTGTAATTATAACTTAGTCCTGGGCCTAGGTTTTCTTGAGCCTTGTATCTCTCCCAAGAAAACTCAAGCTTCATTGTCATGTACATCTTCCGATCTTTTTGTTCTTGATGAGGTATTAAAGACTTAGTTATAATTTGGATCTCACACTTTCACACATCATGCATTGCATAATTTTATATTTTTTTATGTGTGTGCGTTGTATATGGTTCATGAAATATTTTTCCCCATGTTTTATTAGAAATCTTAGTTTCAAACTTTCATTGGGGTTCAAAATATTTAATGGACCAATAGACTGGACCTTTATGTTGGCTATTCAAACGAATGGACCTTTGTTCGAATGAGCAACATAAGCACTTGTTTGATTGAAGATCAAAAGTTGTTCCCACAAGTTTTCTAGTGTGTGCTTGTTCTATGAGATTAAAATGGTCGTGCCTATGAGAATTGTTAATACCCTGAAAAATCTGATATGACTAAGACAGCACCCCGACATAATAAAATTAGATTATGTAACGCTAAATGTTCGAAATGGCTAAAAATACATTTAAGCCATAATGGGATTAATTATTCTAAGATATAAACTTAATCAAAAACACCAAAGATGGTGCATGCTCAAAAAATTGACAACCTAGTCAACCGAGTCGAAAAAAATTGGACGAGTGCCAAAAATTGACAATATGAGACCAATACGGATAATTAATTATGAAAATAATGTGAATTTGGGATAAGGCACTAACGGGATATCGGTAAAATGAGTAATGATGATACCAAACCCCAGATTAATACCAATTTGTCGGTGTTCCATAAATTGATATTTTATGGAATAAATATCAATGTTTGGGGGGCCAATGTATACATAACATAACTATACACACACACACATATATGTATTGGTGGTCAATACATGTAGTAATAGACGCCAAAAAAAATGCATATATACATATATGTGTGTGTGAATTAATATATATAAATCCATGTATGCATATATATATATATATATACACAATTACATTACATAAGCTCATTATAATGTGTAATGTGTGTGTATATATATATATATATATCTATATATATATATATATATATACAAAATAAAAGTCATGAAGCTTCCATGTGGGAATTAGCTTCTAGAAGGGATTTTTAAAGCAATTAAGACACAAATGTAAAAATGCCAAATAGGGCCTAAGAAGGAAAAATGAAGGAAAATAAAACTAAAAGAGTTGGCCCAAATGTTTGGACCTTGGACTAAAAACTGGGAGGAACTTTAACTTAAAAAATTAACCAACTTGGCTGCTAGCACATTTATGCTATAGATTACACTATATATACATATACTTTATGTAAAAGCCATCCCACCTCCCAAACCAACCAATAGAAACACATGAAATACTTCAGCAATTTATAAAAATATATGTATATGTGTATATATAAATATATGTCACGTCTCGAATTTCCACAAACCCGGGGAGTGAGTGAAATGAAAGAAAAAAGGTAAGTGACAGGTCATTAAGTTGGATTTTAAATGATTATGCAGTTATTCCCCCATGTTTCCCCAAAATAAAAATGAAAATTCGTTAACTAGACTTACCCAAGAAAAGTCCCAAATGGTAGTCAACATCTCCCCCAACCAATGTCCAAAATTTGTTTGAGTTACATTCAAGACTGGCCCCCAAGATTTGCCCCAAAATGTTTCTAAATATGTCTTGAAATAATGACCACAAATGGGCCCCCAATTTTCCTAAGACATAGGCCAACAATAGGTCAAAAAGTCCACCAACAATTATCTAAGGAAGTGACCAAATATTGCCCATGAGAGTGGCTAAACATAACTCAATCGGGGGGCCAAACGTGGCCCAAAAAGGTGACCAAAAATAGCCCAAGAGGGTGGCCAAAAATGGCCCAATATGGTGCCCAAACATGGTTCAAAGGGGTGCCCAAAAAATGGCTCAAAAGGTGGCCAAAGGGGCAAGTATCATGGGCTGTCAGGTTGGTGCACATGGCGCAGGCAGGGCGCGCGCGACAGGCGCGGGGGCTGGGCACGCGACAGAAGGCTGGCATGGCCTGGGTCTGATTTCTGCAATTTTACTGTTCATGGCTGCAACTTGATTTTTCCTATTTCTGAATTTTTACTATAGCGGCTGTGGCTAAATTTCTCTAGTTTTAGCCTATTTTCTCAAGGATTTTAACCCCTACTTTGTGGCATTTTTCCCACTTATTCATGGGCATTTTACACACCTAATGGCTCTTTTAATTTCACAAAATTTTGAGATGATTTCCTTTATTTTCTAAGCATTTTTCCACCTAATATTCATGATACATTATACAATCAATGATTCACACATTTCTATCCTCACTCAATGGCCACAATTCATGGAAGTAAAACATACATCTACTATCTTCAACACATACATGTGATACACATTAAATAAAGACATCCCACCAATCATTCGGGTTTTAGATGCTTACATTGCAAGTGGCTCAAGGCCCATAGTTCACTATTTTCGAAACTGAAATACAAGTCATTTGGCCATTATGCCCATACATACAAAAAGATGCCCCAAGGGCCAAATCTTCTTTGTAGTCCATTTTCCTCCATTTTTTCAAGACTTCAACAAGTCTCAAATACCAGGAGCGTCATCTGTAATATGATATCCCATGATGGGTCAGCACAACCTTTGGTATGACATAATACTAATGCAAGAAACAAAATTAAGACGTGGCATGTGCAAGTGTACATTTATAAACTATATGCCCTTCCAATTCATTAAAGCAATGTAATGGCTATATGCGTGACACATACATGCTACTCTATGCTACACCCATGTCTCGGTTTACAGATCACTCCCGTTAGATCAGCGAGTCCCAAATGAAATGGCCAATTTTAGGTTTTTCACTACAAGATCTACACCCTCATAATGCATAGCACCAAATGCTCAACCCATACTATGTTTTCAACGGATTCACCATATGCCAATATGCTTTGATTTCACCATGCAACAATGCAATCTCAATGAAGCATTTCATCAAACACATGGAGTATGCTTCAAATAATGCAATATACTTAAAGTAACAATAATCTTTGAACCATAAAACTTTGTCTACATGAACCTAGCATGTAATCCAATCAATTATACATATAAACACATTACATATTCACAGCCTTAACAAGTTCTCAAAGATCATAAAATACATAAAGTACCAACACATGGGATAAATTATAACTCTCAAACCACAAAAGTTTCTCTATATGAACATAAGCTAAAATGCAATGAATCAAACATATGAACAGGTTACATGTTCATCACTTTGACAAATTCTCGAATATTACAAAATACATAGAGCACCAACACCTTGAATAAATCATAACTTTCTAACTACAAGATTTTGTCTACATGAACATAAGCTAGAACATAATGGATTATACATATAGTCATGATTTATGTTTATCACTTTACCAAATTCCCAAGGAATAACAAAGAACACACAAGTATATAAACAATCAACTCTAGGTTTTTCAAAGCAACTATGTTCTAAGTGATTTTCTAACATCAAATAAACATATGAATCATTCAATCAACATATAAATCACTCTTAAACATAATCTTATTCCTTACTTAGCAAAATATAATACCTAAAATAGTTTTTCTCAAACTGATGGAGTTGTGTTCGCTGTGCAGTCAAATTGATTAGTGAGAATATAGGTCTTGATGAGAGGAACAACTTCCTAGAAGGAAGCCTTGCAAGAATCTTGGCCTAGGAGTGTGTTTTGGTGGCTTGAAGCTTGGAGAACCTAGTGCTTTTCTTCACTTTTCTCCCATGCACGACTTCTGCTCTGAATCTCAGACCAAAATCTGAAAAAAAATTACACTAAGGGGCTGTATTTATAGTGGAGGGGCAAGGGTGTACCCTTAATGAATCCGGGACCCCGTTACACTACAACCCGTCCCGAAACACCTAAATTTGATATTTTGTTTTATCCAAAGTTCTTAAAATTATTTTAAATGAAATTTGTTAAAGAAATAAATTTTCTCCTGTGGCCGGGTTTGGCCAGATCCACCTGGGCCACCCGGATGCCCTTTTGGTTTAATTTTTGAAACTATCTCCAAATAGGCTCCAATTTTTACATGAGGTGTATTTTAATATTATAAGCATATTTCTCTTCTATGGAATACTCAAAATATGCTTCTAAATATGACTTATGTCTAAATGTGCATGTATAGTACCCTACCGGCAAATGGTGCATGAATAGTGCTCTACCGGAAAAATGAAAAATTCACTCTCATTTTTTGAGGTCTCTACAATATATATATATATATATATATATATATATATATATATATGACCTGTGTGTGTAATAAATAGAACATGGGTGTGTGTGAGGCGATTGGAAAAAGAGTGAGAGAGAGAGAGAGAGAGAGAGAGAGAGAGAGAGAGAGATAGAGAAAGGAATAAGAAGGAAGAAGAAGAAGGTGAAGAAAGAAAGGAGGAGGAGGAAGAGCTGTTGCATGAGAGACCTTGGTCATACCAAGAAGCTCAAGATTGAACCAAAGGGAAGAGGCAGAGGCCACTATGAGATAAACCCTAAACCATGCAAAGATTTTCCTCTAAAAAAATTCTACACAAACCTAATGTTTAACATGTTTAGATTGCATGCATTAGTATAATAATGTTTTATTCACATGCATGACATAAATAAATAAGAGGAGACAAGTCAGAATGCCTCTAAAACATGAAAGCCGCCATTGACAATCACCTCCAAGGTGGGTCTGAATTCATTTAGAATAAAATGACTACCATCATTTGGGGTTTAATCTAGAAGTTACAGGGATCACAAAACCATTAAGACCATATCAAATGGGTCAGCGAGGAGAGAGAAAATTTAATTTACAAGTTTCGGGTACAGAAACCAACCTCTGAAATAGAACTCTAACCTAGTATTTTAGATCGGGGATTGAATCCCCATGTTGTGTCGATCACGTCAAGCCAAACCTCACTAGATTTGGTGATGAAATGGAGATTTACGAACAACTTCCAGGTTAGACTATCAAACCATAAGACTGAACTTTCGAGTTAGATTTAATGCTGAATATGAACACCAAGATGATCTTTAGTGTTCTAGGAATGCTTCGGGATGGAAAACAAAGAGAATTAGTCTCTAAGATGTCACAAAATAGAGAAATAAAAACCCTGTAAATTAGGGCTATAGTGTCGGGGAAGTGGGTAAGATGATGAATAGGACAGGTTAGGTCGAACTGGGCTTTGGTCGGGACCCGTCTGGTCGCATATACAGCAAGTAACAAGGTGCCGTCTTGACCCTTTTGTTTTAAATTAAAACAGGAACGGGGTGTTTGGCTTTGAGATTTGGAAATTGAGTTAATGCCCTTGTCTAGACCAGGGATATCCTATCCCTATTTAGTTCCATTGTCCACAGTGGCACATGTGAACAATATGTACAGAATATAATATATAATATAAAATTAAATAGTTAAATTAATTTAATTATTGTAATAAATCCCGTTACCCAAATAAAATAAAAGAAGAGTGTATTTCAACTATTTTGGATCTTCTGGACCCAATGGTGGGTGTCACGACCCGAAACCCACCCTATGCGGATCTCGTGTCGTGGGGCCGACCCAATGGCCGTCCCTACTTTTTCCATTCCTTTACCAATGATGACAGTAAATAATATAACATGACATTAAAGTGCGGAAGCTTTATTACAATTATTATTCAAAGACTAAACTTCAAACTGACAATAAACTGATCCTAAACCACTCTTAGGTGGTGAGTACATGGGAGAGACTTCATTCATTACTATTATGCTCCTCAACTGTCTCTTAAATCTCCTGATCTCCTACTGTGGTTCTGTAACATTCTCACCTGAAAAAATTTAGTAAGGGGTGAGCTACAAACTCAGTAAGTAGAAGCCTATCCCCAATACGGGTGGAGATGACATAAATGAATACAAGTCAAAGTAACATGATAGCCAGTCATGATAACGATTCCAGTCAACCGTAAATTGCCACAATGGCCAATGAGCGACAAGGTACAATAACAGTCAAGAGTAACCAATGAATGAAAACGTACAATAACCGTCAAGAGTAACAGTGTAGCATGAATATAGAATAGGCTCGATGAACACAATCAACATAAATACTGTCACGACCCGAAACCCACCCTAAGCGGATCACCGGATCGCGATCGCCGCCCCGAGACCCGAGGGCCCCGAGACAAGGCTTGCATATGCAGCGGTATCGAATAGAAGTGCAACATACGTTTTGCGGAAGCGTGAAAAACTTTTTTCTTTTCTTTTCTCATTTTTAAATTATGCACATCCGTCCGATACTGCTGCTCCATACATAGCATACATGGTTACACATTCAGAGTATAACGAAAACTTAAAGACTTATAACATTAATACAATACATGTTCAGTTGCCCTGAGGGCTTAATACATATTCTTACATTGTCTACTAATACAAAATGTACCACTAGAGTTCATAGGTTTCTGAAGAGAAACTATTTAAACATATCTTCCCAAAATCAGCAGATTCATCATCAACGTCCTCAAGTCAAGACTGCTGCTAATTACCTGAAAGGGGGGTCCGAACAAGGTCCGGGTAAGCTAATCTAAGCTTGTGAGCAATTCCAGTATTCGTCATGGGTTTTTCAATTAGCAGTGGTTTAGTACATGAGAATTTGTAAAATAATCACCTCCAATTGTTCGTATACTTTGAATACAGAATATATGCATTCCTTAAATCATGTAGCTTTGAAACATTTAAAGTATTCAAGCTAAACTCATACTTTGTCAAATAGAGTATATAACTCAAAACATATGCATTTCGTAAAACAATAGCATGAAACATTTAGAGTATTCAAGCTATACTTATACTTCGTCGAATAGAGTATATAACTCAAAACATTTTGCATTTCGTAAGACAATAGCTTTGAAACATTTGAAGTATTCAAGCTAAACTTATACATGTGAACTTTTAAAACATATTCCATATCATGTATTTCTTAAATAGAGTATATAAAACTCAACATATGCATATTGAAAATGAGAGTAAAAACTTGCTTCCATTTTCAAACCATTTGTCATCTTATCACTTCCATTAGTGGAATCCGTTTCGAACCGGAGTCCCATATTACTTATCTATGGAGATATCTCATCTACCTGAGGGATTAGATCCTGCTACCGGGCATTTTACAGGGCAATTGAGTTCCGTAAAACCCAAAATCCTGCCTATTTTACAGGGCAACTGAAAACTCAGAATCCTGTCTAAGTGCTTATGCACCATTCATCTTGTAAAACATTTATCATGTGACTTGTCTTATAGATACTTTTCATAAATTTGTAATAAACATTCGTATACTTGAAATAAGCAAATTCAGAATATTTAACAATAATTGCCTTTTAACTAGACATGCTGAAAAGTATTTGAAGGAAAAACTGTTGCAGAAACCAATCACTAAGCATGTCACAATGGGGTTATAAAATAGAACAATTAAAAACTGAATCATGTAAATACTGAATTTGAAATTTCAAATGCTTCATATCTTTAAACTTAAAACCTTGTCAAATTCATGGAGTTAAATCTCCAATTCAAACACAGGGTTACTCACCTTGATTCTTTAGGGTTAGTGCTAATAATGCGCTTTTCCACTTTCCTGGTAGTTCCTAAGAACAATTCATAAACATCTCATCAACTTCATATTCATAGTAATATCATTTCGATATTCCTTAACTTATGCTTAAATCGTATTTGATCCTACAATGATTTCATAAATTCATATGTACTTAACGTAACTCATATTCTTAACCTATGACACAATTTAATGTGTTAGAAATTGAATCTACTTCAATTTATACTCTTCTGGAAGTTCCATTAACTTTAATTTAAAGTTATTTATTTGGCGTGTTTACGTGTCGTGTCTTTTCGTATTTCGTTTCTTGTACTTGCCTTAGCATTAGTACTTTGGCATCATTTCAATTCATAGTCATCTAACAGATGCTATTCATCAAATTTTATGTCTTTTTATTTTAGACATTTCTTTAGGTCGAATAGACTCTACCATTGAGTCCGGAGTGTCGAAGAAAGTCAGTTTAGGCTTTCGTAACATTTAATTCGGACTGTTATATGTAAAAGGGCAAAATGGTCATTTACCGTTTTACGTGTCATATTTTTCTGTACTTCGTTTCGTAATTTGGACTCCATTTTTGAGTCCGGGATGTCAAAGAAAGTTAATTTAGACCTTCTCTGATTTCATTTTGGCTTTAGGGGTACCAGGGGTATTTTGGTCATTTTACCCCTTTACGTGTCTTTATTTTTCGGGACCCCATCTCGTGTCGTGGACCTCACCATTGGACTCAGAAGGTCCGAGATAGTAAGAATACATTAATAATTTGTCAATTTTGGTCAAGGGGTATTTTGGTCATTTATCCCTTACGTGACTTTATTTTTCGGGCTCCGTCTCGTAAAACGGACCCTACCATTAGTCTCAGAATATCCGAAATAGTAAGGATACACTATTCATTTATTAAATTTGGACTTTGTTTGACTTGTTTATGGGGTAAGGGCATTTTGGTCATTTTGACATTTTCTAGGGGTCTCAAATTTTTTGGGACCTCATCTCATGTCGTGGACCTCACCAATGGGCTTAGGGGGTCCAAGATAGTAAGGTTACATATATAACTTGTAATTTTTGGACAACGGGCCATTTCGGAGTAATTAATTTAATTAATTAAATTTAATTAAATTAATTTAATACATGTAATATATATATTATTAATGGGGAATAAGGAATAGGTTGAATAGGATGGCACGCTGGCCAGCGTGCCATCTCCCTCCCCATACATTACAGGTTCGAATCCCACCAGGTGCGGTTGCACCTTTTATTTTTTTGTTTTATTTTATATATATTATATATATAAATTCTACCCCATGAGTGACACACGCGCATGCGTGGCCGAGTGGAAAATGAGGGCTTCCCCACGCGCGAGGGTTAGGGATCGAAACCCCATAGCAACGATTTGCTTCCTTTCCCTTAATTTTTCATAACACGGTTTATATATAACCGTATACGCCCCTAAACGGCGTCGTTCCAATAACTCGGTGGCAAGCCCCAAGGCTGCCACCTGTCCCGAGTCCACCCACCGTTTTAAACGGTGCACGAGTCGACTCGGTCGTCTTCCCCGAGCGACCGACTGAAAACCCTAATTCTCGATTTCCTTTTTCTCCTATTTCGTGACGTTTTACTCTTCCAAGCTTGACTGTTTTTGTCCCAAATTATCCCTAAGGTTTATACAAATCGATTGGCATTCATTTTGAGCTTTAAAACTCCTTCATCTATTCGGTTTTTGACATGATAACCCCAACTGTTATTTTGGTCGTATAGGTTCATTTCTTGATGGTTTTTCATAATCTTTGGCTTGTTATGATCCCCTCTTCATGGGGATCCATATCTCGTTCTTAAATATCAAGTTAACACAAAGTTAAAAGAATTGGGTCTTACACCCGTAACCTGCAACTCATTATTAGAGGTCCATTTCTTATGATTTTTGGTCGCGGCTATGAGTTTTTATAACCCTCATAACTTCTTCTTGAAGCCTTGATAAGCCAAATCAAGCTTAAAGAAACTTGGTTCAGACCTGCCATGGGCAAGGTCTTCAATGGCTGTCGCTCTTGGGTTAGGTGTTTTTGGGTGTTTTGAAGCTCAAAATCCATAGCTAAACAAGTCTAAATATGTTCTATATATCATATACATAAAATGAAACTTTAAATCAGCTTATACTTAGAGAAATTCTAGAGAGAGAAAAAGTTGAAAGTTTGAATTTTTCTCACCTTTCACCACTATTTCTCTTTCTTTCTTGCTCCAAACTCTTCCTCTATCTCCTCAGTTCTTCTTCTTTGGTTTCTTTCGTGAGAGAACAACATGCTTTGCATGTTTGGCTTTTAAAACAAGGTAGCCGACCTCTCTCTCTCTCTTCATGTTCTCTCTCTCTCTCTACACGTTTGCAGCCCTCATTCTTGACCTTATCATCCCACCTTACACTCCATAATTTCTACTTTTTCATCTTTGGCAACTTACATTAAATGGCCCTTGATATTTTGGGTGTTATATGTATATTATATATACACACACAACTTATCTACACACACTCACACACACAGCCGACACACACACACCTCTTCACACTTACTTTTAGATATTTTCACTTATATATATTTAATTTAATCATATACATACATGCATACTTACATGCTTCCATATACATACATGCATACATACATATATATATATATAATAGTTTATTATATTTTATACTTTATACTTTATACAATGTATCTAGGTATATATATACATAATATATATACATATACCCACTTGTCCACTTATACCTGCCTATATACACTTGATAGCATACACACATAATACACATAATGTGCGTATATGTGTGTTCATGTAAAATAAATTTTAATAATAATTTTATTCACATATAATAAATTAATTAATTATTTAATTAATTAATCCTTTTTAATGCAAAATTTCTACATAATTTTCGTTGCTTCGTAAGGCGTGCATATGACCCGGTATCCTGGGTCGGGATATTACAAATACTGCCATAATGGAACGGTCACAGTCAAGTCCAATGAATCAAACCAATCAACATAGAACAATATCAATTAACATGGATGATGCCTTTACTCTGTTCAGGGTTTGGCAGACCCTCGGTCTTTTGGGGCCCGGCATACCCCCATTAACATAAATGCATATAAAATGCGCATTTTTTTTTAATGCGTAAAAACGCCATAATTGCCATATGTCCTTTTTGACCCGTAGGTCCCATAAATTGACCCGTAGGTCCCAGTCAATCAGATAGCATCAGATAGGTAGTGTGACTGAGCACAAAACCCGGCACTTAACATAAATTAAGATTCTATAGTATTCCATATGAATGTATAAAACATGGAACATCATAACATACAGTAAATGGCTATCAATGAAATGAATCAGTCATGCAATATTAACCAATAGGCATCCACCAGGTAGAACAATATCCATGGTGGGAAACAATGACAGTGAATACATATATGAGTACAAGATTGGCAGTAATGGAAAGAACGTGGCTTGGAAACCACGTATCAAAGATAGGAATCCACTTACCTCATCAACGTCTTAATATCCCGTGACTTTCTCTTTTCCTTTTGACTTGCCTATAAATCAATAAACACGTTTCAGCTTTCATATCATTTACCGAATTTATGCCTCGTTATTCTAAATACCTCCCTTACTAATTTATGTTTTACGATTTCCATTTTAAACTTAATTTACCCAAGGGCAAAATGGTCATTTGTGTGTCTCTACTTTTTGGGTTCTGTTTTCATAATTTGGACTTCACCGTTGAGTCCAGTAGGTTTGAATTAATAAAAATTCACTATTTACTTAACTAAATCGGAGTCCGTTTGACTCACCTTTGACGTAGGGGTATTTTGGTCATTTTGACATTCTACGGGTATTTTATTTTTTCGGGACTCCGTCTCGTAAAATGGACCTCACCATTAAATTCAGTGGGTCCAAAATAGTAAGTTTTCATTATTCATTCTACTAATTTACGCGTCGAAATTAAATTTGAAATTTATTCATTTAAACCATTTATTTACATTAATTAATCTAGCTAATACATATTAGTATTTGAGCCCAAACAGACCACATGTGCCTTGGTGGCACAGTGGCTAAGCTTCCCATCCTTATTCCTTTGGTCACAGGTTCAATTCACTACCATACCAATTTTCCATTTAATATTTTTCATTGTTTTTCATTTCCTTGTTCAAGTTTAACCCAACCATTGGATAGCTTCTCCTTTCTAACCAAACACTATCTAAACTCAAATTTAAAAATTTACCCATGAAGTACAAGTGTTGGGCAGTCATCTGAATGGGTGGGTCGGGTCAGACCCGACCCGGTTTATCCCAAAATAAATCACAAAACCACTCGGCTACATACGGCAAAAGTATATTATTCCTCAGACCACAACATGGAACAGTCCCATAAATAACCAAGAAGCTGCATAAAATTAGCCAAGCCCTTCCAATTCTCATGTTGAGAGATGTAGGCAATGCATACATACATATGTTTGTGCATATATGAAATCCCTGAAGGATGTAAATCTATAAGTTCTTATAGTATATGTGAGTGTTTAAAATCTTGAAACAGAACAACTCCCCTTTTCGCCACTCACGATCAAAAACCCCAGAATTACTAAATCACAGGAAAAAAATAGCATTATGTTAAAACTTTGAATTTCAGAAGACGAAAATCAACCGTCTCCTTACATTTTCTGAGCAATCAACAGGAAATTACCCATAATAGAAAATTTGGAAAAATACCTTTCTTGGCCAGTCCTGGTTACATACTATTGCAATAGATTATTGGTAAACCTCCCTTTCATTGCACATTAGGATCTGCACCAACACCATTGGATAATTTCCCACATTCTCATTCTTCGAATCAACTGAATATTCCACTACCGCAACAGGCCTCAACCTTCTAAACTGTATCCAGACGCATCCAAGCACCAAAATTATGCGATCTGTTGGCAGGTTACAGAAACCCATCGCTGCTTGTCAACAACCAACCCGGTGGCGTACGAAACCCGACAGGCCGTTCAGTATCGAAAACTTGACAAGCTGTGATTCGAAGCACGACCCCAGCAGAAACGACCTTGTTTAGTGTCTTCCTCCAATCCTCGGCAGTCGCAAGATTTTCTTTGAATGGTGGATCAATCTCCATGATCTTCAACCAAAAGATCAAAAGCCCTCCTATAGTTTTCCTCTTTCCTCTCCTTCTTCCCCTTTATTTTTTTTTTCCTTGTTCTTCCTGCTTTGTGCTGCCCCCACTTGCTTGCGCCTTGCGCTGCTTCCGTTCTCCTCTGGTTTTTCTTTTTTTTTTTGGTTGTCTAGTTCTAACGCCTGGCCCTTCAATTGTTATATATATAGAGTTATATATATATATGTATATGTATAACTGCTCTCTTAACTTTCTCTCTCTCTCTCTCTGGCCATTCTTTCCCTACACATATAACCCCCATCCATTTTCTTCTCTTTCTTTTCCCATCCGTTATGCCCCTTATCCCCTTATCTTTCCTTTTTTTTTTTCCTTCCTCTTCAGGTCTAACGCTCCACCGCCCCTTCAGTTCTTTTTTTTTTTCCTTTTTCTTTTACATATTGTAACTGATACACCTTCACATATCTATATATATATATATATCTTTATACCCATATATATATATATTGTCCACACCTCCAACTTCCCATTTATTATTATTTTATTTATGTTTATATATTTACATTTATATTTCTAATTCTTATTTTCTTTTCTTTTATTTTCTTTTTTATTTATTATTTCATTTTTTTTTATATATTCCAGTATCTATTCGTGGTTTGCTCGGGCATTGCCCGGAAGCTATTTGTACTTCTAAAACCATTGAATTTTCAACCGTTCCATTTTATTCAATATGAAACAATAAGCTTTAACGACTTAATTTACATGGCCTGCTCGGTCACATCTGGGTCAGGGTGTTACAGTGGGGTTCGTTTTACGAGATAAGATTCTAAAAAAAATTAAGATGCGTAAAAGTGTAAAATAACCATTTTACCCTTGGATCCTAAATAATGCAAATGAAATCTAAATTGAAATCTGAAAGAGGCTATCTTAACATTTTTAGACGTTCTGGACACAATGGAAATATCGGATTGGATATCTGGGGACTCCGGGGTGGTCCTACCATAAGATGTAAAATTATCAAAATACCCTTAATACACTATGAAGCCCAAATAAAGTCCAAATTGGACGAAATTGATACCAATGGAGGTCCAAATAATTGTGAAATCATATAAATGACTAAATAATGATTTGGGGTCAGAATTTTATGAAATGTGAAATGACCAAAATACCCCTAAGCATAGAAAATAGAAAGTAAATGCCGAATAAATCCTAAAAATGGCCAATCTGATATGATTAACTGTCATAAGCATAATAATGTAAATTAAAGGTCTAAATAAGACTCTGAAACAGTCAAAGTATAAAATAGAATATAACAGATGTGTCCCGGTAATCTAACACAGATACCAAATGAGATCCAAAATACTTAAAAATTTATATAAAGGACAAATAGAATATTCTGAGGACCAAGATAAGGTCCGGGGCAAGAGTGAAAACTTACCATTTTGCCCTAAGGCTATATAAGTGATTAATTGATAACAAGTGAAGTCAAAATGACTTAGATTATACTTTTGAAAGCTACTAAGCTTAATTTGGGAATTTAATAGCCTAAGTTGAAACCAAATAAATGGGTAATAGGCCAATGGACTTAATTAGGTGATATGATAAACTCCTAAGATAATGAATAATGAATAATTCATCAATGGATGAATTCTTATATTTTTGTGATTGATGATGATTCTTTAGGAAATACAAGGATGTGCCTAAGGAATCATCTGGAGAACATTTGTATATGGAGATAAGCGTAAAAGTTTGTGAGTAACTCAGAAACTCAGACTTGGTGTTATTTTATACTGTACTATTTAGATGCATACATTTTGTGAGTAACTCGAAACATCTAACTTGGTGTTATTTTATACTATACTATTTAAATGCATATGTTTTGTGAGTAACTCGAAGCCTCTGACTTGGTGTTATTTTATACTGTACTATTTAGATGCATACATTTTATGAGTGACTTGGAACTTCTGACTTAGAGATATTTTAGCCATCATATCATTTTCACATATTGTACTATTTAAATGCATATACTTAAATGTATACACTTTGTGCTGCATTACACTTGGCATGATTTCGTTTTGTCCTGCCTTTTGTTCTGTTATGTTCTGATCTATTCAACTCAGTTCAATTCTGATCTGTTCTATTCTGTTAAGTTCTATTTTATTTTGCTTAAACTGCATTTAAAGTGGATTTATGAAACTGTTATTTCTGAAGTGACTGAACTATCCATGTGCTTTATAAACAAGAACTGATTTTGAAACCCATGACAGGGAACCTATGTTACTCACTGGGCTTGTTAAAGCTCACTCTATTATCCTAACATTTTTTAGAGTTTATCTCTATTGGATTAGAAGACACAAATAAATGAAACTAGTAGCCCAGAGGCATCCCAAGCCAGGATTTGATGGCAATGAATTATGGAGTCTTGGATTTTTGTGGACTGAATCATGCTATTCAGGTTCGTGGAACTATATTATTGAAGTCATTGATATACAATAGATGTATTGGGACATGGATCATGTATATTAGTACTTTAGAGATACTAGGTGACTGATTATAGACGTGCTCTGATATGTCTAGATGAGTTGCATTCTTGACTCGGATTGATAATTAAAAAGATTTTAAATTTTTGCTGCTTTGACCCTACATTTGGAATGCAATTCATTGTAAAGTTCAGAAGTTTCCTTTGGTTGGTCGCATTGTCGGTAGGAAGATAGGCAAGGTGGCCAACTAGCATCACATTTTCAGCATCTACATAGAGTGGGGTGCGGGATGTGACAAAATTCTAGTAACCATTTGAACCTCAGTTGTCACGACCCGAAATCCGGCCTTTGCGGATCCCGAATCGCGACCGCCACCCTTCAGCCCGTGGGCCGTCAGGCGAGGCTTCACGTATTTAACGGCGCCGGACGGTTGTGTGATAGGGCCAGAACTAACAAATTGCAGAAGCGTGAAAAACTTTTTCTTTTCGCACGCCTGCTCAGTACTGTTGCTTTTTCTTCTTCTTCAGAGTGGTAAACAAATAATATACATTTAGAGCATACTAAAAATTTAAAGTTATACATATTACATGTCCCTTGCCTCTCGGGCTCAAGTACATATTTGTCCAAAATTTATTACATCAAGATTTGACCAATTACGGGTCCTAGTACTTCCAAAATTCCTAATCAAAATGGAGCTGCCAATCTCCTATCCCTGAGTTGGGCAAAGCTCCCATCCATCGTCATCACCTGAAAAATGTTAGGGAATGGGGTAAGCTTTAAAAAGCCCAGTGAGTTATTCCAGTACTTTGTCATGGGTTTCAACTGGCAGTGGGTTAGTTATAAGAGAAGGTTCATATAAACATACACTACCAATTGTACATATACTTCAGATACAGAAAATAGAATTCTTCAAAAAGGATAGCGTGAAGCATACAAGGCATTCAAGCTAGGCACGTACTTCAATAATCGCAAAATACAAGAATCTTCAAATCACGTAGCATGATGCATTTTTAAAGCATTCAATAAAGCATTTAATATGCAACAGAGTTTATAAACATGTGTAAAGTGGCCATTTGAAGACCAAGGAAATAATTTGAAATCCTTTCCATGAAAATAGAAGGATGTAAATTTCTTCTTCTTCAAAACTTCAAAGGGTTATATAAAAACTTGTTTCAGATAAATGGGGGTTTAAAAACGTGCTACCATTTCTGAAAACATTTGTCATCTTTTCACTTTGATTAGGTGGAAATCTGTTTCGAACTAGATTCCAGTTTTACTTCACGGGGAGATATCTCATGCCTGGGGGATCAGATCCTGCTACCGGGCATTCTTCATGTTAATTGAGTTTCGAATGAATCCCAATATCATAAAGTTTGTGATGCTTATGCATCATTATCTTGCAAAAACGTGACTTCTTCATGAAATGCTTTTTATGGGCATTTAAAAATATGACTTCTTCAATAAATACTTTTCATGTACAATTAAAAACATGGCTCCAATAAGAGAATGAATTTTTCATGTGTATTCAAAACACAGACAATTTAACAAGGTTTTCAAATATATGGAGGACAATACTTGAAACATTTAACATAAGAGCTTCATGAATTTAAATCATGATGCACAGGAATTTATTAAAAACATAGTCAAAATAAAGACATTTGATTCAAGAGGCATTTTATAAAACTGACACTTACATGGACATGCAGATAATAAACGTATCATTTGTTAGAAATATCAAGAAGTGGATTTGCATGCCATGTTAGAATTTATAAATAATTATGATAGAACGTTGGAATATAAAGCATATAAATACGAGAGTTTAGAATTTGAAAATACTGCAGATATAAAAAAACTTCAGAATATTTGAACTTAAACTTCTTCAGAATCCATGGAGATTAAAACCTCCACTTCAAAGTACACGATTACTCACCTTGTCTCTTGGTTCAGCACTACTGATGGGATTTCCCTTTCCCTTTGAAATCCCTAAAAATCAAATCCATCCATACTTCAATTAATTCCTCATTTACTTCAAATCATCTCTAAATTGATGCTCTTCATTTAATCTTAGACCCGACGTATCCTAATTTCCTAGGATTGGTCTTACCGGTCTACTTGTGGTGACTTAATAAATTTTTATCTTTCATGTGACTTATTTTTCAGTACCTATTTTGACATTTTGGACCTCACTGTTGGGTTCAGAACGTCGAAGAAAGTCAATTTAGACCCTTTCGTCTTTTTATTTGGCTTCGGGCATATGTAGGGGCAAAATGGTAATTTATTTTTCTTGCCCTGGACCTATCGTGGTCCTCAGAATATTCCACATATCTTATACATAAATTTTTAAGTCTTTTGGACTTCATTTGGTATCTACTTTTGATCATAGGGACACATCGGTCATTTCTCATTTTGTATGTTGACTGTTTCAGAGTCTTATTTAGCTTCTAAATTTTTATAATTATGCTTATGACAGTTAATTTTTGGTCTTTACTTGTATTTCTCGTACTCAGGGGTATTTTTTTCATTTATATTTTATGACATTCTAACCCCGAATCATTATTTTGTCATATATACAAGTTCACAATTATTTGGGCTTCTATTGGTATCAATTTCGTCCAATTTGGACTTCATTTGGGCTTCGTATAGCATCAGGGGTATTTTGGTAATTTATACATTAACGTGTTGTAATTTTTTGGAGTCTCGTTTCGAGAAACGGATCCAATCATTGGGTCTAGAATGTCCAAAATAGTTAAAGTACACTATTTGACACGACCCGAGACCCACCCTATGCGGATCTCGAGCCGCGCACCCGATCCGACATTGGTTGCCGAATCAAGGTGTCACATCCCGCACCCCACCCTACGCGGATGCGAAAGATGTGATGCCAGTTAGCCGCCTTGCCAGTCTCCGACCAACAATGCGACCAACCAAAGGCAAACTTCTGAACCTTACGATGAATTGCAATCCAAATGTAGGGTCAGATCAGCGGAAATTAAAACCTTTTTATCTCGGGAACGCAACTCATCAATATACCACAATCAGAGGTATGTACCACAAAGCAAATCTATAATCAGACAGGTAATAACTTTAATCCACAAATCACATCCACAACGAAACATATTACACAGAGCATATCAAATTCCTCCAGAATACCATTAACATGAGCCATGTTCCTACACATCTATTACAGAAGGTTAACTATTTCATCACACTCACCTGAATAGCCAAAATCAATCTATGAGAACCCAAGTCTCCATATATTATTGCCATCAGATCCTCACTTGGGAATGCCTCTCAATCCACTGGTGACATGTCCTTGCGCTTTCTAATCCAATAGAGATATATCCTGAAAAATGTTTAATAAATGGAATGAGCTTAAACAAGCTCAGTGAGTAACATAGGTTCCTGCCATGGGTTTCAAAACCAGTTTATATATATACATGCATGCTCAAATGTAACTCAGGTAAAACAATAGAATAGAGCAAGATAAAATATAACATGTAAAGCAAATTGAGATAGAACAGATCAACAATCAAAAGAGCATCAGCAAGTATGTCTGAGCCTTCCCCAGTAATGTGGGATGCTGAGTACTGGGATCCTGAGTTCCCCACGCCTCATAACCAGCCATCCCGCCTCTTAGCCAGCTATCCACCCTCTAGGGTTAGATCAGAACGGAATAGGATAACATGGACCAAATGCCCGAGTACTAGGATTCTGAGTTCACCACGCCTCATAACCAGCTATTGTAATATCCCGACCCGGGATATAGCATGTACACCGGGCTGGACCGGGCTATAAAATGTAATCCCGAATTATAAGCCGTTATATGACATGAATAAAAGTGGATGCGTAATAGACTGTATTGTTTAATTACGATGCATAGGTACGAGAGGCAAACAGTCACGGGTGTCCGGGTGCCGTTGCACCGGAAGCCGAGTTTACTAAAAAACGTGCAAGTGAATATAGACGTATAAATAATTAAGGTAAATATAAATGATTATGAATATTATATATATAATAGGTATGTAAAGTGTGTGTCATGTGGGCCTTGCATGATGAGGAGGTGGCAAAGCCACCGAGTGGGAAATCAGCAAGAGAGGGCCAGGTGTGCAAGTGTGCATACATGTGAGTTCTTGCAACAAAAGGTGGAAATGGTGAGGTGCCGTGTGTGCATGGATATGCTGCCACCGCAGCTACAGGTGGCAAGGGCCACCGACTAGGGGGTCGGTTAAGGGAAGAAAGAAAGGGTTAGTGGAAGAGAGAAAAACTGAAATGCAGGAAAAGAAGGAAATCGAGGCGCAAGAAGTTAGAGAGAGAGAGAACCGATTTAAGCAGTTGAAGGAAATCAGCAACTAAAATAGGTAACCAAATCTTGCTGTGTTGCGTAGATTCTTCTTGCATGCTATTGTGAATTGGTAGGACTCGAAATAGGAAAGAAAAACAAGAAAACCAGAACTGGGTTTACGGTTGGAAATGGTGATTAAACATACGTAAAACCAAATGAAAATTTAAACCACGATATGAGTAATACACTGCCCCAGGATTCCAAAACGCTTTGAATAAGCTTGAATGGTCAAGAAATGACCATTCTGTGGCCGATTATCCAGTCACCGGTGCAACGCCGGAAAACTGGGAATGGGTGCGTGAAACCGGTGATGTTAGAGGTTAAAACCAGTCCTAAAATGTTCCTTACAATCTTAGAATTCATTGGGAAGAAAAACAGTAGATTTTGGACGTAAAACCACGAAGATCCGTGAGGAACTGCACTGTTCCGGCGACTGTGGCCGGAAAACCCACCGGAGAAGACGACCGGATTATCGGGGGTTCTTCGGGTTAAAACGGGACTGGGTTTGGGTCGGACCGGGTCGGGACCCGACCGAAAATGAATAGGGGCAGTGATGCTATGTCATTTTGAATGTAAATTTAAAATAATTTGGGCTTGTTTGGTCATGGATATAAGGGAATGGAATTGGGTTGGGGTTGTCCAAACCATGGATAGGGTGAGAGAATTGGTTATCTTGTTCCGGTTCTGTGAAGCTAACTGAACCGATTGGTTCACGGTAAAATGGAACCGGTTTAGGGTTTCTGGTTCTGAACCAACTAGTTCAGACCGCAACTCTGCTTATTTACACTTTGACCCCGAAAGTTATAGAAAATTCCCTTAAGGCCCAACAGAGAAATGTTAATTTTATAAAAATACCCCTGACTCAAAAGTGGGTCAAATGAGGTCCAAATAGGGCAAATGAATAGTCAATTTTTATTATCTCGGATGCTCTAAGTCCAATGGTGAGGTCCGTTTCACGAGACGGGGCCCCAAAAGATAAAGACATGTAAAAATGACCAAAATACCCTTGCTTCGAAAGTGAGCCAAATGGACTTTGATTGAATTAAATAACTAGTGAATTTTTATTATTCTGAACCTTCCGAATCTATTGGTAATGTCAAAATTATGAAAAGAGGTTCCGAGAACAACGGACATATAAAAGTGTAAAATGACAGTTTTTTCCCTTTTCAATCTAGAAGTTCAAATGGAATTCCGCGAAAGCCTAAACTGACTTTCTTCGGTATTCCGGACTCAATGATAAAGTCTAAATAAGTATTAGAAATACTTATCATAGCAAGGCATAGAATTTGGTGAATAGAAATTATTCTGAAATGTATTTACTGATATATAGGGAACTCAACGGGAAAAGGCAAACCTACGGGAGACTGATTTAGCAACGCATTAGAGGTAAGTAAATTCACCTTCTCTTCCATATGGTGTGTCCAAGCCAAGTTTATTCTCATATTGCCAAACTTGTACTCTTGAAAGTACCTGACGTTATTGTTTCCACAATGTGATATTGTTCTATCTTGTGGGCTTTGATTGACTACTGTATCATTAGTATCATGTTGAACCATGCTTTGAAAAGCCTATTGTTATGTTCCATTGTATATAAGATATTCCATTTTATACTTCTATGGAATTACTTATGATCATGATATGTTTATACACACCGGATTTGTGCTCAGTCACAATATCCATCCGATGCTTTCTGTTTGACTGGAGACCTAAGGGTCGAGTCCATGAACGGACAGGTGGCAGGAATGAATTCCTCGTAGGCTTCCACTGGCAATTTTACTGGCATGGTTACTGGCATTTCCATTGACATTTCACTAGCATTCCATTTGCATTTTTACTGGCATTGTACAGAATAAAAGCATCTCTTATATGATTGTTTGATTGCAACTGCTGAGCTATACTATTCCTTATCATTATCTTGTATTGAGAGATAATTCCTTATTGATTCAATTGTGATCGGTTTATTGTGGCAGTACCTTCATGTTGATATATTGTTGTTGAGAGTTTCATGTTGATGTTATGTCCATTACTCCTAATTATACATTGTGTCCATCGTTTATTGGCCCTTATGGCAACTATTCCCATTGGCTATCATAGCATCTCTTTTATCATATTCTTATACCAGTGTCAGAGATCTGTTTTTACTTGCTGAGCTCTCGTAGCTCATTCCACCCTCCTCACCCCCATTTCAGGTACTGACGCTGCGAGACCCCGGTAGGAATCTGAGAGCGTAGGAGGACATTTTGAAGAACTGTACCAGTCTATGTTTAGTTCTCCCATGTACTCACCACCCACGGGTGCTGGTTATGTATGGTTCTTATTTTGTTTAACTGTAGAACCATATTATGTATTGTAAAGACTTCCGCTGACATTGTGTATTGAAAGACTTCCGCTGATTAGAGACATTGATAAGACTTCCGCTGTTATTGTTTTAATGTTTTAGTACTTTGCATATTAGTACTATGATACAAGAATGGAAAAAGTAGGGACGGCCTTAGGGTCGGCCCCGCGACACGAGATCCGCATAGGGTGGGTTTCGGGTCGTGACAACTATCCTAGTATCAGGGCAGAACAGATAGGATTTAACAGATGTCTGAATACTGGGATTCTGAGTTCACCACGCCTCATAACCAGCTATCCCAGCATCAGAATGGAATAGATTAGGATTGAACGGATGCTGAGTTCACCACGCCTCATAGCCAGCCATCCATCCACTGATGTACTCAATCCCATGGTGGGCCCCAGATAAGACTCGACATGACAAACAGAATCAAACAGACTCCAAAGGACAGGTAACAGAACAATAGACTTCAACAGAATCAACAGGATATATCAGAAGGCAGGATAGAACAAGATCATGCCACAAGTAATGCAGATCAAGAGGTATGCATGAAAGCATATGCATTTAAAAAAGTACAGTGCATAAAACAGTTCAGCATATAAAGCAGTACAGTATACAGAAAATATACACCAAGTCAGGAGTCCGAGTTACTCACCGTTAGTTGAAACTATTTCAGATTCCCTTTCAGCTGATTCTAGATCCGAAAGTCCTAGAACAATAATCACAGACATCAATTATTGATGATAGTGTTTCTACCTATTTCACTAATTTCCTGCAGCCACTAAATAGCAAACTAGTTGCTTAACCAATTTGTAATTATTTTGATCCAAGTGAGATGTGCATGAATTCAATGCCACTATAATGTAACTCAATATCAGATCATCTATTTTGCCCAACTATCTACCTTAATTCAGTCTCAGTACAAGGTAGTAGAGAGAAATAATTAACAGAATGTATATCTGTTAAAGTTGGAGTTCTCTTAGAATTCCCAGAACCTGCAGAGGACAATACAAAAACTCAACCTCTTATAGCACACATGCGGCTACTGGTTTGCTGGGAATTATAGTTGCTGTCAATTTATAATTAGATAATATAGATCTCATCCAAAAGAAATTGAAACATAACACCAATAGGTAGAAGTAAATTGATTATGTGGTTTATTAATAATTGGAGACTGCTCTATGTGCTGGACCAGTTAATAAAATAACATCAAATAGAACACTTGAGCACAGGTTGCGGCAGCTCCAAATGAAGCCAATTACAAGTGGTAGTTGCCAACGAAGGTCCTTTATACAATCAATATAATATAATATATATTATATTCTGCTACAAATCAGTTTCTTTAAAGGTCCTTCACACAATCAAGATAATATAATATATATTATATTCTTCTACAATCAGTTTCTTTAAAACCAATACATATCAACAAAAATTTATATTGGTTCATAAGGATTTTTCTAGACCATTATTTTATTTTATTTTCACTTGTAGATATATTCTTTTTGGTGGAGTTTTAATGAAGTTAAAGATCAGCCCCCCATTAGGGGCGTGTTACTGTTCAGAACTGCTATACAAAATTTTTTCCTTACCAAATTTTCATTCAATAGCTGAGACTCTAGTCAATTTAAAAATCTGAACTACACTTAATTTAACAACTGAACTATATTAAATCAAAGGTTGTCCCATATTCAAATCAATAGCTATATTTTATTACAAGTCAATTGCACATCTAACAGCCCCACCAACAGCCGCACCAATCCCACTTAATTCCTCATTATTTTTTTTTTCCAACAGCTGATTACTTTTGTGACTAAATTATAATTTCTATTAGAGATTAAAAATTCAAAGAATTAAATATATATACCTGCCTCAGATTGGGTTGATCGTTTGAGAGGGGAAAAATCCAGAAAACTGGAGCTACAGCCGCTCCGTTTCTACGCAGCTTCAAATACTAGCCGAGAGCTGATCCCTACGCCCCCACTTGATTTGTGTTGTTGTATTAACTTACTAATTTGTAATACTTCAGCCCACTAACTTGGCCAACCTCAAACGACTATAGAGAGGTTTAACAGGGAGTAGTAGCCGACCTGAATCAATGTTACTAATGCCGTAACGGAGAAATGAAGTGCAACAAAATTAGAAAGTAGATGAGGAACAAAAGGTGCAGGTCAAGTTGTGAAGATCTGAAATCAAAATTCCCTCTTGAACACTGTTCAGCAGAATTTATAAATAGTGGAAGGATCTAGAAAATTAGAGGGTTTTCCCCCTTTATCGGTTGTCTCCAGCTGATTCTAGAATAATCTATTACTCTAGAATTTGCTTCCTTTCCACCCACTTCCCACATTACAAATATATATAAATATATAAAGAGATATATATATATATAGCTATTAGTATAAGAAAAGGGGAAGGGGCGGCTGTATTTTTTTTTTCTTATATACATATATAAATATAAATATATTTTTAGTACATTTATTGTATCTAATATTTTATGAATACTTTATTCCATAAAATATTAAATTATATAATGCCGGTAAATTTGACATTAAGCCGGGGTATCTTTTACCGTATTAATATTTTATTTCATAAAATATTAATAATATAGAATCTGTCTTAAAACTGAAACTCGGTATCGTAATTATTTACTTTCACATAATTTTATAATTAATTATTCGTATCGGTCCACTCAACCATCTCGGCACTCAATTAGCCCGGTTATTTATTTTTCGAGCATATATTATTTTAACGATGTTGAGTGCCTTAGTTATCTCCACATAATTTTCATAATTATTTTGCTTTATCGATTTAATATTTTATTCTATAAAATATTAAGTTATAGTGTGTCGATAAAGCCTAGAATTTATTTTGCCAACCTTGAATTCCTGTTAATGCCTTACTTATTTTCACATAATTCTTCATAATTAATTATTAGTATCAGTCTCATTTATTTATTTTGGTACTCGGTCGACTGGATTAATTAATTTCCCGAGTATATGTCATTCTATATCTGAGGATACTAAATTCTGTTACAGCTTACCGTATTTTGCACTATTTCAATTTATTAACGTCACATAACCTACTTTCATCAAGTCAGGGTGTAGTTTGGGCTATGTCGGATTTTTCGGGATATTACACAAGGGTTCTTATCTTGCTACACAATCAGTGTCACTAACATGCAACAACTAAATATGCGGAAGACTTAAATGAATATGTAAGTAAAGTTGCATGTTATACATAAAGTGTTGTCAAAATGCGGAATACAAAAATTGCTTAATACCACTAATCTTTCTAGGACGTGGATAACATGGGAGAGCTATAAGACTATCTGTACTAAGCATTACCCTGCAACTTCAAAAGTATGTCCACTGCTATTTAGATAGCTGCTACTGGTACTGCTGCGGCTCTTCTACAACTTCATTTCCTGAAAGGGGTGGTAAGTTTGGGGTGAGCTAACTAAAGCTCAGTAAGTAATTCTCCTTTGCTCTGTCATGTGTACAAGAATAGAGGCACTATCCATGAAAGAATTAGGATAAATGCAGTTATGCTAACCAGTCATAAATACTGAACTCATCAATGATCATCAGAGGATAAGAAATTTAAAGACAAACAAGAAGATTCTGTCTGACAATATAATCATGTGCGCTGAACAAAAGCTGTGAAGCTTCAAAGTCACACATAAACAAGAATATGTTCAAGTTACAAATATCGATAACATCAACAATATAGGATACTGATAGCAAACGAATCTGCGATGCCATGATGCTAGACCCGAAGGTCATATTTAGACCCGAAGGTCATAACTAGACCCGAAGGTCTTAACTAGACCCGAAGGTCTTAACTAGACCCGAAGGTTATAACTGGATCCAAAGTAAATCATATCTAGACCCGAAGGTCTTAACTGGCATCAGATGGAAATGTGACTGAACACAAATCCGGCACTTGAGAATACATCAGAAGCATAATATCATCCATGAAGAATAAAGTGAAACTATGATTGAACACAACTGTCTGGCCCTTACAGCCCTGGGTACGAATGTACAACAAGAATTCAATATACAAATATACCATCATGATCAAGATATAGTATAAACATCATTAAATGCTTCCCACATGATAGAACAATATCGATGTGGCTCAACAAACACTGATAGCTGTATAAAGAGTACAATAGGCAATGTATACACAAGGAACTATGACATGGCTTGGAATGTAACACATACAGAGATCAAAGATTACTTACTCTTTTTACTGATTCATAGGACTCAAGCTATTTCCTTCCCTTTATCTTTAGACGTGCCTGTCATTTGGAAATAAATTCAATCTATAGCTATAACCGATTCATATTGTATATTCACATATACTTATCTTGACTATCGGTATCTTAATTACTAATTTAGACTTTGTTATTGTGTCCAGAACGTCAATTAAAAGTGGTTTAGGTTTTTACGGATCTTAAATCAGACTCCTAGATTAAAAGGACAAAACTGTCATTTTATACTTTACGTGTCTTTTATTCTCGGGACCCCATATCATAATTTTGACATCACCGTTGGGTTCAGAAGGCTCGAGATAATAAAATTTGACTATTTATTCTCTTCGTTTGGACTTCGTTTGACCCAGTTTAGGACTCGGGGTCTTTTTGTAATTTTCTCAAAATATTATTTAATGAATTTTTATTGTTTGGGGTTCTAATGAAATTCTTCAAAACTTCTGGGCCGGTTTGTTATTTCCAAGAGTTCCGGTCTGAACCAGTGGGTTAAGGGTTAGAAACCCTAAACCGGTTTAGACCCCCACTGAACCGACCGGTTCAGATGAACCCAATCAACAAAATGGCCCACGATTTTTCGGCCATTACTCCGGTTGCCACTTCCGGTGCCGGTCGCCGCAACTGCCACCTTTCCCCACTGTTTTCCACCTCATTTGACGTCCATTTCTTCTGATTTTCATATCAAATTACCTCTAACAATCTCAACAACTCGTTTAAACTAGATTTGACCTGATTTCCTACCTTTTCCGGCACCCATAATCGATTTTTCGGCCACTGCTCTACCTCCGGCCAACTCAGTTTTCTTACACATTTTGTTGTCTATTCTTACTGATTTTCGTATCAAATGATCCTAAATCTTTAGGCATTCAGTTTAGACCTGTTTTAGACCACTACAATATACAGTTTTCAATACCCGGTTAGCTATTCCGGCCATGCACCGGTGACAAATAATTTGACCAAACTTGGTCATTCCGAGACCATTTTAACTGATTCAAGTTGCGTTGGACTCTTGAAGATGTTTCCTACTCGTTTCCAGTCTTAAAATTAAGATTAATTCGACATACAAAAATCTACCATTGTTGACCGTACACCTAGTTTGAGTTTCTTGATTTTCTTCATGCTTCGGTTGCTTATTTTTAGCATGCATTCATGATAAATTTTAAGAGAGAAGTTTAAGAAACTAACATGGATTAATACCTGTTTGGTTGCTGCTTCTTCCTCCTTCAACTCTCGGTTTCTCCAAACTGCTTCTTTCTTTCTCTCCCTAAATTTCCTGCTTCTTCCGTTTTCTTTCTCTCTTTCTAACCTTCTCTCTCTCTCTCTCTCTATCTCTATTATTTCTTACCAACTCCACTGACTTGGATTAAAGACAATGCCACCCGTCCATGCAAACTCAACACATCACTAACACTTGTTGCTTTCTGCTAACACCTCATCCTCCACTCGTCAGCTTCCTTTCACAAACCATGTGCTGTTAGCACATGGTTTCTTTACATATATGATATATATATATGTATATTTATACTAACCGTATATACACATATATATATATATCTCTATAAATATATATATATATATATATATATATATCTAATGTATTTAATAAATATATATATATATATATTAATAGTTATTATTTACAAATTTAAACTTGTATACACGTACTTGCACGTTTTTCCATAACCGAGTTTCCGGTGCGGCGGCACCTGGACACCCGTGACTTCATGCCATTCGTTTCATGTTTGTATCTCATATACTAAATACGTCGTTTAACCGAGCGTCAATTTTATTTACATAGTAAATTCAAAGTACAGGTTGGGATTACACGTCATGGCCTGGTCCAACCCGGGTGGGGTACTGGCTAACTCGGGTCGGGGTATTACATCCTTACCCCCTTAAAAATAAGTTTGTCCTCAAACTTAGCATGTACTAAGATAGAAATAACTGGTGGTACTTAGCTCGCATGCTATCCTCCCTTTCCCAAGTAGCCTCTTCAACTTGACGATTCTTCCATAGTACTTTGACTAAGGGAATTGTCTTGTTCCGCAGCACTTGCTCTCGTTTGTCCAGGATCTGCACTGGCTGTTCCATGTAGCTCAAGTCCTCCTGAACGTCCAACGGCTCGTAGTCTATCACCTGATCTGGACTGCGTACATATTTCCTTAACATTGAAACATGGAATACATTATGCACGTGTGCTAACTCCACAGGTAGAGCAAGCTGGTATGCAACGGGCATAATTCTACTCATGATCCTGAATGGTCCAATGTATCGCGGCCCTAATTTCCCCTTTTTACCAAACCTTACCATGCCCTTCATCGATGACACTTTCAAAAACACATAGTCACCCTCAGCAAACTCTAGTGCTCTCCTTCGTATATCAGCATAACTCTTTTGTCTGCTCTGGGCCGCTAATAGTCGTTGCTTGATCAGTTGTATCTTTTCGGTGGTTTGCTCTACAATTTCTGGCCCATAGAGTTTCCTCTCACCCACTTCAGTCCAACATAGCGGTGATCGGCCCTTCCTGCCATACAACGCTTCGTATGGAGCCATACCAATACTTGATTGATAACTATTGTTGTACGTAAACTCCACCAAAGGTAAGTGATCCTCCCAACTTCCTTTAAAATCTATGACACAGAACCGCAATAGATCCTCCAGAGTTTGTATAGTCATTTCTGTCTGACCATCTGTCTCTGGGTGGTATACAGTACTAAGACTCAGCTCCGTGCCCATAGCTTGTTGTAAACTCCTCCAAAATCTGGATGTAAATTATGGATCTCGATCGGATACTATAGACACTGGAACTCCATGTAATCTGACTATTTCCTTGACATAAAGCTCAGCTAACCTCCCTAAGCTGTGTGTCGTCTTGGTCGCAAGGAAGTGAGCTATCTTGGTGAGTCTGTCTACAATAACCCATATGCTCTCATTTCCTTTTGAAGTCTTTGGCAATCCTGAGACAAAGCCCATAGTAATACGCTCCCATTTCCACTCTGGTATTGGGAGTGATTGCAAGAGTCCCCCAAGCTTCTGGTGTTCAACCTTAATCTGTTGGCATACTGTACAACGTGCAACATACTCAGCTATATCTCGTTTCATTCCGGGCCACCAGTAAGTATTTTTGACATTGTGATACATTTTGGTATTTCCCGGGTGCATAGCAAATCTTGAACTGTGCGCCTCTTTTAAAATTTCTTTTCTGATTTCTGGTGCGTCAGGTACACAGATTCGGCCCTGATAATACAATACCCCATCTCGTATAGCAAATTCTGAGGCCTTAGCCATCTCAACTCCCTGACGAAGCTTGGTCAATGCCGCATCTTGAGTCTGCAAACCCTTGATCTTGTCTATAATAAATAGACCAACTGTGACATTGGCACAAAGGGCTTCTGAGTTAGGCAGAACTAACTCGATCTCCATATCTTCCAGTTCCTTCAATAGCTCTACTCGGGTCGTAACTAAATAGGCTAGACTTCTTGACGACTTCCGACTAAGAGCATCAGCTACTACGTTGGCTTTCCTTGGATGGTACTGAATATTAAGCTCATAGTCCTTAATTAACTCTAACCAGCGTCGTTGCCTCATATTCAGCTCTTTCTGCGTGAACAAGTACTTGAGGCTCTTATGGTCAGTGAATATTTCACATGTTGTACCATACAGGTAGTGCCTCCATAACTTTAGTGCAAAAATAACAGCCGCTAACTCAAGATCATGTGTCGGGTAATTCTTCTCATGCTGCCTCAGCTGCCAGGAAGCATAAGCTATTACCCTACCATTTTGCATCAAAACACAGCCCAGACCCCTGTATGAAGCGTCACTATAGATTACAAATCCCTCCACTCCGTCTGGTACTGTTAATATTGGAGCCGTCACTAACCGGTTTTTCAATTCCTGGAAGCTCTGTTCTTGCTCCTCAGCCCAGACAAACGGGGTGTTCTTCTTGGTCAACTGGGTGATTGGCATAGCTATCTTGGAAAAATCTTTAACAAATCGCCTGTAGTATCCTGCCAATCCCATAAAACTCCGCACCTCCGTAACACTAGTGGGATGAGGCCAATTTACAACAGCCTCTATCTTCTGAGGGTCAACGGAAATGCCTTCCTTGCTAATCACATGCCCCAAGAACGAAATACTAGGGAGCCAAAACTCACATTTCTTCAATTTGGCATAGAGTTTCTGCTCCTGTAGCTTTTGTAACACTTTCTTCAAATGTGCCTCATACTCCTCCTGGCTTTTAGAATAAACCAGAATATCATCAATAAACACAATCACGAAATCATCCAAATAGGGCTTAAAGACCCTATTCATCAAATCCATAAATGCGACTGGGGCATTAGTAACTCCAAATGGCATTACTAAGAACTCATAATGCCCATATCTGGTCCTGAAAGCTGTTTTTTTCTATAGTTTTTGGTCTCACTTTCAACTGGTGATAGCTAGATCTCAAATCAATTTTAGAGAACACTTGTGCTCCCTTTAATTGATCAAATAAATCATCTATACACGGCAAAGGATACTTATTCTTGATAGTCACCTTGTTCAGCTCACGGTAATCAATGCACAACCGCATAGTTTCATCTTTTTTCTTCACGAATAGCACTGGTGCGCCCCATGGTGATGTACTGGGTCTGATAAAACCCTTATCTAATAATTCCTGCTGCTGCAACTTCAATTCTTTTAATTCCGCTGGCGCTATTCTGTAAGGATTCTTGGAAATAGGTAATGTGCCTGGCTGAACCTCAATGGTGAACTCTATTTCTCTGTCCACTGGTATCCCTGGCAAGTCGTCTAGAAAGACCTCGGGGAACTCCCTTACAGTGGGAATCTGATCTAAGGGTGAGTGTTGGAAACGAGTGTCCAATACATTACACAAAAATCCATGACAGCCCTTACGCAATAATCGTTTGGCCTGGATAGAAGATATGAAATATGGTGGGGTAGCTATACCCGTCCCATCAAACTGAATACTAGGACATCCGGGCCTCTGTATATTGACTGTTTTGGCCACGCAATTTATAGATACATGGTTTGCAGTTAGCCAGTCCATACCGAGTATGACATCAAAGCCATAAATATCTAACGGTATCAAATTGGCTAATAAATATGAGTCTCCAATCTGAACCCTACATGCTCGATATATGGTATTACTATAGAGTGATTCCCCTGAAGGCATAGAAATGGTTAACATGTAACCTAAGGGCACTGTTTCTATGTTCAGTCTAGCAGCAAATGTTGGTGATATAAACGAATGTGTGGAGCCAGTATCAAATAGTACTCTAGCATGCGTTGAACAAATCTGAAGAGTACCTGCAATCACTGAGGCGGTCGCCTGTGTATCACCAGGTGTCAGTGCAAAAACTCGCCCTGTACGTTGCGGCTCAGCTCCCTGTTTACCACCTCGGGGTTGGGTTTTAGCTGCAGTGGTAGCCGCCGAGGCAGATAGAGTGCCAGCCGTGCTTCCTATTGTTTGTGTTTTTTGGGGATAGTTGATCTTGATATGCCCTTCTTGACCACACAAATAACAAGCCCGGGAGTTAGCCTGACACGGTCCTCGATGATATTTTTCACAAGTGGGGCATTGGGCTACCCCTTTACCAGTGGAATTGACCCCTAATGATTTGAATCCAGAATTCTTGGATGCTGGTCCTGCTCCTGGTCGGGAAAAAGTGGGTCCTATTCCGATGCTCTACCCCCAGTCTATCCTTTACCTCGACTTCTTGATGGTTTCGATGTTGAGTTGGCTTTCTTCTTGGAGAACTCCTCGCCGCACTGCTCTATGATCTTTGCAGTGCTTACTACTTTTTCATAGGTGTCTAACTGTAGGGGTTTAATCCTGTTTTTTATGTTCCACCTCAACCCGTTCTCAAACTTGCGGGTTTTCTCATGCTCATCTTCCGAAATAGTAGGAGTAAATCTAATCAATTGTGTAAATTTGGCTTCATACTCCTCCACCGTTGAGTTTCCTTGCTGCAAGACATAGAATTCTGCAATTCTCTGATCTTTGGCTTCCCTGGGGAAGTATTTTCGGTTGAAGACTTCAGTGAATCTAACCCACGTCATCTCAGGCTCCCTGGCCTTTTCCAGGAGCCACCACTCATGAGCCATCCCTCTGAACATGAAAGTAACAAAGGCTACCTTCTGGGTCTCAGTGCAGGCCATCACTTCAAAGATCCTTTCCATTTCAAGTCTCCAGTCTTCAGCTGAAGTGGGGCCTTTGGTGCCATCGAACGTAGAGGGTTTTAATGCTTGGAATTCCTTGTAAGGATGAGCCTAACTCCTCTCGTTCTCCTGACGTACTATGTGTACCACTGGTGGTTCCTGTCGCTCTGATCCAGCTGGAGTGCTGGGTCCCGTTTGGTTTTGAACCGTATTCTGAATAAGCCTATCCACTAGCCGCTCTAACCGGGCTATATGGGCGTTAGCTTCATCCAATGGTGTGGTAGTACGCGTACGCACCATTTTCTGCAATGATCAAAGATTAGTTCATATATTTAAGAGTCTAATTATAGTATGTCAGTTCCTATATGCTAACCCTACTTGGACATTTGTAATACTAGTACCTTAGTCTTATCTCCCATGAACCACTGTGTAACCTGAGCTCTGATACCAATCTGACACGACCCGAGACCCACCCTATGCGGATCTCGAGCCGCGCACCCGATCCGACATTGGTTGTCGAATCTAGGGTTCTTATCTTGCTACACAATCAGTGTCACTAACATGCAACAACTAAATATGCGGAAGACTTAAATAAATATGTAAGTAAAGTTGCATGTTATACATAAAGTGTTCTCAAAATGCGGAATACAAAAATTGCTTAATACAACTAATCTTTCTAGGACGTGGATAACATGGGAGAGCTATAAGACTATCTGTACTAAGCATTACCCTGCAACTTCAAAAGTATGTCCACTACTATTTAGATAGCTGCTACTGGTACTGCTGCGGCTCTTCTACAACTTCATTTCCTGAAAGGGGTGGTAAGTTTGGGGTGAGCTAACTAAAGCTCAGTAAGTAATTCTCCTTTGCTCTGTCATGTGTACAAGAATAGAGGCACTATCCATGAAAGAATTAGGATAAATACAGTTATGCTAGCTAGTCATAAATACTGAACTCATTAATGATCATCAGAGGATAAGAAATTTAAAGACAAACAAGAAGATTCTGTCTGACAATATAATCATGTGCGCTGAATAAAAGCTGTGAAGCTTCAAAGTCACACATAAACATGAATATGTTCAAGTTACAAATATCGATAACATCAACAATATAGGATACTGATAGCAAACGAATCTGCGATGCCATGATGCTAGACCCGAAGGTCATAACTAGACCCGAAGGTCATATCTAGACCTGAAGGTCATAACTAGACCCGAAGGTCTTAACTAGACCCGAAGGTCTTAACTAGACCCGAAGGTCATAACTGGATCCAAAGTAAATCATATCTAGACCCGAAGGTCTTAACTGGCATCAGATGGAAATGTGACTGAACACAAATCCGGCACTTGAGAATACATCAGAAGCATAATATCATCCATGAAGAATAAAGTGAAACTATGATTGAACACAACTGTCTGGCCCTTACAGCCCTGGGTACGAATGTACAACAAGAATTCAATATACAAATATACCATCATGATCAAGATATAGTATAAACATCATTAAATGCTTCCCACATGATAGAACAATATCGATGTGGCTCAACAAACACTGATAGCTGTGTAAAGAGTACAATAGGCAATGTATACACAAGGAACAATGACATGGCTTGGAATGTAACACATACAGAGATCAGAGATTACTTACTCTTTTTACTGATTCTTAGGACTCAAGCTATTTCCTTCCCTTTATCTTTAGACGTGCCTGTCATTTGGAAATAAATTCAGTCTATAGTTGTAACCGATTTATATTGTATATTCACATATACTTATCTTGACTATCGGTATCTTAATTACTAATTTAGACTTTGTTATTGTGTCCAGAACGTCAATTAAAAGTGGTTTAGGTTTTTACGGATCTTAAATCAGACTCCTAGATTAAAAGGACAAAACTGTCATTTTATACTTTACGTGTCTTTTATTCTCAGGACCCCATATCATAATTTTGATATCACCGTTGGGTTCAGAAGGCTCGAGATAATAAAATTTGACTATTTATTCGCTTCGTTTGGACTTCGTTTGACCTAGTTTAGGACTCGGGGTCTTTTTGTAATTTTCTCAAAATATTATTTAATGAATTTTTACTGTTTGGGGTTCTAATGAAATTCTTCAAAACTTCTGGGCCGGTTTGTTATTTCCAAGAGTTCCGGTCTGAACCAGTGGGTTTAGGGTTAGAAACCCTAAATCGGTTTAGACCCCCACTGAACCGACCGGTTCAGATGAACCCAATCAACAAAATGGCGCACGATTTTTCGGCCATTACTCCGGTTGCCACTTCCAGTGCCGGTCGCCGCAACTGCCACCTTTCCCCACTGTTTTCCACCTCATTTGACGTCCATTTCTTCTGATTTTCATATCAAATTACCTCTAACAATCTCAATAACTCGTTTAAACTAGATTTGACTGATTTCTTACCGTTTCCGGCACCCATAATCGGTTTTCTGGCCATTGCTCTACCTCCGGCCAACTCAGTTTTCTTACACATTTCATTGTCTATTCTTACTGATTTTCGTATCAAATGATCCTAAATCTTTAGGCATTCAGTTTAGACCTGTTTTAGACCACTACAATATACAGTTTTCAATACCCGGTTAGCTATTCCGGCCATGCACCGGTGACAAATAATTTGACCAAACTTGGTCATTCCGAGACCATTTTAACTGATTCAAGTTGCGTTGGACTCCTGAAGATGTTTCCTACTCGTTTCCAGTCTTAAAATTAAGATTAATTCGACATACAAAAATCTACCATTGTTGACCGTACACCTAGTTTGAGTTTCTTGATTTTTCTTCATGCTTCGGTTGCTTATTTTTAGCATGCATTCATGATAAATTTTAAGAGAGAAGTTTAAGAAACTAACATGGATTAATACCTGTTTGGTTGCTGCTTCTTCCTCCTCCAACTCTCGGTTTCTCCAAACTGCTTCTTTCTTTCTCTCCCTAAATTTCCTGCTTCTTCCGTTTTCTTTCTCTCTTTCTAACCTTCTCTCTCTCTCTCTCTCTCTCTATCTTTATTATTTCTTACCAACTCCACTGACTTGGATTAAAGACAATGCCACCAGTCCAAAGACAATGCCACCCGTCCATGCAAACTCAACACATCACTAACACTTGTTGCTTTCTGCTAACACCTCATCCTCCACTCGTCAGCTTCCTTTCACAAACCATGTGCTGTTAGCACATGGTTTCTTTACATATATGATATATATATGTATATTTATACTAACCGTATATACACATATATATATATATCTTTATATATATATATCTAATGTATTTAATAAATATATATATATATATATATATATATATATATTAATAGTTATTATTTACAAATTTAAACTTGTATACACGTACTTGCACGTTTTTCCATAACCGAGTTTCCAGTGCGGCGGCACCTGGACACCCGTGACTTCATGCCATTCGTTTCATGTTTGTATCTCATATACTAAATACGTCGTTTAACCGAGCGTCAATTTTATTTACATAGTAAATTTAAAGTACAGGTTGGGATTACACGTCATGGCCTGGTCCAACCTGGGTGGGGTACTGGCTAACTCGGGTCGGGGTATTACACTATTCATTTATTTTATTTGGACTTCGTTTGACCCATTTTTGACTTAGGGGCATTTTCGTAATTTTTCCTATTTAATATATTAAAATAATATTTCAATTATTTTACTGTTTGGGCCATAGTGAAATTATTGAAAATTTTTGGGGTCAGATTACAATTTCTCATAATTCTAGTCCGAACTAGTGGGTTCTGGGCTTAAAACCCTAAACCGGTCTAGGTGTCCGGTGAACCAGTCGGTTCAGGTCACACTGTGAACCGGGATGAAATATCCCTGTTACACTCCTTATCCGAGGTTCAGTTATCCTCTTTTCCTGATTTCAATTTCAATTCCAATTTATAATCCGTGTTACCAAACAGGGAGATTCACTTAAAAATTAACCCTTAAACGGCGTCATCCCACTTAAACCATTTGTGCGATGGGTCGGGTCCCAACCCGAACCCGATTCAACCCAAAACCTGCTTTAACCACTGTTCATCTCCTTCCCCAACACCCCTGCACTGTAGTCCTAATTCCCGATTTTCTTTTTCTTTAGTATGAATTACTGAGTGTCCTATCAACATTTTGGCATCCATTTGGGAGCTCGATTTGAGCTCACCATCACGCTTGAGGGTTTGGCAGTCAAGGCCTGCAACCCGGTCGTGTATGTTCGTTTTGGACCAAATCAGTTGGTTTTTGTCTTGTTGTGACCGTCATGGCAAGGGGGCTTGATCCTCATTCCAAAAATAGGGAATAGGCATTTATTTTAGAAGTTGGGTTCTAAACCCGTGACCTGAAACCTCGAGTTTCTAGGGCCTCTCTAGGCTATTGGGTCGCGGCTTATGGTTTTTGGAATGCTCCTAAGGTCTGGTTTAAGACTTGATCAACCAAACTTAGTTTGGTCTCGGTGGTCTCAGACCTGCATTGTTGAAGGTCCAACAATGGAGGTCCATTCTCGATTCTTGGCTTCTCAAGCCTCTCGACGCTCTCTGTCCACTCAGAACAGTACTACCATGTTACTATATCTCGTGCATGCACTTATATGGCTAAAAATAACTGAAACAGAGAAATGAATCAAAAGGAAAATTCTAGTGTTTTGGTGTGTTTATACCTTCTAAATAGTGCTCTCTCTCTCTCTCTCTCTCTCTCTCTCTCTCTCTCTTCTTCTTGGTTGAGGATTTGTGGTCTCCTTCAGGTCAGGCAGCCATGCAAGCAACCTCTTCTTCTTCCTTCTTCCTTCTTCCTTTTTCACTCTCTCTCTCTCTAACTCACTTTCTCTCTCTAGCCGACTTACACTCATCTCACAAATCTGATTTTCTGATTTTGGATTTCACATACGCAACATAGATATATAATATCACACATATTTTATTAGTTTTATTTTAAAAGAATTCTTTTGGTTGCATGAAAGGCCATTGGCCAATTTAGGAGGTGGCACCTTGTTACTTTATACATATATACATATAATTTGCAATATAAGACACAACTAGGTGAGCAGCCCAAGTGGCTACTTTTTGGACTTTAAGACTTTGCCTATTTTGGGTTAAGGGTTCAAAACCCATTAGCCTCAACTTGGCTTAGTTTTGTCATTTTTCCATTAGGCCTTGTTTGGCCCATTAGATTATTTATTTAACTTTTACATTATTTCCCACTTGTGATTTTAAATTAAATATTTACTCTTTCATGTACCGATTTTTATACATCGTAGTCGTATTTTATTTTTTTCCCAAAGTCGACCTTGATTTCTAAGGTCTCAGAATTATTTTGAAATCGTCATCTATTTCCTGTTTAAATTTCTTAAATATTCTTTTTAAGGTCACTAATTAATAATTAGTGACTTAATTATCATTTAATCGGGTCGGGGTGTTACATCAATTGTTTGAATGAAGGCCATTTCATTCAAATAAAATGATGCTTGTTTAAACGAGTCATTCGTTAAACATTTTCTTTTCAGGATTTGAAGCATATTTTTTAGATCCGTGAGCTTTAGATAAAAACCCATATTTCTATCTACAAGGTAATTTTTTTGGTGTGTTCTTGAGAGCTCATTTCTTTCAAACCAAAAAGCATTCGCATGATTTGCATACCTATCTAGACCCAAATCATGGCAACTGCCTAAAATCCAGTTCTTCTACCACTGCTTAGTTTGAGCTTGTTGCGATTCAAGCATTGGGCGATCGAAGGAGTTTGAGGCCATGTGGTATTTGTGGTTGTAGCGGAGTTTCTAATCGGAGAAGCATTTTATGGATTCAGGACCGATCAGATTCAAGATATGAATGAGGTTTGAGGGAATTAGCATCCGGGTCATTTGAAGTTTGTAATCAATCGAAGTGTCTCTAGTGGACTTTTCATCTGGGCTAGTGCCCAAGAGTTTTCCACCACAAATTTCTTCGTCACCAAATCGGTTTGCACTTATTTATCTCTTTTACAAGCTTTCAATTTTTTGATTGATTAATGCATGAATGCTTCTGCTTAGATTGATAATCTTAACATGATAATCAGTTAATTTTCTTGTTAATTGTCTGTATTGATTGCATGCAAATTTTAATCAGTAATATTGAGGTTAATCTTGTGCTATTACCTATTCATCCCCCATCTAGGTTATAGATACCATTTAAACTTACATTAGGGAACCCTCAAAAATTTTTACGTTAAAGCCTCAAACTTTAACACATTAAATCATGCTCATTTTTCAAATGGATCAAGGAAAAACATAAAAGATAAAAGAAAAATGGTATGGGTTTCAAAATTAACCATTTTTCCTAAGGCTAGCCTAAAAAGGTTTGGGTACCAAAAAGAGTTACTTGAGTTGCTCTTGTAGGTGTACTTTAAATCCTCTTCAAGTAAGGACAAGTGGTTCCTTGATAATGGTTGCTTAAGACACATTAATGTGGACAAGAACAATTTTACATCTCTCACACCAAATGATGGAGGTTATGTGAGCTTTAGAAATAACTTAAAAGGTAAGATCATTGGAATTGGGAGCATAGGTAAAAGTTCTTCGCTTACCATTGAAAATGTTTTGCTTGTTGTTAGTTTGAAACATAACTTTCTTAGTATTAGTCAATTATGTGATAGAGGTTATATTGTCATGTTTAAATCTAACAAATGTCTAATTAAAGATGAATATAATGATGAAAATGTATAATTTGTTGCATATAGGGATAATAACATTTATTGCATAAATTTTGATAACATAGCACCACAAAATGTCAAATTCTTTACGACCATAAATGAAAATAGTTAGTTGTAGCATAGGAGACTAGGACATGCAAGTATGGACTTGATTTCTAACTTATCTAGGCATGAACTAGTTATAAGTCTCCCCCAAACCAAATTTTCAAAAGATGGTGTTTGTGGAGCTTGCCAACTAGGGAAACAAACAAATTCCTCTTTAAAAAATAAAAAGAATATTTCAACCTCAAAGCCATTGCAACTGTTACACTTGGAAAATATTATGCTTTTGTGATTGTTGTTGATTACTCAAGATATGCTTTGGTACTATTTCTTACTCACAAAGATGATACATGTGCAACCTTTACTAAACTTTGTTGGAAAATCCAAAACAAAAAAATGTTACCTCATTAACAATGTAAGAAGTGATAGAGGTATGAAATTTAGAAATCGAGACATTGAAAAATATTGTGATAAAAATGGAGTAAGTTACAATATTTCTACACCTAGAACTCCTTCACAAAATGGTGCAGTTGAATGAAAAAATAGATATCTCCATGAAATGACAAGAAAAATGCTTAATGAATATAATTTACTGAAGTATTTTTAGGCTGAAGTAGTGAACGCTACTTGTTATGTCATTAATATGGTATGCATAAGGCCAAAATTTAATAAAACTTCCTCCAAGATTTGGAATGGCAATAAGCAAATGCTATATGCTTATGCTAAATGACAAAAAAAACTTATGAAGATTTAATGTCAAATTCTATAAATGAATTTTCTTAGGCTATTCAACTATAAGTAAAGCTTATAAAGTCTTTCACAAAAAGAACTCTATGGAAGAATCAATTCATGTTATATTTGATGAATATTATCCTCACACTTCAAGGAAAGATGAAGATGTACAAAATAATTCAAATACAAGTAAGAAACTACAAGATAAACATAATTCAAATGATAAAAATCTTAAAGAAGAAAAAGAAGAAAGTCAAATACAAAATGAAAATATAACTCAAGATGTTAGCTTGGAACCTTCCAAGGAATGAAGATTTTCCAAAGATCAATTTAAAGATCAAATCATTGGTGAACCAACTCAAAGAGGTGCAACTAGGTCATCCTTAAGGAACATTTTCAATAACTTAGCAATTCTATCTCAAATTGAACCTAAAAATATCCAAGAAGCTGAAAATGATGAATATTGGCTATTGGCTATGCAAGAAGAGTTGAATCAATTTGAAATAAATGAAGTATGGACTTTAATGCCAAGAACTAATGAGCATAGTGTAATTGGAACCAAATTGGTCTTTAGAAATAAAAAAGGATGAAATTGGAAACATCATAAGGAACAAAGCTAGATCAGTAGCCCAAGGTTACATCTTGTCATGACCCGAAACCTACCCTGTGCAGATCTCGATTCACGACTGCCACCCTTCAGCCTGGGGGCCGTCGGGCGAGGCTCACATAAGCGACGGTATCGGATAGCGGTGCGGCCTGTGTTTACGAAAGCGTGAAAAAAATTTTCTTTTCTTTTCTTCTTTTAAATTTCCGCACATCCGCCTAGTATTGTTGTTCTTCAAAACGGTACACATGATTATACATTTAGACCATAATAAAACCTTCAAGACTTTATAAATAATACATATCCAGTTGTCCCTTATAACTTAGTTACATAACATTCTAACATTTACTATAACAAAAGGTGACTAACTATAAGTCCTTAGTGCTTCCTAAAAACTCCTAGTCTTGTAAGGTCAAAATGGGCAAAGCTCTAACCATCTTCATCATCAAAAGTCAGAATTGCTTTCAGTTACCTGAAACTAAGCTTGTGAGTAATTCCAGCATTTGTCATGGGTTTTCAATTGGCAGTGGTTAGTATAAGAGAGTTTATAAAGCATTCACTACCAATTGCTCATATACTTCAAATACAAAATATATGAATTCTTTAAAATAGATAGCTTCGAAACATTTAAAGTATTCAAGCTAAACATGTGCTTCTTCAAATATATCAAAAGAGTCTTCAAAACATCTAGATATGTGTAGTAAAATGAGGGTAAAACCTGCTTCCATTTTAGAACATAACATCTTATCACTTTCATTAGTAGAATCCGTTTCGAACCAGACTCTAGTATTTCTTCTCATGGAGATATCTCATGCCTGGGGGATTAGATCCTGCTACCTGGCATTCGGCATGTCAATTGAATTCTGAAGAACCACTGTAGGAAAAGCCACTATTAGCGACACACGTGTGCGTCGCTAATAGTGCCAATGTGTGTCGCTAAATTTGTTTTTACGATGCACAAAGGGGCGTTACTAAATACGTCGCAAAAAGTCATGCCGCTAATAGTATTGGTGACGCACAACTCTACACGTCGTTAAAGGTATTAGCGACGCACTTTGAGCGTCGCTAATAATTGGGCATGGGCGTCTTAAGAAATATACACGGAAGCAACGTGTGTCGCTAAAAGCAACCATTAGCGACGAACAAAGAGCGTTACTAATGGTAGCTTTTAGCGATGAATGTAAAGCATCGCTATAAATTTATTTCTTTACTTTTAGCAACACATTTGTGTGCGTTGCTAAAATTTTTTTTTTTTTTTAAACCATATTTGCTTTGTTTTCTTTGTTGTTTTATTCCTGTTTAAACTTGTATCAATCATCTTGATATAAAATAAAATCAAGCATTCTAAAATGAATATATTAAAAAAGAAAAATACATTCATATATATATATATATATATTATACTAATTATGTACATTTGTAAAAGTACAATTTAACCATAAATAGAAAAATAAAAAATTGTCTCAAAAAATGTAACTACAGATGTCCATGAAAAGAAAAAAAAATAATAACAAGTTCCGATGCAAAACATAAAGACGGCGGTGCAATAATCTCTACCAATCTGAAATAAAGATCAAATGATATATACTAGAACAATTATTAAATAGATATGAACATAGAATGTGAATAGTTTTTGTTTTTTTTTTTGCATGCATAAATAGTAAGAACGGCATAAAGCAGCATAAGTTTCACACCGTTGATCCGAACTGAGTGTTGTAAGTTTGTGCAAGTCTATTTTATCATGTCTGAGGTGTTTGATGGGGTTTTGGGCTCGTTTGGTTGATATGCGGTGTTTAGGTCCATCAAAACCCTAAAATGGGCCTTTTTGAAGCAAAAACTTGCATAAGTTTCAAATCGGTGATCCAAATTGAGTGCCATAAGTTTTTGCAAGTCTATTTTATCATTTTTGAGGTGTTTGATGGGGTTTTGGTTTAGTTAGGCTAATATTCGGCATTTTGGTCCGTCAAAACCCCAAAATGGGCCTTTTTGGAGTTGAAACTTGCATAACTTTCAAACCGGGCATCTGAACCGAGTGCCGTAAGTTAGTACAAGTGTATTTTATCATTTTTGAGGTGTGTGATGGGGTTTTGGTGTATTTAGGCTGATATTCGTCATTTTGGTCCTTCAAAACCCCAAAATGGGCATTTTTGGAGTTGAAACTTACATAAGTTTCAAACCGGGCATCTAAATTGAGTGTCGTAAGTTCGTGCAAGTCTATTTTATCATTTTTGAGGTGTGTGATGGGGTTTCGGTGTAGTTAGGCTGATATCTGGCATTTGGGTCTGTCAAAACCCTGAAATGAGACTTTTTGGAGCAAGAACTTGCATAAGTTTCAAACTGGGCATCCAAACTGAGTGTCGTAAGTTTGTGCAAGTCTATTTTATCATTTTTGAGGTGTGTGATGGGTTTTAAATGTAGTTAGGTTGATATCCGATATTTTGGTCTGTTAAAACCCCAAAATGGTCATTTTTGGAGTTGAAACTTGCAGAAGTTTCAAACCAGGCATCCGAACCAAGCGTCATAAGTTTTTGAAAGTATATTTTATGATTTTTGAGGTGTGTGATAGGGTTTCGGTGTAGTTAGGCTGATAGCTAGCATATTGGTCTGTCAAAACCCTAAAATGGGCCTTTTTAGAGTTGAAACTTGCAGAAGTTTCAAACCGGTGATCCGAACCGAGTGTCGTAAGTTTGTACTAGTCTATTTTATCATTTTTAAGGTGTGTGATGGGGTTTTAGTGTAGTTAGGCCGATATCCAGCATTTTGGTCCGTCAAAACCCCAAAATGGGTCTTTTCGGAGCTGAAACTTGTATAAGTTTCAAACCGGTGATTCGAACCGAGTGTTGTAAGTTTGTACTAGTCTATTTTATCATTTTTAAGGTGTGTGATGGGGTTTTAGTGTAGTTAGGCCGATATCCAGCATTTTGGTCCGTCAAAACCCCAAAATGGGCCTTTTCGGAGCTGAAACTTGTATAAGTTTCAAACCGGTGATTCGAACCGAGTGTTGTAAGTTTGTGAAGGTTTGTTTTATCATTTGGGAGGTGTGTGATGGGGTTTTAGTGTAGTTAGGCTGATATCCAGCACTTTAGTCTGTCAAAACCCCAAAATGGGCCTTTTTGGAGCTAAAACTTGCATAAGTTTCAAACTGGTGATCCGAACAGAGTGCCGTAAGTTTGTGCAAGTCTATTTTATCATTTTTGAGGTGTGTGATGGGTTTTGGTGTAGTTAGGCTGTCACATCCCCAAACCCCACCCTACACGGATCTCGAGGACGTGATGCCAGTTAGTCACCTTGCCGGTTTGCCGACCGACAATGTGACCAACCAAAGGTAAACTTCTGATCTTACCAATGAATTGCATTCCAAATGTAGGGTCAGAGCAGTGGAATTCAAAACCTTTTTATCTCGGGAATGCAACTCAGTTATATACCGCAGAGGTATGTACTATAGAGCAAGTCTAACACCAGATGACTAATAACTCTAACCATAGAGTACGTCCATAATCAGACATATAACACAGAGCACATCTAACATCTCTAGAGTACCATTATCATGAGCCATGTCCCAATACATTTAATGCATATCAATGAAGTCAATTGTATCATGTCACTCACCTGAATAGCCAGATTCAGTCCATAAGAATACAAGTCTCCATAAATCAGTGCCATCAGATCCTTATTTGGAATGCCTCACAGCCTACTAGTATCATCTCCTTGAGCCTTCTAATCCAATGGGGGTAAACCCTAAAAAATGTTAGGATAATGGGGTGAGCTTTAACAAGACCAGTGAGTAATAGAGGTTCCTTGCCATGGGTTTCAAAACCATTTCTTGCTTATAAAGCACATGGATAGTTTAGTCATTTTAGAAATAACAGTCTTATAAATTCACTTTAAATGCAGTTTAAGTAGAACAAAATGGAACTGAACTAAATGGAACAACAGATTAGAACAGACAGAACAGTACAGGATGCCAGTATATAAATAAGAAGCATAGGCAAATAAATTAAATAATAGAACAGGTCAGTATTGAGTGGAATAGAACAGAACAGGACAAGACGCTAATTAGGCAGGACAGAACAGAACAGAAGTGCAGGACGGAACAAAATCATGCCATGCGTAATGCTATACAAAAGGGTATGCATTTAAGTATACGCATTTAAACAGTATAGCTTATAAACGGTACAGTGTATGAAGATACAATATCTAGATAGTGTAACTTATACACCAAGTCAGAAGTTCCAAGTTACTCACAAACTGTTCTCTTATCTCCATTTATAGAAAATCTGATAATTTCCAGATACATCAAACACCTCCTTGCATATCCTGAATAATCATCATCAATCACAAACCGATCAGAATTTAACCATTCATGAATTATTCATCATTTTAGGCGTCTATCGAATTACCTAAAATAGCCTAATAGCCTATTACCCTTTCATTGGGTTTCCTCTGAGGCTATCTCATTCTTTAATTAAGCTTAGTAGCTATCAAGATTATAATTTAAGTCATTTAGACTCCAATCGTTATCAATTAAGCACTTATTTAACCTTAGGGGCAAAATAATAATTTTACCATTCTTGTCCCGGACCCTGTCGTGGTCCTCAGAATAGTCCACATATCTTATATACAAAGTTCTAAGTCTTTTGGACTCAAATCGTTATCAGTTAAGTACTTATTTAACTTTAGAGGCAAAATAGTAATTTCGCCATTCTTGTCCCGGACCCTATCGTGGTTCTCAAAATATCCCATATATCTTATATAATTTTTTAAGTCTTTTGGACTTCATTCGGTATTTGCTTTAGATCATCAGGACACATCAATCATTTCTTATTTTATACGTTGACTGTTCCGGAGTCTTATTTAGCCCTTCAATGTTCATAATTATGCTTATGATAATTTATTGGATCAGATTGGCCTTTATTTGGCCTCTATTTTGCATTTACCATACTCAGGGGTATTTTAGTCATTTCACATTTTGTGAAATTCTGACCCCGATTTGTCATTTAATCATGTGTACAGTTTCACAAGCATCTGGGCTTCTATCGGTATCAATTTCGTCCCATTTGGACTTTATTAAGACTTCGTATAGCATCAAAGGCATTTTGGTAATTTCACATGTTACATAGCCAAATTTTTCGGGACTTCAGTTCAAAAAATGGACCTCACCATTGGGTCTAGAGTGTCAAACATAGTTAAATTGGACTATCTTTTATGTTTAATTGGCCTGGGTATCATTAGGGGCAATTCAGTCATTTAGCATTTGCGTGTCTTTATTTTTCGGGACTTAATTTCCCAAATCGGACTCCACCATTGAGCCTGGAATGCCCGAATTAGTATAAATGCACTATTTACTTATTTAATTTGGGCTTCGTTTGAGTCATTTAGTGTCCAAGGGCAAAATAGTAATTTTACTCAATAAATAAAATAATTAAATAAATTATTTTATTAATTATTTATTTTTCAGGTGTATATTTGCATAAAAATCCCAAGGGTTGGGCTAGAATAGGATTTCCAGAACTTGTTGGGGTCAAGCTGTAAATAAATAAAGTCTTGGTTTTCTTATTTACATTAAATCACTGAACCAAAGGGTTCTTCATGTGTAACCCTAAACCGGTCTATAGGTACAATGAACCAGCCGGTTCAAGCTAGGGCAGAGAACCGGGATAACATAACCCTGCTATCCTCCTTATCCCTGTTTAGGTTAACACTTAGGTCTGATTTCAATTTCATATGGCTGTAACCAAACAGGCCCATTTAAATTTTAAAACTGTTAACCTAATGATGCCATTTCATTAATGCGGTGGTTAACTCACAACTCAACACTTGTTTGAGTCGACACGTTCGGTCTGAGCGAGTTGGGCGAGTCAACTCGGTCAACTCGTTGTCTTCTTCATCGCACAGGTTATTGTAGCCCTAGTTCACTATTTCCATTTTTTCCAATTTCGTGAATTTTCAGGTACTGATTCCCTCTACCTTTCATTCCAAATCATTTCTGGGAGCCTAAGGACTGTTTTGGCATCAGTTTGGAGCGTTGTATCGAGATCAAACGTATGGCCTGAGATCAAATAACTGAACCTGCAACTCGGTTATATATGCATGTTTTTGGTCTAAAGTTGATGGGATTTCGTTTGTGATGACCTACTGATCATGGGGTTTGAGTTTCTATTCTCAAAACTAGGTTTTGGTTCAGGTTTGTGGGCTTGGGCTTCCAAACCCGAATCTGCAACTCTCAATTTTTGGGGCTTCCTTGGGTCCCCTAGGTCGCAGTTGGGTGTTTTCAGAACACCGGTGAGGTCTTTTTGAGGTTTAAGTAAGCCAAACCCCCTTTGGCTTGGTCGGATTCTGACCTACTATCATAAGGTGCATCAATGGCTGCCTCCTATGGATTTTTGCATTTCGAACTTCCTAGGCTCTCCCAAGTTGCTTAAAAACCATCCCTCAGTGTCATTTAAATACATGCATGTAATTATAGGTACTCAAAAGACTGAAACAGTGAACAAAAGTTAAAAAGGGAAATTCTGGGTTGTGGTATTTTATACCTCCTGGTCGACTACTGCCCCTTTGTGGCTCATAACTGGCTTCTAGATCTTGCCCACCTTTCAGGTAGGGTTCAGCCCTTCCTTTTTCTTCTTGTACTCCTTCAAATGGGACACACACACACACCATGGACACACACACACACTTTCACTCACACATACAAGGCCTCATGTAATACCCTGACCCAAATTGAAACTGAGCGAACCAGGTAAACCTGAGTTGATAGGGCTTTATGTCATGATATCGAAAGGAATGGACGGTTGTGAAATTTAAATAATTTCAAAGGTACGGATAATGCCCGGGTGATGCAGAGTAAGGTATGAACGAATACCAAAATTAAAAATAAAGAAAATAAAATAAGAATTTGAAATAAATAAAATAAATAAAAAAAAGAAAAAAAAAAGAAAAGCATGAATAAAAGATAAAATAAAATAAGAATTTGGACATGTGGACAATATATATATATATATGTCTATCTAGAAATGGGTGTAAATATATATAGATATGCGTGGGTGTCAGTTAAAGCAACGTTAAGGGAGAGGAATTTGAAGGGAAGGGAGTTACGCATTGGAAGAGGAAAGGCCGAGAGAGAGAGAGAGAGAGAGAGAGAGAGAAGGAAATTGAAAGGGAGTTATAAAGTGAAGCATGAATTGCATGCGTTGGAAAGAAAAGAAAAGAAATGCAGAGAAGGAAAAACGGAGCAAGCAGCGCAAGTAGGGGGGCGGCAGAGAGCAGCACTGCGGCGCGGGAGCGAGGCACTGAACAAAGAAAGGAAATAAAGGGGGTGGAGGAACTGAGGGCATTAGGAGGACACATAAGTGAAAAGAAGTGGGAGAAATCAAAAGGAGGGGAGATACTGCAAGCCAGGAACCGAAATCAGGTTTAGGTATGGATCAGTTTCTATTTTTTTTTTTAAATTTTCAAGCATACAAATGTAGTTGACATAGGGTTTTGTAAAGCATGAATTATAGATTATGTTGAGGGTTGCTTGCGAATGAACTAGAGAAATTTTGAGGCAAAACGGTGGGAAAGCAGTGAGAAAAACTCACTGGTAAGTCATGTTGGGTGCATGATTTTGGTGGCCTTGGGGCCGTCTGACCATGAGGAACGGATCCTCGGGAGTGCAGAAGATGAATGGAAGGAAATGGGAGCAAAAAAAACTGCGGGGTTTTGTGCACGAAAAGAGAGAAAAATTCTCTCACCGAAAAATCGCCATTAACGGCGCAGCTACTGCCATGGCAGTTTTTGGACAGCCAAAATCCCACCCTTTTCATTTGAAACAGTAGATATGAAATCCCTTTAGACTGCCCAACCGATTCCCACCTAGAAAAAAACCGCAAGAAAAAGAAGAAAAAAAAAACTAGGAAAACTCCCATTGACGGAAAACTGTCCAGCAGCGGCGCAGTCACTGTTGTGGCGTTTTTAACACCCCAAACGTCTACCAATTTTTGTTTTACCAATTGATATAGAGCCCCCTTGAAATTCCAAGTTGAGCCCATCGAGAAAACCCAAGAAAAATGGCCTCCGTCACCAGAAGAGACGGCCGGAGCGTCGCTGGGAAACATTGGGAAGAAGAACACGCTGGGGCGTTTTTGTGATTTTATTTGGGCCAAACCGGGTCGGGTCCGACCCAACCCACCCATTCAGATGATTGCCCAATAGTATTTCTTTATGGGTAAATTTTTAAATTTAAGGATGGAGAGTGTTTGGTTAAAAAGGAGAAGCGATCCAATGGTCGGCTTATAACTATGTACAGGGAATGAAAAACGGCTTATAACTATGTACAGGAAATGAAAAACAAAAAAAAAAAAAAAACAGAAAAAAATAAAAATAAAAAAGGTCACATGGACTGTATGCCCTGTGACTTGAAACCCAGGATGTTGGGTCAATGCTTGGAACACAGACCACTGTGCCACTAAGGCACGTGTGGTTATTTTGCCCCAAAATATATATGTATATTAGTGATATTTAATTAATTTAAATAATTAGTTAAATTAGTAATTATTGAATTAATTTTCGATAGGTAAATGAGTCAAATAAATAGTGTAAATTGACTGTTTTGGACCTTCTAGATTTAATGGTGAGGTACGTTTCACGAGACGGAGTCCTGAAAAATAAAATACCCGTAGAACGCCAAAATGACCAAAACGCCCCGACATCGAAGGTGAGTCAAACGGACTCCGAATGATATAAGTAAATAGTGAATTTTTATTATTTCGAACCTACTGGACTCAATGGTGAAGTCCAAATTATGAAAACAGAACCCGAAAAGAAGAGACACGTAAATGACCATTTTGCCCTTGGGTAAATTAAGTTCAAACAGAAACCGTGAAGCATAAATTAGTAAAAGAGATATTTAGAGTAGCAAGGCAACAATTCAATAAATGAAATTAAAGCTGAAACGTGTTTATTGATGTATAGGCAAGTCAAAAGGGAAGGACAAAGTCACGGGATACTAGAACACTGATAAGGTAAGTAAATTCCTATCTTTGATACGTGGTTTCCAAGCCACGATCTTTCCATTACTGCCAACCTTGTACTTATCTATGTATTCACTATCATTGTCCCCCACCATGGATATTGTTCTACCTGGTGGATGCCTATTGGTTGATGTTACATGACTGATTCATTTCATTGATGTCTATTTACTGTATGTTATGTTATGATGTTCCATGCTTTGTACATTCATATGGAATACTATAGAATCTTAATTTATGTTAAGTACCGGGTTTTGTGCTCAGTCACATTACCCATCTGATGCTATCTGATTGATTGGGACCTACGGGTCAATTTATGAGACCTACGGGTCAAAAGGACATATGGCAATTATGGCATTTTTTACGCAGTAAGATAAGATTAATGGGCATTTTATATGCATTATGTTAATGGGGGTATGCCGGGCCCCAAAAGACCGAGGGTCTGCCAAACCCTGAACAGAGTAAAGGCATCATCCATGTTAATTGATATAGTTCTATGTTGATTGGTTTTGATTTATTGGACTTGATTGTGACCGTTTCATTGTGGCAGTATTTATGTTGATTGTGTTCATTGAGCCTATTCCATATTCATGCTACGTTATTACTCTTGACAGTTATTGTACGTTGTCATTCATTGGTTACCCTTGACTGTTATTGTACCCTGTCATTCATTGGCCATTGTGGCATTTTACAGTTGACTGCAATCGTTGTCATGACTGGCTATCATGTTACCTTGACTTGTATTCATCTATGTTATCCCCACCCGTATTGGGGATAGACTTTTACTTACTGAGCTTATAGCTCACCCCCCCTTACAAATTTTTCAGGTGAGAATGCTACAGAACCACAGTAGAAGATCAAGAGCTTAAAGAGACAGTTGAGGAGCATAATAGTAGTGAATGAAGTCTTTCCCATGTACTCACCACCTAAGAGTGGTTAATGTTTAGCTTATTGTTAGTTTTATTTTCAGTTTTTGAACAATGTTGTAATAAGGCTTCCGCACTTTAATGTTATAGTTACATTGCTTATTGTTATCATTGGTAAAAGAATGGAAAAAGTAAGGACGGCCATTGGGTCGACCCCGCGACACGAGATCCGCATAGGGTGGGTTTTGGATCATGACACCTCACACACTCACATGGCCATGGCTCTCACTCAGAACTGTTTGGTCTCTCTCTCTCTCTCTCTCTCTCTCTCTCTCTCTCGGTGGAGGAGGCAGCATACACATTTGGTGTTTTAAAAAATGCAAGACTCATGTGTATATGAGTGCAAACCTTTACATATACACATATATAATTATACATGTAGGGCTTAGGTGTGATTACATGTGCTGAGGCAGATGTGATGATGAGGCTAAGGTGTATAGGCTGAGTGAGTGGTAATGTATTCCATGTATGGCCATTAGCCAATTTGGGAGGTGGCCTTGGTTGACTTGAGCTTATATACAATTCTGTTGTATATTTAGGCATAAAGTTGTTGGTAGCCCACTTGGTTTATTTTTGGGTGCCTAAATCTTACCCTACTTGGTCAAGGGTTCAAATCCCCTTGGCCTCACTTTTGGGCATTTTTCCCTCATTTGGGCTTATGCCCTGTTTGGCAGGCGCGAAATTTTGTTTTAGCTATTTCCTCCATAATTTCTTTTCTAGTGCTCTTTTTACGAAGCAGTTTCTTCTGGTCGCTTCTTATTTCGGGCAGCTTCAATGTCAAAGGCCCAATGTCGATTATTATTTCTTTGTGGTCATCATAGTTCTCTAATTCGAGTTTTCATAGTGTTAAAATGACATCATTTCACCTAATTAATTGGTAATTAGGTTCGGGTATTACAACCTCCTCTCTTGATGTGTTTAATTATTTTATTGGTCTATCGTGACTGTAGAGAGATTTTTGATTAACTTTCTTAATTATTCTTTATGTCGGTTCTAATTAATAATTAGCAAACTAATTATTAATTAATCAGGTCGAGGTGTTACATAGGCTGATATCCGGCATTTTGGTCCGTCAAAACCCCAAAATGGCCCTTTTTGGAGTTGAAACTTGCATAAGTTTCGAGCCAGTAATCCAAACCGAGTGCCGTAAGTTTGTGTAAGTCTATTTTATCATTTTTGAGGTGTATGATGGGGTTTCAGTGTAGTTAGGCTAATATCCGGCATTTTGATCCGTCAAAACCCAAAGTGGGCCTTTTTGGAGCTGAAACTTACCTAAGTTTCAAACCGGTGATTCGAACCGAGTGTCGTAAGTTCGTGCAAGTCTATTTTATCATTTGTGAGGTGTGTGATGGGATTTTGGTGTAGTTAGGCCAATATCTGGCATTTTGGTCTGTCATAACCCCAAAATAGGCCTCTTTGTAGTTAAAACTTGCATAAGTTTCAAACCGGTGATCCGAACCGAGTGCCGTAAGTTCGTGCAAGTCTATTTTATCATTTGTGAGGTGTGTGATGGGGTTTCGATGTAGTTAAGCCAATATCCAGCATTTTGGTTTGCCAAAACCCCAAATTGGGCCTTTTTGGAGTTGAAACTTGCATAAGTTTCAAACCGGGCATCCGAACCGAGTATCGTAAGTTCATGCAAGTCTATTTTATCATTTGTGAGGTGTGTGATGGGGTTTCGGTGTAGTTAGGTCAATATCCGGAATTTTGGTCTGTCAAAACCCCAAAATAGGCATTTTTTAAGCTGAAACTTGCATCCGTATGAAATTAAATAAGTTCGTGCAAGTCTATTTTCATATGTGAAATGTCATGCGATTTGTAGGCCGTTAGGCTGAAATCCTTTTTTTTTTTTTTTTTTTACGTAACATTTTCTATAAATAATTAATCCACCAAAGTAAATAATTTTAAAAACTTACCAAGGCTAAACAGAGCCTCCCTGCTGGTTGTTGATCGTCTGCACAAGAGCCTTTAGCTGGGTTTGGCGTTCCTCGAGCTCTGTCATCTGAGCCTTCATCTCTACATTTAGTCTCTCAGCTGCCTTAGCTCTCTGGGTGGCTGCATGAAACCTAGCATCGCTCTCGACGATAGAAGACGATGCTGTCGGCTCCATCCCACTCCTTAAGCCACGCACATTGTAACACCCCGACTCGAGTTAACCAGTATCCGACTCGGGATGGACCGAGCCAAGACATGTAATCTTAAACCAAACATTAATTTATTAAATAAAATTTGATGTATAGTTCAATAATAAACAGGTTTGAATATATGAGGATTTGTCGTATTGAAAAATTCAAAATGGATGTATTTAAATATATATATATATATATATATATATAAATTTGGAGAGCATGTGGTAATAAATAATAATGTGATAATAAAGTAAATAAAATAATAAAGGAAATAATAAAGGAAAATGAAACAATAAAATAAGAGAAAATGTGATCAAATAAAAAGAAAGGAATTAAAAGAGAAAATAATACCCCATAATTCTCCACTAAAGAAACCTTTTAGGAAGCTACATTTTGCATGGTGATGACACCTCACACATGAGGTGTCTATCTAGGGATTAATGGTAGAAAGTGCCTCTACAGTTGCCATACATCCGACCAAAGAGAAACCTTATATGAACACAATATAAGGCCCAATTTATCTCATTTTTTTATCCTTTTATAAACCTAATGAAGAAAGCCTATCTCTGTTCTCCAAGAATGTGAAAAACAAGAGAGAAATTAAAGAGAGAGGGAGAGAGAAAAGAGAGAGGCGGTGCGAGAGAATTCCAGAATTCTCTGGTAGGTGCAGCAGCTAGAACGGGGGGATCTGTGAGTCATCGCTGAGTTGATTTCTCAGTTCCGTGGAGAGCACCACAAGGAGGGAAGCTGTCACGCCCTGAATTCCCGACCGAGCCCGGGGACGCGACTGAACGAAACAAAAGAAAGAAAGTAAATAGACGAAGAAAATAAATAGACACAGACGAATAAATAAATAAAGACCAATTTAACTAATCTAGATACAAGCCTACATACATTCCCGTTTTAAAAAATTTCGGCAGAACCTCCTTTGTTTTTCGAGCCTTTTTCCCCCTGATAATCACAATGCATAATATATGTACAAACACATCACAATCCATCCTCACTCGATGGCCACAATCTTATCAAAGTTAAATATACATCGCCTATTTATACAATCCATCACGTCTACTCCTACACTTAAACTAAAAGATCACAAATTCCATATTTATTACAATATACAATGCCATTTCCATTAATATCAAAATACGCCCTAAGGGCCCAAATATTCTTCCAAATTTACTTCCTCCCCTTTCTCCAAGACTTCATCAAGTCCCGCGTACCAGGATGCTTTATCTGAAACCTGTGCCCACGAATGGGTCAACGCCAACATGCTGGTATGGTACAATACTAATGCAAGGAACAAAATTAAAACGTGGCATGTGCAAGTGTACAGGTATGTCTACATGCCTCCCTAATCATGCATACCGTAATATGGCAATGTACAAACTACATCTGTATAAAACCCTATATCACGTTCACGAATTCATCAACACAATGCACAGGCAATATGCGTGACACACCCATGTATCTCAATGTCACACCCATGTCTCATGATACGGTCCTTCCCCGCTGGCATGAGTACCGCCACGTATGTCTCCTTTTCGGTGCGCCCCCGATGGAACGGAGTACCAACGGCCGAGTTTTGGGTTTTTCACCACAGGACCTACGCCCTCATAATGCACCAGTACCTCGTGCTGACCTACACTATGCTTTCAAGGAATCACACAATGCCAATATGCCATGATTTCATCATGCAATAATATAGTTCAAATGAAACATCACTTTCATAAGCATATGCAACATGCTTTACATAATGTATTACATTTAAGATTAAATCACAAGACTTCATCCACAATCTACGTGTCATGCTCGATCAATCTCAACACTTATGCAAATCCACATGTCACAATATCAACAATCCTTCTAAAACATAAATCACATAGGACGACAACTCAAGAAGTAAATCACAACTCCCAAATAATCATAAAGAACATGGAAACATATAAACAATCAACTCAAAGAAACAATAATTCTTATGTGATCTTCTATCAACAGATAAGCACAAAAATCATGCAACCAATATGCACGTCAATCCTAATTTAATTCTATTCCTTACTTAGTAAAGTACCATACCTGATCGGGTTGTCTCAACCCTAAGAAGCCGTGTCCACTACGTAGTCTAATCAACCAGGTTCATCTTTAGTCCACAGTTCAGCAGTTCAAGAAAACACACCGGCAGGTTGATCGAGTCAGTCAACCATTTTAAATCCAGTTTCATTAGCTTCTTTAACCTTTTTCCTCCAAGCAGATGATGATCCTGACAGATTCTGTCCCTTTATATCCCATCCATCGGATATTGAAAAACTTTCCCTTCGATGTTCCTGAATATTCTGGGTCATCCACCAGAATCTAAGTCTCCCAAATCAATGCTAACAAATCCTTACTCGGGTTGCCTCTCAGTCTACTAGAGTCATTTCACTGTGCCCCTTCTAATCGACCGGAGATAAACCAAACTTAATGCTTATCTCCATTCACGGACATCCTCTAGATATGTTAAGCACCTCCATGCATATTCTGAATAATCATCATCTTTTGCTATTAGTCTCAGTTGAAATAGATTTCCCCTGCCGTTAGAACGCTGCTACTACTGCTGCAACTCTTTTCTCCTGCGGTTGCAGCTGCCACTCACTTCCCCTACTAGTGCAGCTGCTGTTCTCAATCCATGGAATTAATCTACTTCTTGGTCTCCTGCTTCTATCACAATAAGTCCTGATTCTATAGACTGCTCCCCAAATTTGTCACAAGCATATGACCATCTCCTGCCAGTTCCTTCCTTCAATTGACCATCAGTAAATGAGCCAATCCATCGTCAACCAATTCCCTAAGCCAGCCGCATAGAAAGGTCTCCAAAATTCCACTCACAATACCCCTCGCATCCAAGACGGCCAACTCATCTAACTGCACCAAATCCCACCATCGTAGTCACTGCCGTGCTGCCACCGCTACACACAAAAATATATACCTGCTGCACCACTTACACAGAAACACACATATATACTTACACATACCCCTGCTGCAGCAGCATCAGTTCCTCTTCCATCTAATCATCTGGCATTAGTTCGGCATCACAATCACGAAACACTTCACCCACATACCGCATAGAACCCATCCACTACAGCCGCAACATCATCTTCGTCCCAATAGAGCAGCTCACTCCTCCAAATCCCCGTTGCAACCGCTGCCTGCAATAGCCTCCATTTCCTCCGTTTTCTTACCAAACAAATAACAGTAACAGCAGCACTAAAACCACATAGAAAAAATCCCAAATTCAGGTACAAACATTTGTTGCTTCAAATCTGAAATCAACATGAACTAACCCATCAAATTGGAAGGCAGGTGCTGCTGCACCGTTGCTGCTGCAGCTCTCTCCGCTGCACTTCCGTCCCTCCTTCACCACTACACAACATCAAATTCACATCTCAAACCAACCCAAGCCACTCCAACCTACATCCACACACATAGATAAATAAATATATATATATACACAAATATATACTTGCCGCAGCTCCTTCATTTTCCTTCAATCCAACCCACAACCAACACCAACACGCATGTATATATATATATATATATATATTACCTGCTGCAGCTCCCTTTTCCATTACACCGCTACTCAACCAACGCCTTAACGCGATCCTCGCGATACCCATCTTCAAAACCACCATCATCGCCCCCTCTGTACGCTGTACAACATATATATATATAGATACACTCATATAGTGATCCACTGCGCAACCGATCTCTCCATCCCCACAACACAACACACACCTCGATCACCTCTAACATGGACACGACTGGATCAGCGTCTCTACCCCACTCAAAATCGCTGCTATTTCTCTCCCACGTCGCTTCACAATATACACATAAACACATAAATCCCTGCTGCCCCGACCATCGCAAAACCCATCTACTGCTTCGCGTCCCTCTAATCCGCAATACACAGCCCAATCGCAATCAAAACCCATCGCCAAGCCGTCGCCCCTCTTCTCCTCTCTTCTTCCCTCTCTCTTTTCTCTTTCTCTCTTTTCTTTTCTTAACCTGTTTTCACGCGACTTCCCCTGTTTTTTTTCTATCTCTCTTCTCGGTTTTTCCTTTAGTTTCTCTCTACACTCAAACACACACCACACATTATATGCTACGTATCCCAAGGCTGCCGACACCCACCTGATATCTTCTTTTTTTTTTTGTTTTTAACCTTACCATATTAAATATTTTATAAATCTTTTATTCCACAAAAATATACTATAAAGGCGGGGCTCAATTTAATTATTTACTTACCAATATTGGGTCTCGTTCGGTAAGAATGACTCGTATTAATCCCATGAATTTATCCTGGCACTTGGTTAACCGGTTTAAATATTTGATTTGATTTGATTTTTTTTTTTTTTCAAGTCTCTACAGAAGCACTGCAAGGATTGATGTTGTTATACCACAAACAGACACACCAATCACCTTGAGACACGTGTGCATACAGAGTTAATAATCTCGATCATACAGAGCAGTGACTAGCCTTCAGGGTATTCTCATATATATATCATTCAGAGCCAATAAACTCGGTCATACAGTGCAGGCAAAGCCTGCACGGCGTTCTCATGCACATATCCTCCAGACCTTATGTTCTAGGCAATATTTATTCAACACTTCATATGGTACCGACCTTATGGTTTCCTTAAACAACTGCCAAGCAGGGAATAAAGAAACAGTCTTCAACACGGAAACTACTATCTATGATTATCTCCATCTACGACTCAATGCTCCACAAGGTAACTGCAATCTCCGATGATCAAATCCCTATATTCATGGCATCGAATCCTAATCAACTTAGGAAAGGCCACGGTCTATAAATTAAACCCTAAAGGTACGCTTTATTGGGATGCTCATTCTTTTGGCTTTCAATACAGTCTTTCAATTCCTTCTACTTACTTAAGCATCGGAGCGGCTACCGCCGGAGCCAATCCGGTGGTCCTCTGATCATCTTTCTAAGTGTTCTACAGGTCACGGAGCCCATACTTATTGCGAGTCGAAAAGTGCAGCATCAGTTTGGCGCCGTCTGTGGGAACGACTAATCTCTAAGTGCTCTATTCACAAACCTATCTTTTCCTTCACCGGAAAACCATGGCACCAAATCTCCGACCGCGACAGAATACTCAGAATTCGCAAAACTCTCAACGTCAGCCGCCTGCTCCTCGTACAAGGGGACCAGCGGTCAATCCTATGTGACAAGAGATCGAATCGATCAAACGACACAATGAACTGGTGTAGGAACAGTTGCTTGCCATCACTAGAACGCTGGCAACACTCACACAAAACCAAGCAACGGGTTCTCCTAACCCGCCGGTCAACTTCGCTGCGGGAACGCAACCTCCTATTGCCACGCAGAATGAAGAACTTCATGAGCAGGTTCCAACTAACCAGCCTGGGCACCCCCCGGGTGTTGCCCGCGCTGGCAGAGATCCACAACCGTCAGCAGTTCCAGGCTGGGGAACATCAGCCTTCGTTCCTGACGTCCATTACCAGAGCACTACTCGAGCCCCAACTCCAAGGGCCTCAGGAGCACATCCGCCACCGCAGGAGCCTCATCATGCAGCACCAATCCCTCCGATTCGGAACCCTCCTCCGTCCGAAGGGCGTACTCAACCCTACTACCGTGAAGCCGAGGCTGTCAAGCAGGGTTCGCAAGACGTCAGAATCAGAGACCAGCGGAAAGTAGAGGAAATTGCCGAGTCTATGGACCGAACAATTGCCTTGAGAGGACCTCAGAACCCTCCAGAGCAAGACGAGTTGGCCAGGCTACTCGGAAGACTAGCCACCCCATTCACTCACGCCATCATGTCAGAAGAGAGGCCCAGAAAGTTCATCGTGCCCAAGTTCACCCTGTACGATGGATCTGGAGATCCAGGAGATCATCTCTCGCACTACCAGCATATGATGGCCCTCCACGGAGCCTCTGATGCTTTCATGTGCCGAACTTTCATCACCAGCTTAAAGGGAACTGCACTGAAGTGGTTCTACAACCTCCCTCCAAACTCAATTACCAGCTTCTATGAGCTCGGTAGACAGTTCTTGGACAGGTTTATGACCAGTAGGAGGCTCAGAAGGGGACCAGAATTCCTATTGAATGTTAAATAGACTAAAGAGGAGTCCCTCAAAGCCTACATTGCACGCTTCAATGCCGAACTCATGGAGATCACTGACTGCAGCCCAAAGTTCCTTGTAGCAGCCCTAACTGTTAGGCTTGCCTAAGGTGGATTCAGAGACTCCTTAACAAAGAGCCCCCCAGCCGACATGGCGGCATTAATGGATCGGGCCAGAAAGTACATCAACCTAGAAGAAGCCAACCGCACATCCTAGAAGGGCAAAGATCAGACCCAGAGGGACAATCCGAAGCGGGAGGACCACAAGAAGGAGGATCACAGAAGAGACTCCAACAAAAAGAGGGCCAAGAGCCCAGAGAAGAGAACAGCACCCAAAGCTGTATACAATTCCGGACCAAGGGAGTTCACCACTTTACTCCTTTAAACACCACACTATACCAGGTACTCCGGCAGATCCGAGATCGGGAGAACCTGAGGTAGCCGAAACCAATCAATGGAGATCCTAGCCTTCGGGACCAAAGTAAGTATTGTAATTTCCATAAAGATCATGGACATACAACTAACACATGCAGGGCCCTCCGATATGAGATAGAGCAGCTCATAAAGAAGTGGCGTCTTCGGGAGTTCGTCAAGCAGGACGGAAGGCAAAAGCCCCAAGAAGACAAGCCACAACAACGGCTAGACTAGAGGCCCGAACAGAGGCAGGAGCACAGGGAATGACGAAACGAGCCTCAGAGGCAGAACAACCATGTCATCTATGTCCTCCATTCCGACTCCCCTATCACAGGAATGTCCAACAGGGCAAGAAAGAGATATGCTCGGGAGGTCAGAGCTGCCCCGAACGTATTACAGATCTCCAACGTAGAAAAGAGGTTCAAGCCAGCACCGGAGATCCAATTCACTGAACAAGATCTAGCAGGGGTACACTGCCCTCACAGTGATGCCCTTGTTATCACACTCAAAATCGCCAACTGTGAGATCAGGAGAGTCCAGGTCGATATTGGCAGCTCCGTCAACATACTGTTCTATGAGCCACTTAAACAGATGGGGATGGACCATGACAACGTCAAGCCCACTACTGCCGTGATGGCAGCTTTTGATGGCAATCTCAGCACCCCATTGGGGAGAGTCGACCTTCCTACCACTATAGGAGAGGGTGAAGGGCAGAAGACCACCATCTCGGAGTACATGGTGTTAAACATGAGATCTCCCTACAACGTCATAATCGAGAGACCCTGGTTGCACCAGATAGGGGCAATCACTTCGACCCTCCATCAGTGTCTGAAGTACGTCCACAACTAGAATGTTCACTCTGTTAAAGGGTGTCAGCCAACCTCCTAGGAGTGCCACGCTATTGCCCTCAAGGAGAAGGCTCCTAAATAGCAATTACAGTACACTCGGGACTGTGCAGATCCGGTTCTCACTCACTCTCCCGAGGTGGAGGATTGCCCATCCAGCATTGAAGAACCCCTGACCCCAAGGGGACGAGACAGCCGAGCCAAACCCATTGGCAAGCCCATCAAAGTGTTGGTCAGTTCAGAATCAGAGGGGCGTTATTTATACATCGGCCCAGATCTAACACACACCGAACAGGAAAAGATAGTCAGGTTCTTAAAAGACAACCTCTCTATCTTTGCTTGGGAGACCAAAGACATGGAGGGAATAGATCCCAATCTTATAACTCACAAGCTGATAGTGGATCCGGATCACCCGCCAGTCAGACAGAAGAGAAGGCTGATTGCTCTTGAACGGCATCGGATTATAAATGAAGAAGTCCAAAGGCTGCTGGAAGCCAAGATGATACGAGAAGTGCTCTATCCCGAGTGGCTAGCCAACACCGTGCTTTTCAAGAAAAAAAATGCCAAGTGGAGAGTTTGCGTTGATTATACAGACCTCAACAAGGCATGCCCCAAGGACAGCTTTCCACTGCCAAGAATAGACCAACTGGTTGACGCCACTGCGGGGCATGAGCTTATGAGCTTCATGGATGCCTACTCTGGGTACAACCAGATCCAGATGTACCCTCCAGACCAAGAGAAGACAACCTTCATAACCAAACGAGGGCTCTACTACTACAGAGTAATGCCTTTCGGTTTAGAGAACGCTAGAGCCACTTTTCAGCGGTTGGTGAACAAGATGTTCAGCCCACTGCTCGGCAGCACCATGGAGGTATACATCGACGACATGCTGGTGAAGAGTCTGCAAAAAGGTAGTCACCTCCAGCACCTAGCCCAGACCTTTGATATCCTCAGACAGCACAGGATGAAGCTCAACCCCTCGAAATGTACCTTTGGGGTTACAAAGGGAAAATTCTTGGGATACATTGTCTCTCAGAGGGGTATCGAAGCAGACCCTACTCAGATCCAAGCTCTAATTGGACTGAAGTCACCAAGAACCAGGAAGGAAATTCAGGCACTGAATGGCAGAATTGCGGCACTGAGCAGATTTATCTCCAAATCCACTGATCGCTGCCTACCTTTCTTCAAAGCTCTGAAGGGCAGCAAAGCTTTGTAGTGGACGGAAGAATGCGAGAAATCCTTTCAAGAACTAAAAGAGTATCTAGCCTCTCCAGAGCTCCTGTCAAAACCAGCACAAGGAGAAAAGCTACTCTTGTACCTTGCAGTTTTTGAAAACGCGGCCAGCTTCGCATTAATTAGACAGGACAGAGGAGTGCAGAGGCCTATATTCTACGTGAGTAAGGCACTACTTGACACAGAAAAGAGATACCCAGAAGTAAAAAAGCTGGCCTATGCCTTGGTCATATCAGCTCGGAAGCTTCGACCTTATTTCCAAGCCCATCCAATCGAGATCCCAACTGCCTATCCTCTGAAGTCAATACTGAGGAAACCTGAGGTATCGGGAAGATTGGTGAAGTGGTCTGTGGAGCTAGGGGAGTTCGACATATCATATGTACCCCGAAACTCCATCAAAGGGCAGGCCTTAGCTGATTTTGTTGCCGAGTTCACCCCGGCACTTCAAAACAAGGCACAACTCACCGAAACCTCGGGAACATAGCTGCTATACATTGATGGATCGTCAACCGATCAATGTTCAGGAGTAGGCCTGGTACTACAGTCCCCTGATGGGCTCACGTCAGAAAAAGCAGTCAGCCTAGGATTCAAAGCTTCTAACAATGAAGCAGAATATGAAGCCCTAATCTTAGGCATGAAGCTTGCCTTGGAATGCGAGCTCAGAACCTCGATGTCTTCTCTGACTCCCAACTGGTGGTGAGCCAAGTCTTGGGAGAATTCGCCATTAAAGATGATAGGATGCTCCGGTACTCCGAACTGGTGAACCACTTGAGGCATTCTTTCCAGACATTTACTATCCAGAAAATTGAGAGAAGCCAGAATTGCAGAGCAGATGCTCTGGCTAACATGGCCTCCCGCCTCAAGTCTGAAGCAAACTCCACAATAAAAATCTCCTTTCAGCCAGGATCCAGCATTAAGGAAGCCCAAATTGCTCAAATTAATGAACAGCCCCAGAACTGGATGACTCTAATCCTCCAGTACCTAAGATCCGGGCTCCTCCCAGAAGACAAAAATAAAGCCAGGAGAATCCGAATCAGAGCGGCTCGGTACCTGATCCTAAACAACAAGCTTTACAGAAGGTCGTATTCTTAACCTCTGTTAAAATGCTTAGCTCCAGAAGAGTCACAATATGTCTTGGCTGAAATACACGAGGGAATTTGCGGGAATCATAATGGGGGCAGAACTATAGCTCACCGAGCTCTGTCTCAGGGCTATTACTGGCCTAGCATGTTAAAACAGGCTAAGGAGTATGTTCAGAAGTGCGACAAATGCCAAAGATTTGCCCCATATCAACATCAGCCTCATCACGAGCTCATCCCGATTCCTAGTCCTTGGCCCTTTGCTCAATGGGGGATGGACATTGTGGGTCCATTACCAAAGGCACCTCCGAACAGGAAATATCTATTGGTGGCCATTGACTACTTCTCTAAATAGGCCGAAGCTGAGCCTTTAACACATATCACAGAAAAGGAAGTCGAGAGCTTCACCTGGAAGAACATTGTGTGCAGGTTCGGAATACCACGTGTGATTATCTTTGACAATGGGACACAACTCACTGGTAAAGGCTTCAAGACATTCTGTGAAAATCTCAACATTAGGCAGCACTTCGCCTCTCCAGGCCATCCACAAGCAAATGGGCAAGCAGAGGTCACCAACCAAACAATCCTCGACGGGTTAAAGAAAAGGTTGGAACAGGCCAAAGGAAAGTGAGCAGAGGAACTCCCTGGAGTTCTTTGGGCCTACAGAACAACCAGAAGAACTCCCACTTCTGAAACTCCCTTCTCACTAGCCTATGGGACAGAAGCAGTAATTCCGGTTGAGGTCGGTATGCCAACCCTGAGAACAGAAGTCTTTGAGCAAGAATCCAATGATCAGCAGTTGATGGAAAACTTGGATTTGCTCGAAGAGAGAAGGGATCAAGCCAGTGTCAGAATGGAAGCCTATCAACAAAGAATGGTCAACAAATCCAAGGTAGGACTCAAGACAGTCAGCTTTCAAGTCGGAGACTTTGTCTTAAGAAGAGTCTTTCAAAACACCGAGGATCCCACCATGGGAAAGTTGTCACCAAACTGGGAAGGCCCCTACAAAGTAACAAAGGTTGTTCGGCCTACCACCTACTGGCTAGAAGACATGACTGGGAAGCCTGTTCCTAGGCCATGGAACGTGGAACACTTACGGAAGTATTATCAATAGAGATGTTTCTTTTACTTCCATAGAATGTTCATCTATAAATGCACAGGCCTCCAGAGCCTGGTCCATAATGTACAAGTCTTTGCACTTGGTCAATTTATAAATGCACAGGCCTCCAAAGCCTGGTCCATAATGTATGAGTCTTTGTACTCGGTCCATCTATAAATGCACAGGCCTCCAGAACCTGGTCCATAATGTACGAGTCTTTGCACTCGGTCCATCTATAAATGCACAGGCCTCCAGAGCCTGGTCCATAATGTACAAGTCTCAGTACTTGGTCCATCTTATAATGCACAGGCCTCCAGAGCCTGGTCCATAATGTACAAGTCTTTGCACTTGGTCCATTTATAATGCACAGGCCTCCAGAGCCTGGTCCATAATGTAAAAGTCTTTGCACTTGGTCCATTTATAATGCACAGGCCTCTAGAGCCTGGTCCATAATGTACAAGTCTCAGGACTTGGTCTATTTATAATGCACAGGTCTCTTCAGCCTGGTCCATCTTTAATACACAGGTTCTATGATCCAGCCCATCCAAGGACAGAAGTTCCAAACATCTACGAACTAAAGTTTCCTAGATCGGAACACCTCAGATCTGATATTTATATTATTTGGCTTATCTGTCAAGCAACAAGTACTATAGTACCGATCAGGTGTGAAGTACTTTGATTCAAGCCTTCTACCAAGTTTCTTTGATCTATTCTTAGAACATTCATATATCAGAAGTGCACGCGAAAGTGTTTTAACTACAGAAGAGCACATTCGAATACCAAGAACATCAAATCTGAGAAAAAGGAACTCAATTTTATTAATGACTCAGAAGATTTACATTAGTACAAGAAGACTGGAAATAGAACAAGTACACAAAAGGCTACAACAAAGGCACCATTACACAGGCTACTACAGAAAGCTACTATATCACTACTATTTGCAGCATCACGACTTTCTTCCTCGGATGATATAAGGGCACAGGATCCAACCTTCCATTACCGATGCCGCCGGCTCCATTTGAAAGGAAGGAACCCTGAACCCCAATCTGCATCAAGGAGCGCCCAGGCCATTCCATCATCACTATCAATGATCTCAATACCAACGGATGATGAGGGCTCTGGGCCTCAGGAGACTTTTCATTCTCCACCTTTGTAATCGGCATGACACCCCAGCAGATTGAAGCAAGGGTCTCTGCCAAGTCACAAGGGGGAGGAGGCAGCCCACATTCATCTCCCTCAAAGAAGTTGTCACACCCCGGCCGATTTGAGCAAGGGTGTCTGCCAAAATACAGAGGGAAGACAGCATCTCACCTTCGTCTTCATCACCGATGCTCTAAGCCTCAGTTGAATCAAGGAGGGACCACCTCCCATCGGAGAAATCTTGACCAGATGCTAAGATGGACAAGAAGATCTTAGCCTCCTCTAATCCTTTCTTGGAGACTAAATCAAAAAAAAGGATAACTCTCGGCCACAGTTTAATCATTCCCAACTCAGATTGAAGATCGTCGATCATCACCGAATAAACGAAATTTTTTGAAAAACATCTAAAAACCTCTCCAACAACGAAACAGTCTGAGAGTAAAGTAAGAAGATGGGGTGCAACCGTATGCTCCTCTTCCACTTATATAGACCTTCGAGGCCCAAGAGCCACCCAGTCAAACCGTCGCAACGGTTAGGCGAAAAGTTAGCTTCAAAATCCCAAACGACGGTGCTGCAATAAATAAGGCATTAAACCGCCCTCTCGGGAGAAGCAAAAGGCAGAGCCACACACACAATATATAGACTTTTCAGTCTTGTCCACATATATGTAGACGTGACAGTTTCTCCAGGACATTAACGCTTGATGGGCCACGTATACAACGAAGGTCCATCAACTTTGATGTACCTTGACCCTTGTTTTAACAGATTTGGAGGCAGAAGTTCTGATCAACCGAACTACAATCACGAAATACCCACTTATTATTATAAGTCTCCAGATTCAGAACAGCCAGCTTTGAAATGTTTCAAAAGAAGTCTTTAATTACTGACCTATGGCAGGTAAAGCAGCTCGAAATGCAACCACCTACAGAAGAAAATCTAGTCTGGTATATACTAAGCTCCAGAGCAACGCTATTTGCAACAATGACCATAATCAACTACAAGTTAAGACACTACAGAGCAGTATAACTCAAGTCATGCACAAACACTATAGAGCAATGTAACTAAGGAGACAAGAGCATCAAGCAAAAGACTGTTCCATTAACAAATGTATATTTCAAGTACATTGGAAGTTCAAAAATAACAAAATATACATCCTAAGCCTGATCAGCAGGGACAGGATCAACGACTGGAGAAGGATCAGCAGGGGCAGCATCAACCGTCTTAGTCGGTACGACCGCTTCAGTGGGATCGGCAGGTAGGATATCAGCCACTTCATTTTGGATAGCAACCTCTGAAGGTTCAGATCTAGGTGGCACAATTGAGGAGACATCAAGGTAAGGAAACTTGGCAAGAAACCGGGATCGGAAGTTGTTGAACCCAAACGTAATCAGGCGAGTGGTCATTCCTTCCAGCTCTGACCTCATTTCCCCCTCATTATCCACCAAGGCCTGCTCCACGGCGTCGTCAAGCTTTTTACGATATTGATACTGCATGCCATTCATCTCCGCCTACAACCTCTTTGCCTGCTCAACGGCGAGGTTCCTCTCCGACTCCATCACGATCAAGGAGTTCTGGGACTCCTTCAGCTTCTCTGCGGAGTCGTGAGCCTCCGACCGAGCAATACCAAGCTAAAGCCTAAGTTCGTCCAGCTCGGCCCTGAGTTGGTCAAACTCCTCCGCAGGGAGAGAAACCTCCACCGGAGCAGAAAGGGTATGCAGGGTCTGCAAAGTACAAAGTAAATAGTTCAATACCAGCCAAAACACTTGGAGAAAAAGGAAAAAGAAATAAAGGACCCGACGAACTCACCTTGACCTGAAGAGCGGTCAGATCATCAAGAAGCTTCTCCGACTTCTAGGGCTTGAGCTTAACTGAGCCTTTGGCCCAAAAGTCCCTTAGAATCCTCTTGCCCCCCTGATCAGCAGCATCGGGAGCCACCGATGACGATGCCCCCTTGCCCGCTCGTCGAGACGGGGCCGGGGGGACCACTGAAATGGGGATAGGATCCTCTCTCTCCCCCTCAGCAGGCTCAGGAGAGGACAGAACTAACCTCCGTCTTTTTTGGACGGGAGGGACCAATGGGGAAGAAGCCTCCCCTACTGCCACAGACGAAGATAGCCCGGTCTCCCACCGAGCCATCACACTATTAGCAACCTCCTCAACACTCCCCCTGGCAGCCATCAATCTTTCAGGGTTAACAATGGAGGAATGGTCTCGATTGCTGGGCTTTAAGAGCTTCTTATATTGCTCTTGCAGCACGGGAGAAACGGCCGGCCTCTTCCACGCACTCCTGACTGCAAAACAAACATAGAAATTGATCAGTTCAGCAATCGGCGTACAAAATAGAATCAATGCAGCCACAGGAAAATTGGGCCTCACCCTTTCGCCCAATGGTTTGAGAGAATGATGAAGGTTTGCCTTCAAAATCCTTGAATTCCCATCCTCCTTTTATGAAGAAATACCACTTCTTCCAGGTCTTGTTGGAAGAGGGCACAGAAGTAAGGGGTCTGAACCCACTATCAAAAGACATATAATAAAGGCCTTCTGCCTTCTGAAGTTTTAGATCCATATTACTACGGATCAGGTTAAGGGACACATTGACCTTATTCCTATGCCCCAACACAATAAAGCTCAACATATGTCTCCAACTGTTAAGGTTCAGGTCTACGGGGCAAAGGTCAAACCAACAAAAGAATTGTTTTATAATATCAAGAAGGGGGAGTGTAAGACCCATTTCAAACCAGGCCAGATAGACACAGATTTCCCCTTCTCTAACATTGCATGGACGATCCCGAGAATCTGGGACCCTGAAAGTCACATTTGTGGGAAGTTTGAATTTCGCCTATAATTCTTCCAACATTGTTTCGGTGATAACACTCTCGCCCTCCTCTCTGTAACCGGATCGACCAGAAGTCTCACCAGCCCTATTTGGGGGCTCATCAAATGCATCAACAATCCTAACCCCCGGACTAGAGGGGGGTTCTATCAATCTATCTTCATCATTATCTACAGAAGGAAGATTCACTAACTAAAGTTGAGGAACGATCTCAAAAGGACTGCCCGAACTAGAGTGTGATTCAAAGCCAGACATGGCGAACAAAAGAGAGAAATAAAACAAATGAGAAGGAATGTAGAAGGGGACTAAAATCAAACCTGAGATCAAGAAAGGACTATGAACACCGGATATCCTTCAAACCTCAAAATATGTCAAATGGCGGTCTGGTACTGTAGAAGCAAGAGCAGAAGAATGGTATGAAAGACCTTTCCCTCCCTTTATATATACATCGGAAATATAAGTCTTCCAAGATGAGCCAACGCAACGGTTGAAAATAATGATGGATTCTCAAGTATCGGCTGTACAATAAATAACTCATTGAACCGGCGTCTCGAGAGGTGGAGAAACGAAACGTATGACTCTTCACAAAACCCATAACCCTAGTTAAGCCCTAGCTTCTAACTAGGGCTCGAGGGGGGGGAGTAGCTGATATACCACAAACAGACACACCAATCACCTAGACACGTGTGCATGCAGAGTTAATAATCTCGATCATATAGAGCAGTGACTAGCCTTCAGGGCATTCTCATATATATATATCATTCAGAGCCAATAAACTCGGTCATACAGTGCAGGCGAAGCCTGCACAGCGTTCTCATGCACATATCCTCCAGACCTTATGTTCTGGGCAATATTTATTCAACACTTCATATGGTACCGACCTTATGGTTTCCTTAAACAACTGCCAAGCAGGGAATAAGGAAACAGTCTTCAACACGGAAACTACTATCTATGATTATCTCCATCTACGACTCAACTGTAACACCCCGACCCTGATTAAGTAATGATTAGTTACTAATCATTTATCTGAACTAAACTTAAAGAATAATTAAGAAGCTAACCTAATTAGGAGTTGACTGAAAGAAACCGCGTCGAAAAATAGGCTACAGAATGAAAGTTAGGAAGAAAACAGTGAAACTGCATTCATGCGCAGCCAAACAGGGCCTAAGCCCGAAATAGGGAAAGGACCAAAAATTGTGGCCAAGAGGATTTGATCCCTTGACCAACCTAGGCAGAATTTGGGTTACCAAAAAATTACCAACTAGGCTAGGAACCTCTTTGTGAACATATGTGCAAAGATATGTATTTAAGTACCATTCTGATTTGGCCACCTCCCAAGTGACCAATCACCAAGCATGCAACACATCAGCATGCATCACTCCTATGCCCCCATAGACCATCATGTGCCTATACACCCATGATTGCATCTCCTCCCAACCAAGTTACATGCAAATCCATCATGCACTTGGGGAGATGAAACACTAAAGACAATCTGATTTTTATTTACATAATCTCCATATATGCATTGGAGGGAAAAACAGATCTGCAAAAATGATCCTGTATACTGATTTTTAGAGAGAGAAAGTGGGTTAGAGAGAGGAAGTTAAGAGAGATAGCTTGAAGGTGGGGCTTGGCCATTGAAGGAGAAATAGAAGGGAGCTAAGGACTGGGAGTGCACGAAGGGATCAAGACCAATTGTTGAAGCTTCTGCTTGAGCACAACCAGTGAGGAAACCACTGTACACGTGAGTTATTCAAATTTTTTCAGAAATTCTCTTGAATTTAAGCTACTGTTTTATAGCTTTTCAGGACTGTTAATGCATGTGTAGTAATTTAATAATGAAACTGGGTTGATTGTGAATGATTTGAACCTATAAAACTGCCCAAACCACGAACCCGTAGCTAAAACGCCATTAATGGAGCTTGAAGTTGCAGGTCTGATCCGACCTCAACCACATGGACTTTTAGTGGTCAATACATGAAATAGACCACCCTAGGATCACTAAAACCCTATTCCGCGACCTCAACCCTTCAGTTTTGACCCCCAAACCGTGAGTTGCAGGTCACGGCCTTCAACCCAACCCTACCAAAACCGCAACCAAATTGAGATTTAAGGATGGGGGATCGAAGCCCTTGCTGTGGGGACTTTATAGAACCAAACCCCATCCAAAATGGTGAAGAAACAAGGGTCTACTATGGAGTTGCAGGTTCGGGTATTCAAGCATAGACCGAACGATTGGGTTGGTTTTAGAGTATCAAAATAATGCCAAAATGTCTCTTAAACATTCGGTAGCCCATATCACCTAAAAACAGAGATCGAATCAGCTTAAAAAGTCACGAAATCAAAGATTTTGAAAACTGGAAATTAGGGCAACAGTGCCCTGTTTGATGAAGAAGACGACGAGTCGACCGAGTCGACTCGTCCAACGCGTCTAGACCCACTGAATCGACTCAAACACGTGTCAACCTAAGACCGTGCCACCGTTTAATCGAAACAGCGCCGTTTTGGTTTAAACGTTTCAAATTAAAACCTGGAGATGGCCTGTTTGGTCACGGGTTTTGTAAATTTAAAATCAGATTTTTGAGTTAACCGAAACGTGGATAAGGGGGCAATTGGGGTTAACAGGGATATTTAACCCCGGTTCTCTGAGGGCCAGTGAACCGGTTGGTTCACGTGAGACTTGGACCGGTTCAAACAGTGAACCCTAAAACCAAGGGGTTTGAACCCATGGTTTATTTAATTCTAGTTTTACCCCAAATGAATTCTGAAATTACACAACAGCCCCAACAGTTTTGAAAATTTAATTCTGGCCCAGATTCTGAAACTTTAATTCATTTATACCCCTGATAAATTAATAAATAATAAATTAAATTATTTAATTAATTTATTAATTAAATAAAAACGACCAAATTACCCCTAGGTCATAAATAAGTCAAACGGAGTCCGAATAAATCGAATGAATAGTGTATTTTCACTATTTCAAGCATTCTGGACTCAATGGCGGAGTCCGATTTGGAAAACCAAGTCCCGAAAAATACAAACACGTAGGTATAAATGACTGTATTGCCCCCAATATGCTCAATGTCCAAATAAGGCGAGTTATTAGTGCATTCTTATTATCTCGACACTCCTGAGATCAACAGTGAGGTCCGATTCACGAGACGGGACTCCGAAAAATATGACGCACGAAATGACCAAACTACCCCTAAGGTACCTGAAGCCCAAATGAAACTAAAAGATAGTCTATTTTGACTATGTCGGACATTCCAAACCCAACGGTGAAGTCCATAACACCAAAATAGGTACTGAAAATTTAGTCACGTGTAAAATAAAACTCATCAAGTCACCACGAGTTGACTAGTAAGACCAATCCTAGGAAGTTGGGATACGTTAGGACTAAAATTAAATGAAAGAGCATGAATAGGTAACGATTTAAGGTAAATGTGAAGTTAACGAGTTCTTTATAATTTTCTTAGGAAATACAAAGGAAAGGGAAAAGCCCACCAGTAGTGCAAACCCGGGGAATCAAGGTGAGTAACCTCACATTTGAAGTGGAGATTTAATTCCACGGATTTGAATGATGTTTTAAATATCAAATTCTGTCTTTACACAATTCCGTTTTAAATATTCTGTTATGACATGCTTCCTGAATAATTTACTACTGTTCTCTGAGATATACTTCTGCATGTCTAAAATTTCGATTTCAAATGTTATTATATATCCTGAATTTACATGTTTCACGTATTTCGATACCCTATCATAAGGTTATGAACTGTATGTTTTGAATGCTTTTAAATGCATCCACACGAAGGAATTATGGGTTAAATGCTTTTAAATGCAAGATAAATTGTGCATAAGCACCACGGATTTCTATCGGGTTTCTTAGGAACCCAACTACGATACGAATAAATGCCAGGTAGCAGGATCTAATCCCCCAGGCATATGAGATATCTCCACGAAAAGTAAAATGGGAATCTGGTTCGAAACAGATTCTGTTAATGAAAGTGATAAGGTGTGTGTTGAAAATGGAAGCAGGCTTTTTCCTCATTTTCACCATGCATATTTACATGATTTGAAATTCATATACTTTATTCCGAAAGTACAAGTTAGCTTGAATACTGTAATGTTTCAAAGCCATTGTTTAAAGAATGCATGTACTCTATGTTCCAAGTATACGAGCAATTGGTAGTGAGTATTTTACAAAATTCTCACGTGCGAAACCACTACCAATTGAAACCCATGACAGATGTTAGAATTACTCACTGGGCTTCTCGAAGCTCACCCCATTCCCTAACATTTTTCAGGTGATGAGGATGGGTGGACCCTTGCCTAATTTGGGGAGAAATGATAGGCAGCTCCATTAGGATTCTGGAGATATTTTTGAGAAGTATTAGGGCCTATGGTTGGTCGAATTTCGATGTCGTACTTTTGGACAATTATGTATTTAAGCCCAAGAGGCAACCACATATGTACTTAAGCCCTTGAGGCATTCAAATATGTATCATGTATAAGACTTTAATTTTTAGTATGCTCTGATGTGATTATTCATGTGTACCGCTATGAAGAGCGACAGTACCGGACGGTTGTACGAAGTTTTTTAAAAGATTTTTTTTTAAAAAAAAAGAAAAGGGTTTTCACGCTTCCGCAAATCAAGGCCGCACCGCTATTCGATACCGTCGCCCATGTTTTGCCTTGCCCTCAGGCTCCCGGGCCTGAAGGCGGCGGTTGCGATCCGAGATCCGCACAGGGTGGGTTTCGGGTCGTGACATCAACGCTCCACAAGGTAACTGCAATCTCCGATGATCAAATCCCTATATTCATGGCATCGAATCCTAATCAACTTAGGAAAGGCCACGGTCTATAAATTAAACCCTAAAGGTACGCTTTATTGGGATGCTCATTCTTTTGGCTTTCAATACAGTCTTTCAATTCCTTCTACTTACTTAAGCATCGGAGCGGCTACCGCCGGAGCCAATCCGGTGGTCCTCTGATCATCTTTCTAAGTGTTCTACAGGTCACGGAGCCCATACTTATTGCGAGTCAAAAAGTGTAGCATCAGATGTCATTTCTACTTCTGTAGGAGATACGGCAGAAAAATAAGGGAGAAATCTAGTGAGCTGTGGCAAGCGGCTAAAATTGGAACAAAAATACGGTTGAGAAGAACGTGATGAGCTCGACATGAAGGTGGAATCTCGGGTTCAGTGCTTGGTCGTTGAGTTGGATCTCGAGGCTGGGATCTTTACGGTTGAGTCGGTCTATCGAAGTGAGATTGAGCAGGTCAGATTTGCTGATCCGGCCATGTTTGGAGGTGATCGTTGGACCTTATGTTGTGCGGAGTGGTAAAGTGGAGGATTCTAATATAGCTTGTTGTGAATGGGTTTTGGTGATGGTCGACTGCCCTGTTTTGATGGTCTCTGTCGGGGGCTTAGTTGGTGATGTGGTGATGCTGTGGAATTGAAATAAATTGGGCAAAGAGGAGCTGAAACAACGAGAGAGCAACAGTAGCGGCAGTAGCGGTGGTGCAGCAGGGGCGACGGTCGGTAGAGGAAGATAACAACGTTCAGGGGACAACTTTGTTTCTGTTTGTCACTGGTAGTTGCTTATTCTTCTGCAGCTTCATATGCCCAGTCATAAATGTCCTACTAGCAAACCCAACAAAGACCTATAGGGCCAGATTTGGTGCCAGTCGTGCAAATAACTCAGGTTAAAGGGGACCAATCAACTTGGCAGCCTCCAGATTGGACAATTAAACCCTAGCCAGGTTTTTATTTTCTAGAGGTTCTGAAGGATGGTGAGGCTCTTGTTCGAATCAATCTGGATGAATGGAAGTAGATTTCTAGGGGGATATATGAGCATATATATGTGTGTGTGTAGCGGTGCAGGGGGGACGGAAGTGCAGTGGTTGATTGATCCGTTGAATGGGTTTTGGAATGGCTCTGAATTTCTATATTCAAACTCCTGCTGGTGTTTCATGGTTTGCCGCTATAATTAGGCAATGTGCAGGATTAATTGGATATGTAGGTTCTTTACTAAATTTGTTTGAGGGAGTTCTGTTCTTGTTCTGAGGTTACATAAAAGAGTGGTGGGCTGGCCATTCATGGCTTGCGTGAATTGGCATTTGAATTGTTCGTGAAGGTGATGATGGGCATTTATTGGCAACTCATAGCAAGGGGGAACATTCTCATCAAACATTGGGTCATGAATTTAAGTTGAGAATAAAGAATCTATATCTTGAAGAGAGATGACTACCCAGTTAAAGGCCAGAGCAAGATAGATGATCGGGGGCTTGTGACACTCGACTACAAATTTTCTAAGGTTGGCGGTTGGAGTGAAAGTGTACAGTCTCAATAGGATCAACAAAAATGTTTCACTGAAAAGAGAGATTTTACTGAGTTTACATGGATGGAATTCGAAATGAAGATAAGCGTAATATAGAGGTAATGTTTATTTTAAATAAAGTACTACGAGTTAGGCAGATTTTAAAGAATATTATTTTAAATAAAATTATGAAATTACCCCAAGTTCTAAAACAAGTCAAACGAAGTCCAAATAAAATAAATAAATAATGTATTTTAACTATTTTGGATGTTTTGGACCCAATGACGGAGTCCGTTTCACGAGACAGGACTCCAAAAAATAAAACTCGTTAAAGTATAAATTACTAAATTGCCCATGATATGCCCGGAGTCAAATAAAAAGTTGAGAGTCTAAATTGACTTTCTTCGACATTCCAAACTCAATGGTAGGGTTCATATAACATGTAAGTATGTAAAGTAATAAAATCAAACCTTTTGATTTAATGAAGCTACCAGAAGAGTATATATAAAAACTATACGCCTAAAATAGAAATTAGAATTTAATTACGATCTAAGCATAAGTTAAGATCACCAATAGGTGGTATTGTAGTGACTATAAAGTTAATGAGACTATTTAAGAATTATTCTGAGGAACTACAAAGAAAACGGGAAAGCACAACAGTAGCTTCAACCTAAACGTATAAGGTGAGTAACCCTGCATTTGAAGTAGAGATTTAGCTTCATGAATTTGAAGAAGTTTTAAGTTCAAAATATCTGAAGCCTTGAATGTCAAATTCAGTGTTACATGATTCCTGTTTTAAAATATTCTGCTCTTATAAATTCTATTGTGACATGCTTAGTAAATGTTTTATTTACAGTATTCTTCAGTCTTCTTCAGAAATATTTAGCATGTCAGAGTAAATACCAATTCCTTTAAATATCCTGAATTTGATTATTCCAAGTATTGAAGTTTTATTGAAGAAGTTATATGTTACATGTTTTAAATGAAACTACAGGGAGGCCATGTTTTAATGCTTTTAAATAGTATCTATTTGTAAGTGTTTTATACCTCCTGTTGCCACAGATAAAGCAAGATAAATTATGCATAAGCACCACATGTGACGTTGAGTTTCCTTGAAATTCAACTATGACACGTAAATGTCAGGTAGCAGGATCTAATCCCCCAGGCATGAGATATCTCCATTGTAGTGAGACAGAAGTCTAGTTCGAAACGGATTTTACTAATGAAAGTGATAAGATACGTGTGAAAAATGGAAGCTGGTTTTTACCCTTATTTTTCTATGCATTTCTACGTGTTTTGAAGTTCATATGTTTTATTTGAAGAAGTACATGTTGATCTTGAATGCTTTAAATGTTTCAAAGTTATCTGTTTTAAGAATGCATATATTCTGTGTTCTAAATGTATGAGTAATTGGTAGAGAGTATTTTATAAACTCTCATGTGCTAAACCACTACCAATTAAAACCCCATAACAAATGCAGGAATTACTCACAAGCTTAGATTAGCTTACCCGGATTTTATCCGTCTCTCTTTTAGGTGATAGAAAGCAAGTTCTAGTTTTTTATGAAGAATGTGTTTGATCTATGCTCATTTTATGGAATGGCGTAGGAAGTTCCTTACAGGATTAGCAGATTTTGGGAAGCACCAAGACTAATAGTTAGTCATTTTTTATTATAGACAATATGTAAACGTTATGTAATTAAGTCTCGAAGGACAAATGAATATGTATTGTGTATAAAACTTTAGAACTTGATTGACGCTCTAAATGTATATTCATGTGTACCGTTATGAAGAGTGGCAGTACCGGGCAGAGGTGCGAAGGATTTAAATAAGAAAAGAAAAAAAAAGAGGTTTTCACGCTTTCGCAACTACAAACTACACCGCTGTTCGATACTGTTGCTTATATGAGCCTTGCCCTAAAGCCTCGGTCGAAGAGTGATGGTCTTGATACGAGATCTGCACAGGGTGGATTTCAGGTCGTGACACACATATCCACGCCTCTTACCCAGAACAGTCTCCCGTATCTGGTAATCGGTTGGCGGATGCTCACCCTTAGAGGTCGGCTGAACACGTAGCTCGACCATCTCCTTCTATAAAAACATAAATATATGTTAATACTTTTAAACATTTTAGATTAATATTAAATTAGTAATAGTGGTATATAAATCTTTTCCAACTTACATAAAGGCACTGAGCTTCAGGCCCAGTCCAACCCTTCTTAGGATTGTAGTGCGTCCTGTGCCACAACTCAATGGGGTTGGGTGGTGCACCGGTCTTTTGGTGTCGTTGCAGCAAATAACTAGTAGCTTGTGAAGATTGATCTCATGAATACATTATACAATAAGAAATTGATGCATTTATTAACTTACCATCTCATGCCTATACCTAACAAAAGAACGTGATTCACCACAGTGAGTCACCTTTTGCTTGTTTCTGCTCTCGCTATTTTTCTTATTAAGTTCCTACACTTGGCCAAAACAAAGAAGGTTAGTATAAATGACAATGATTTATCATACAACAAAAGTAATTTTGACAATTTTTACCTGGAATGCATTACTAGCAAACCAGTTGTATAGTAACATCCAATCCTCCACCGTCACCCCCCTGTAGAGTTTGTCGCGAGGCTTTCTACCGGCTGCCACCTCTGCCTCGTAGTGTATATGGAGCCTATGTCTATAGTCCCTGAAACGGGTTCTCAAGTAACGATTCACTGCCTTCGCGACATGAGGCAGGTGGAGATCAATGTCAAACTTCTCCTATAAAGTATGTCATTGTCAAAACATTACGGCATTAGATATGTTAAAATTTAGTTGAATACAATAATAAGAGACATACCGGGATATGTGCACGAATATCCTGTCACTCCTCGTCAGTGTCGTGAATTTAGTCACTAATGGGGTGCGTAGTCGGCAAATGATGTTGACCTCAGTGGTGAACTGCTGTGCCCACCCATCAACAGGCTTCAGCAAGCCCGGAGGTAGCTCAATCCGAAGTCACATACCCCTTGCTACCTCCATTTGAGCCTCCAAACTCAGGTTATTCGACCTACTGCGTTCTTGTCTAGAGGTGGTGGCCGAAGCTTTAGAAAAAATTAAATCGAAACAGTTAGTACCATATTTATATAATCATTAATAAAAATGGGAACTATGCATACCATCGACAACATGATTGGTCGACCCTGCAGATGAGGGGGAAGGGGTTGATAGGTCCATCATAACTGTGGGTTTGCGTGAACCTGGTCCAACCATATCTATAAAGAAAGTTTAAAAATAAAATTGTTTCTATTTAATCATAAAAATTAAAATCCTTATCGAAGTAAAAATGAATACCCATTACATCATAAAATTGAATATCCATTGCATCATAAAATTGAAAATCCATTACACTTGATCCTAACACATGTAACACCTATCACAATTATTCATTTGAGTCTGTGTCATCATCTGTTCTTGAAATTTCTTCATTCTCGATACAATACTCTAACAATGTATTGTCATCAAAATCACTTTCCTCGTCATCATCATCATTAATGAAAGTTGCATCCCTCAGATCTAACTGTGTGGTATTGGTAACGTCGGAAGCTACGACATGATCTGGTTCTATATCAGTTCTATTCAACCGATACGAAGTAACATCTTCCTGATCATGCCGGACAACACCATCATGGACAGATTGAGACTCTTCTTGTAGTGCCTCCTCAATCCTTTCCAAGTCTTCATCTCCCTCGCCAACTTCTAGTACATCATAAACATTTCTAGATTTTATTTTTTGGACAACATGCCAATCACCTCTGATTTTTGTGTCCTTCAAATAGAAAACTTGTTTTGCTTGAGATGCCAAAACATACGGATCATCTTTAAATGTCGTACGTGATGTATTAACACTTATGAAGTGCTTATCGATCTGCAATCCAGTCTTCTTATTACTTACATCCCACAAATCACATTAAAAAATATACACAGAATGACCGTAGCAATAATGTAACTGTACGATGTCTTGTAAAATACCATAGTACTCTACAGTTTGTCCTGTGTCACCATCTACCTGAACAAGGACCCCACTATTCTGTGTTCGCCGACTGATCTCACGTTCCCTCGTGTGAAATCGAACACCATCAAAAATTAAACCGGTGTAGAGGGATATCCTTTGATCAGGACCACATGCCAAGGAATATAATTAATCGTATGCCTCAGGAGATTGTTGGTGCCGTAATAGCTTCATCTGTTAATTCAATACAAGTACAAAATTAATTGAATACAAATGCGTTAACTAGTACAGTTACAATTAATTGAAACCTATTCTTACATGTTCTCCGAACCACTTTGGAAACAAATTTTGTTGTCTTTACTCTAGATCAGAACTTGATACATGTTCTCTTTGAAGCTCGATCGTACGCTCACTGCATAACATGAGATATGTTATATGTAACTTACATTTGTGTACTAACGTAGTACTGCAATGATTTCGATAAACTTACTTAAAATATGGCAATGTCTCATCACAGTTGTTGAGCACGGTATAGTGGGCTTTTTCCAAGTCTTGAGGATAACACCATTTATATATACGGGCACCTATTGGCCACACATTCTGATTAAACACCGCAAGGCCAGTTCGTTGCTGCCCTAGATGTAACACCCCGACTTAGTATAATTAATAATTAAATAATTATTAATTAATTAGTACCGGCTTAGGGAATAATTAAGGAAATTAACCTTAATCTCCCGGTGGTCACACTAGACCGATAAAATAATTAAAACATGTCCGAGAATAAGGTACAATACCCGAACCTAATTATCATTTAATTAGGTGAAATAACGTCGTTTTAATACTAACGGAACTCGAATTAATTAACCACGAAAATCCGAGATAAATAATAAATGACACGGAACCTCTGACACTGAAGAAGACTGAAATAGAAACTGACCGGAAGAAACCGCACCGAAAAAGGAGTTACGGAATGAAAGTTATGAGGCAAACATCAGAAACTGAATTAATGTGCAGCCAAACAGGACCTTAGCCCAAATTGTGGAAAAATGACCAAATTGGTGGTCAAGGGGAATTGAACCCTTGACCTATGGTGAGAATGAATTCCATCCAAAAAATTTACCAGTTAGGCTACCCATTACTTTGTGCATATGTATGCAACTTAATTGTGTATATATTCAAGTTGCCCCAAGCTGCCACCCAATTGGACCAATGGGGTTTCATGCAGCCATATATGATGTATAAAATATGTAATATATATATATATATATAGGCAGACTAAATCTGATTGGACCACCATTCCACCCAATGAGAAACCATGCAACAACATGAATTATAAAATATATATACATATTTATATATGTTGTACCGTGTCTCAAATTGGGAGAAACCAAAAAACTGCCTATGAGTGTTGGTGTATGGACGGATCTGCCATTGAGAGGAAAGGGTTCATGCATGAGTGAGATTGTACATGCAAATGGGTGTATGTACATGGTGACATTCATGGAGAAGCTAGTCTCGAGAGGAAGAGAAGGAAAACTGGACAAATAGAACCGAAATTTGGAAAACTGGGCAACACTATAACAGGTAAGTTTCTAAATCAATTCTGTTTAATTCGTTTAGATTTAGAACATGCAAATATGTACACAATATATACATTGTATGAGCCGTCGAGTGCATGAGAAATCAAGTAAAATTATGCAAAACTGATCGAGAGATTTAGAAATTTTGTAGAGAGAAAAATTCGGTACAGGTCTGATTAAGGTTAAACCAAATCTAGATTGGTGTCTCGGGTCTTAAACTAGACCCCTTAAGGACCCCAAAACCACCAACCCGCGACCCCGTTACTTAAGTCAAGACCCTCAATTTAGGAATTGCAGGTTTCGGCCAAGAAACCCATTTTAATCAAAAAGGATTTAAAACCTGATTGAAGCACATGAACAGAACCGCCTTGACCTAGGGTTTATAACAAGCCAAATTCCGTGAGATTTGGTGGAGAAATGAGGCCCCACGACCGCACTGAAATTCTGCGCGATAATCGGCCAAACAGCACCCTATGCATGGCTTCGATCCATAAAATCGATGCCAAACCGTTGGCATGACATCCAGAAGATGTTTGAAACCAAAACAGGCCGAAATCCGTGCTTCAAATATCACGAAAATGAGAAAATATGAAAACTGGAAACTAGGGTTACTGTTCATCGTCGTGAGGAAGACGATGAACAGTACTGGACACGGTTCGGGTCAATTTCGGGTTCGGGTCGGGACCCGACCCATCGCGCAAACGGGCTTTAGTTAGACGGCACCGTTTTGAGGCTGATTGTTTTAAATTTAAAATCTGATCCTACCTGTTTGGTTACGGGTTTTAAAAATTAAAATAGGGGAAATTGGAATAAGCTATCCATGAATTAAGGGCCAATTAAGGGATAAGAGGAATATTTAATTCCGGTTCACTGAGAGTTAGTGAACCGGTTGGTTCACTAGAGTTCTGGACCGGTTCAATTTTTGAACCCTAAAACCAAGGGGTTTGAACCCCTAAATTATGAAATTATATTTTGAACCCAAATGATTTCTGAAATTACGGATCAACCCCCAACATTTCTGAAAATTACACAGTGGCCCAGACTTTGAAAATTTATACATTTAAGCCCTGAATAAATTAATTAAATAATAAAATAATTATTTAATTATTTTATTAAATAGGTAAAATTACAATTTTACCCCTAGACATTAAATATGTCAAACGGAGTCCAAATTAAGCAAATAAATAGTGTATTTTCACTATTTCAAATATTTTGGACTCAACGGTACAGTCCGATTTTGGAAATACAGTCCCGAAAAATACAGACCCGTAAGTGATAAATGACCGAACTGCCCCTGATGGTACCCAGACCCAAATAAAAATGTCAGACAGTCTATTTTGACTATCTCGGGCATTCTGAACTCAACGGTGAGGTCCGTTTAATGAACCGAGATCCCGAAAAATACAGACACGTAGGTATAAATGACCGAATTGCCCTTAATGATATCCAAGGCCGATTAAACATAACAGATAGTCCAATTTCACTATGTTGGACACTCCGGACCCAATGGTGAGGTCCATTTTATGAACTGACGTGCCGAAAAATACGACACATGAAATTACTAAATTACCCCTGATACCGTACGAGACCTAAACAAAGTCCGATTGGGACGAAACTGATACCGGTAGGAGCCCAGACACTGGTGAGACTGTATACTTGATTAGATGACGAATCAGGGTCAGAATTACACAAAACGTAAAATGACCAAAATACCCCTGAGCACTGTAAGTGCAAAGTAGAGGTCGAATAAAGGTCAAACTGATATGATAAATTATCATAGGCATAATTATGAACACTGAAAGGCTAAATAAGACTCCGAGACAGTCAACGCGTAAAACGAGAAATGACCGATGTGTCCCGACGATCTAAAGCAGATACCAAATGAAGTCCAAGGGACTTACAAATTTGTACATGAGATATATGGAACGTTCTGAGGACCATGATAGGGTCCCGGGCAAAAATGACAAAATTACCATTTTGCCCCTAAGACTAAATAAGTACCCAACTGATACCGATTAAAGTCTAAAAGACTTAAAACTTCATATATACGATATATGGGATATTCTGAGGACCATAACAGGGTCCGGGATAAGAATGGCAAAATTATCATTTTGCCCCTATGGTTAAAATGTGAACCTAACTAATACCGATTGGAGTCCAAAGGACGTAGAACTTTGTACTTAAGATATAAAGACTATTTCGAAGACCACGACAGGGTCCGGGACAAGAATGGTAAAATTACCATTTTGCCCCTAAGGTTGAATGAGTGCCTGACTGATAACAATTGAAGTCTAAATGACTTAGGATATAATCCTAATAATTGCTAAGCCTAATTAAAGAATGAAATAGCCTCGGGTGAGACCCAATGGAAGGGCGATAGGCTACTAGGCTATCTTAGGTAATCCGATAGATACCTAAGATGACGAATGAGACCTGAATGGATGAGTTCTGATCTGTCTGTGATTGATGACTATTATTCAGGATATACATGGAGATGCCTGACGTACCTGGAGGTTATCGGATTATTTATGCAAGGAAATAAACGTAAAGTTTGTGAGTAACTTCTGACACTGTTTTGATACTGTCCCTTGATTTACTGATCTGTTTTGAATGCAATTATTTAAGTGCAAATATTTAAATGCATGTTTTCCGTACTATATCACTTATGACATGGTTTTAGTCTTTTTAAATAATTGACTATATTCCTGATCCCTGTGCTAGCATCCCGTACTGTTTTGCCCGTTTTGAACTGTTGAGATAAAATGGATACATTGAACCATTATTTCCGAAACGATTAAATAAACCATGTGATATAGGCAAAGAACGATATTTTGTCGTACCGTACTACTTGTATAGTATACTGTCTAAATACTATATTGTTTAAATGTACGTACTTAATGTAGGCCCTTTGCACTACATTTCACTCGACGTGATTGTGTCCTTTGAATTAGGAATTCCGTTCAGTTCGGTTATGTGCTATCCGTTAATGCTATGTCTATGTCCCTGATTGATACGTCCGATTCCGTTGTGTACCGCCGGTCGATAATAGGTCTGTTTGGATCGATGTATTGTTCAGTTCCGTTATGTTCTACCCGTGATGACATGCCCCTGTCTTGATTAAAACGTTGTTCAGTTCGGTCATGATTCGTTCCGCTAGTGATATGTCTCCGACTTGATTGTTATATCGTTTCTACTCAGCTCCGTTATGTTTCGTTCCGTTCGTGATGTACTTGTGTCTTGATTAGTATATTGTTTTTGTTCAGTTCCGTTATGTTCTACCCGTAATGACATGCCCTGTCTTGATTAAAACGTTGTTCAGTTCGGTCATGATTCGTTCCACTAGTGATATGTCTCCGACTTGATTGTTATATCATTTCTACTCAGCTCCGTTATGTTTCGTTCCGTTCATGATGTGCTTGTGTCTTGATTAGTATATTGTTTTTGTTCAGTTCCGTTATGTTCTAGCTATTGAAAGTATGCCTTCGTCTTGATTGATGTCTTGTTCAGATCCGCTATGTTTTAGCCGTCGATGATATGCCTCTGTCTTGATTGACTTATTGTTCCCACTCAGTCTCAGCTGTGATTCGTTCCGTTAATGAAATGTTTGTGTCTTGATCGATATATTGGCAATGGTTATTGTTTTGGTACGATTGGTTATGTTATGTTCCGATTCGTTTGTACTGTTTGTGCAGTCTTGTCCCATTATACTAGACTACTTATGAAATAGATTTAGAAAATTGTTATTTTGAAACGATTAAATTATCCACGTGCCTTGGAAGCAAGGACTGGTTTTGAAACCCATGATAGGGAATCTGTGTTACTCACTGGGCTTATTTAAGCTCACCCCATTATTCTGACATTTTTTCAGGAATTACCTCCATTGGATTAGAAGGTACTATGACATGACGTGAATAGGCCAAGTGGCATTGCAAATAAGGATCAGATGGCACTGATTTGTAGAGACTTACATTCTTGTGAATCGAATCCGTATATCCAGGTAAGTGATATGATACGACTGACTTGTTTGACATGCACTAGATATTGGAACATGGCTCATGGAACTAAATGGTACTCTAGAGATATTAGATCTGCTATGTTGTTATATGCTTGATTTTAGATATGCTCTGAGATTAGAATTGTTGACTGACTGGATTTAGTCTTGCTCTGTGATACATATACTTATGATGGATAAGTGAGTTGCATTTCCGTGACACAAAGAAAAAGTTTTAAATTCCGCTGCATCTGACCCTACAGTTGGAGTGCAAATCGTCGGAAAGTTCAGAATTTGCCTTTGGTTGGTCGCGTCGCGACCGACTGGCAGTCACGTCCTCGACATCCGTGTAGGGTGGGGTTCGGGATGTGACACTAGACATCTATCAGAATTTCATTCTTGACGATTAAACCTTGTCTCAATATCTTCAAGATGCATAGAGCAGAAGGTGAGACATTCAGCATCAACGTAAGCCTCAACAATTGACCCTTCCGGTCGTGCTTTGTTACGCACATATTGCTTCAATGTGTACAAATATCTGTTTTAATAATTAATCAGTTATACATTAAAATAGTTAGGATGGATAGATAACACAACTTATAAAATTAAATGTATTTTTCTATTGGATACATCCAACGGTATTGGACAGGTCCGCCAATTTTTGCCTCATGAGTCAAATGCACAGCTAAGTGGACCATTACATAAAAGAAAATTGGAAGGAAAATCTTTTCCAACTTGCAGAGGATCACGAGAACATCCCTTTCAAGCTTTTCAAGTACTTCCAAATTTAACGTCTTCACACATATTTCTCTAAAGAAGCAGCCCAACTCAGTCAATGTAGCCGATATGTCATCGGTGAGATATCCACGTAGTGCAACCGGAAGAAGTCGTTGTAAAAGGACATGGCAGTCATGGCTCTTCAATCTGGATATTTTCCCATCTATAACATTTACACGCTGAGATATATTTGATGCGTATCCATCTGGAAACTTCACCGATTTAAACCACTCACAAATCCTCATTCGCTCTACGGATGATAACGTATACTATGTAGGAGGCACGATATATTTATCACCACTATGTATTAGGTGCAGCTCTTTCCATATTCCCAACTCCTACAAGTTCAACCGATCTTTAACAGTATCCTTCGTCTTCCCTTCAATGTTCATTAAAGTTCCCAGCACATTATTACAGATGTTCTTCTCAATGTGCATAACAACAAAATTGTGCCTCAACTTAAGGGTCTCCCAGTACGACAAATCAAAAAATATGCTCTTTTTTGTCCAATTTAACTCCACATTAGTACGCTTCCTCTTTTTAGTACCCGGTATCTTCTCAAACCTTACTGGTTGGATGAGTGCCAATTGCGCCAATACGTCTTTGCCAGACAATAATGGAGGTGACAATTTGCGTTCAATTTTTCCATCAAACAGATGTTTCTACCGATTTCACCAACCATGTGATGGCGGTAGAAAACGATGATGACACATGTAGCATATCTTATTTCCATTGGACAAATGTAGGGAACATGCATCCTTATTACAAACCGGACATGCTAGATACCCCTTAGTGCTCCACCCAGACAAGTTCCCGTATGCTAGAAAGTTATTTATGGTCCATAGTAACGCTGCATGCAATTAAAATGTCTCATTCTTAGAGACGTCGTATGCCTCCACTCCCACCTCCTAGAATTCCTTCAACTCGTCCACTAAAGGACGCAAGTACACATCAATTTCATTACAGGAGACTTCGGCCCTGGAATAAGCAACGACAAGAAGATAAATGGTTATTTTATACATTTTTACGGTGGTAAGTTATACGGCACAAGCAATACCGGCCACATGTTGTAGGCATTACTCATGTCATCAAATGGATTGAAACCGTCGCTAGCCAGCCCAAGTCGTACATTACGTGGCTCATTTGCAAACCATTCATGATTTGTATCAAACTCAGCCCAAGTTTGAGAATCTGCTAAATGCCTACGTACATTTTCTTTAGCAACACGCTTCTTTTTATGCCACCGCATATCTTCTACCGTCTTTTGAGACATGTACAACCTTTGTAGCCTAGGTTTTAAAGGAAAATATCTGAGCACCTTGTGCGGAATTGTCTTGCTCTTTCCTTCATTCAGCTTGTGTCACGACCCGAAACCCACCCTATGTGGATCTCGTGTCGCGGGGCCGGCCCAATGGTCGTCCCTATTTTTTCCATTCTTTTACCAATGATATCAGTAAATACTATAACATGACATTAAAGTGCGGAAGCTTTATTACAATTATTTTTCAAAGACTAAACTCAAACTAACACTAAACTGATCATGAACCACTCTTAGGTGGTGAGTACATGGGAGAGACTTCATTCATTACTATTATGCTCTTCAACTGTCTCTTTAATCTCCTGATCTCCTACTGTGGTTCTGTAACATTCTCACATGAAAAAATTTAGTAAGGGGTGAGCTACAAACTCAGTAAGTAAACGCCTATCTCAAATACGAGGTTAGAGTAATCATGGAACATATAGGATCATGGATGAACATGATAGCCAGTCATGGAAACAATTTCAGTCAACAGTAAGGTGCCAAAATGGCCAATGAACAGTAAGGCATGATAACCCAATAAGAACAGTGATATAACATGAATACGGGAACATTTAACGTTAACAATCGATGTAAATGTACTGCCACAATGGAATGATCTCAATCGAGTCAAATGAATAAAGATACTGTCAACATGGAACTATTTGTAGTGAAATGAAACATCACATGAATCAATGAACATCACATAACAGTCAACATGAACGATGCATTTACTCTGTTCAGGGTTTGGCAGACCCTCGGTCTTTTGGGGCCCGGCATATTCCCCTTTAACATGAAGACATATAAAATGCCATTAAAACTCACTGCGTAAAAACGCCATCATTGCCACATGTCCGTTTGACCCGTATGTAATATCTCGACCCAGGATACGTCACGTATACCGAGGTAGGTCGGTTAACACATGTAACTTGAACGGTAAGATATGTATATCATAGTATTTTCATGGAAATGAATGACTGGAACTGTGAATCATGGAAATGAATGACCAAGGCTGGGCAACACCCGAGCACCACAGGGCATTGCATCAAAATGCGTGCATGCACGTATTTCCATGCATGCATACGTGAACATAGATACATAGCTCAATTAAAATAAGTGTATGTGTATATGATTAAAAATGGGATTGTACCCCTACATATGCATGTATGTACATGTATAAAAACATGTATTTGGTGTGTATGTATATATTTATATATATATATAATATGATGTATTTGTGTATATATGTATATATGCATAAGAAATAAAAAGAAAGAAAAGGAAAAAGGGGAAACTGCCCTTGGGCAGTATAAAGGTTGGCTGAATGTGAGTGTGTGTGTGTGTCGGTTAAGTGTGAAGTGTGTGTGTTATATATATAATATGATATATATATATATATATATATATGAGTGCAACACAAGTCTCCCAAGCCATTTAATGCAAAGTTTGCATTTGGCAGAGAGAACATCAGGTTTCAGTCAAAGAAAGGGGCCATAGAAGGGGGAGTAACCGAGAGGGAGAAAGAGAAAAAGAGAGAGAGGCGGTGGAACCCTTCTCTCTATATATGTACATACAGGTGAGATTTAAAAGGCAAAAAGAAAACTGAGATTGAGAGAAAGGTTGACAAAGAACTCATGAGCAGAAATAGGAAAGATTGGAGGGTCACAGAAGTCAAAAATCCGAACACCCAAGTAAGCCATTAAATTCTGTTTTTGAGATTTGAAGCATGAATGTTTGATCTAAAGCTAGGGTCTTGATAAGCATGATTTTAGCTTTTAAATGCAAAAAGAATGATAGAAATTGGTTTAGAAACCATAGAGATATTCTAAGTTGCAGGTTGTAGAGAATAACCAGCCATGTGTTATTTCATGCATTAAACCTTGTTTAATCGACCCAAGCATGACCCTATGATGTGCAGAAAACTGTTAGAAACAATTAGGGGCCAAAACCGTGAACAAAACGCCATGAAATAGAAGATATCACTTGGCCGGAGAATCGGCCGGAAATGTTTCAACCCCTATTTCGTGAAGAACTAGTGGGTTACATTGAAATCTAAGGGTAGAAATATAATCTACATGAAAAATGGAAAAGAATGGCATTCAAAATGAGGGGAAAAAGGATCGAAAAATAAGTGACAGTCACCGGAGAAGACGACTGTTCACGCCGGAACCCTACCGGAGACGTGGGGAAGATGACCGAAAAGTCGTGGGTCTATTCGGGTTAAGTCTAGACCGGATCCGGGTTCGGATCGGGTCGGTACCCGACCGGTTATAAATGGGTAAGTTAAGCTGTGTCGTTTTGGGTTTTTGAATTAAATGGATTTGGGCTTGTTTGGTTACACGGATAGTAAATTGGAATTGGGTTTGGGGTTATCCAAACCAAGGATGGGATAGGAAATCAGGGTTATTGAAATCGGGTTTTTCAAATGAACTGAACCGTTTGGTTCAGGGGAAGGGTGGACCGGTTTAGGGTTTCTGGTCCTGAACCAACTGGTTCAGACCGCAAGTTTAGGAAATTGTGAGCCGGCCCCAAATGTTTTGAGAAATTACACTAAGGCCCAAATAGAAAAAATTAATTAAATATTAATTTTTACAATAATGCCCCTATTTCAAAATTAGGTCAAACGAAGTCCAAACAATACAAATGAATAGTCAAAACCTATTATCTCGGACGTTCTGAGTCCAATGGTGGGATTTGTTTTACAAGATGAGACCCCAAAGGATAACATACTGTAAAAGTGCAAAATGACCATTTTGCCCTTTTTAGTACAAAAGTCCAAATGGAATTCCGCGAAAGCCTAAACCGACTTTCTTCGGCATTCCGGACTCAATGGTAAAGTCTAAATTAGTATTTGAAATACTTATGATGGAAAGGCATAAAATTTGATGAATAGAATCTATTCTAAAATGTATTCACTGATATATATAGGGAACTCGAAAGGCAAGGGTTTACTCACGGATTTCCTGATCTAAAATCACGATAGAGGTAAGTGGATCACTTTCTCTTACATGTGGTGTTTCCACAAGCCAAGTTTATTCTTTTACTGCCAAACTCGTACTCTTGAATGTATTGATATCCTTGTGTTCCACAATTCGATATTCTTTATCCTGTGGACATTTGATTGACTGGTATATCATTGTTATCATGTTTAACTGTGCTTTGAAAGCAACTCATGTTATTACTATCCACAATGAGATATTGTTCTATCTCGTGGACATTGCTTGACTGTTATATCATTGTTATCATGTTAAACCATGCCTTGAAAGGCCTATTGTTGTATCCTTATTGAATGAATGATGTTCCATTTATATTCTATGGAATTACTTATGATCATGACATGTTTATGAACACGGGGGTTGTGCTCAGTCACAACACCCATCTGATGCTATCTGATTGAATGGGACCTACGGGTCAAGTCCGTGAACGGACAAATGGCAAACAACTGGAATTGACTGGGGGGTATGCCGGGCCCCAAAAGATCGAGGGTCTGTCGAGCCCTGAAACAGAATAACAGCATCTCTTATGATTGACAGAACTTGATTATTGAATGGCACTATTCCTTATAATTCTTCAAGTCTCGAAAGACTTGCATTGATTGATTTGATTGTGATCTGTTCATTGTGGCAGTACTTCATTGTTGTTATACTTTTATTTTACACTATTACTTCTGATTGTGTATTGTGATTACTTTTCATTGGCCCTTGTGGCAATTATTCCCATTGGCCCTCGTGGCAATTATGTTCATTGGCTATCACAGCATCTCCTTCCTTATGATTGGCTATCATTATCTTATTCATGGATTCACATTGATCATCGATACCAGTGTTGGAGATCTATTTTACTTACTGAGCTTTGTAGCTCATTCCACCCCATTTACCCCCATTTCAGGTGATGACGCTGCGAGACCCCAGTAGGAGTCTGAGAGCGTAGGGGGACATTTTGAAGTATTGTATCAGTCTATGTTAGTTCTCCCATGTATTCACCACCCCCGGGTGCTGGTTACGTTTTAGTTCTCATTTTGAATTATGTAGAACTATGTCATGTATTTAATAGATTTTCGCTGTTTAATTTATTTAAAAAGCCTTCCGCTGGATTACTGTAACTGATAAAGACTTCCGATGTTTATTGTTTTAAATTTTTAGTACATTGCATATTAGTACTATGATACGGGAATGGAAAAAGTAGGGACGTCCTTCGGGTCGGCCCCGCGACACGAGATCCGCATAGGGTGGGTTTCGGGTCGTGACACCGTAGGTCCCATAAATTGACCCGTAGGTCCAGTCAATCAGATAGCATCAGAAGGGTAATGTGTCTGAGCACAAGACCTGGCATTTAACATAACTCAGGATTATATCGTATTCCATATGAGGTGTGCAAAACATGGAACATCATAACATAAGCATACAGTGAATAACATCAACACAATGAATCAAGCCATGAACCGTCAACCAATAGACATCCACCGGGTAGAACAATATCCATGGTGGGAACAATAACAGTGGGTATAATTACATGAGTACGAAATTGGCAGTATAGAAAGATCGTGGCTTGGAAAACCACGTATAAGAGATAGAAATCCACTTACCTTATCAATGTCTTAATATCCCGTGACTTCCTCCTTTCCTTTTGACTTTCCTATACATCAATAAACACGTTTCAGATTTTATGTCATTTATTGAATTTATGCCTCGTTACTTTAAATATATCTTTTACTATTTTATGCTCTTAAACTTGATTTACCCAAGGGTAAAATGGTCATTTACGTGTTTCTACTTTTTGGGTTCTGTTTTCACAATTTGGACTTCACCGTTGAGTCCAGTAGGTTTGAATTAATAAAAATTCACTATTCACTTAACTAAATCGGAGTCCGTTTGACTCACCTTCGACGTAGGGGCATTTTGGTCATTTTGGCATTCTACGGTTATTTTTTTTTTCGGAACTCCGTCTCGTAAAACGGACCTCACCATTAAATTCAGAGGGTCCAAAATAGTAAGTTTTCATTATTCATTTGACTAATTTAAGCCTCAGAATTAAATTTAAAATTTATTAATTTAAATCACTTATTTAAATTAATTAATATAGCTAATACATATCGTATTTGAGTCCAAACACACCACATGTGCCTTGGTGGCACAGTGGCTAAGCTTCTGCTCCTTTTTCCTTTGGTCACAGGTTCAATTCACTGCACATACAAATTTTCCATTCCTCGTTATTATTTTTTTTTTTTCATTTCCTGTTCAAGTTTAACTCAACCATTAGATAGCTCTCCTTTCTAACCAAACACTATCTAAACTCAAATTTAAAAATTTACCCATGAAGTACAAGTGTTGGGCAGTCATCTGAATGGGTGGGTCGGGTCAGACCCGACCCGGTTTGGCCAAAATAAAATCACGAAATAGCAGCCGCGTAGCAGCCTTTTCCGGCGTACAGGTTGTCTTCTTCGTCAACGGCGACTCGCCGGTGATGGGTTTCTTGCGTTTTTCAGCGGGGTTCATACCTACAGATCATGGACAACTCAAATCTACCATCGCATTTCAAATCGGAGTGCCGAAGCACTCCCAAAATAGCCAGAACAGTAGCGCACCAGGGGCTGTGCGGTTTTCCGGCAGCCCCTTTCCCTTCCGTTTTTCTCTGTTTTTCTCCTACGGTTTCAATCCCGATTCGAGTCTAAAATTTCCCTACACCCAAGAGAATCAATTACCCATGATCTAGTCCAATTAATCGCAGCAAAATCGCCTCACCCGAACTGTTTTTTTTTTTCCTCCGTTTTCACTGTTGCGCCTAGTTTCAATTCTGTCCGTTTCTTCTTCTTTTTTTTTTCTGTTTTCCTTGATTCAATTCCAACACCAATCAAATTATATACATTCAATCAAGTCCTATGTTTCACACGATTCTATATCAACATAGTAATTCATGCTCGACAACAAAATTAAACACAGAAAATTAACCGCACTCACCCAATTGCGTGTACAGGGCTGTTACTGGTTTCTCTTCCGAATCCACTGCCCAATCTGATTTTCTTGGCTCGTTTCCTCCGCCTCTTCTTGCACAACTCACACAAAATGCCCGACCTGCCTCTTCCTTCTTCCTCCTCTCTTTTTTTCTTCCTTTTTCTTCCCACTGTTCTAGCGTCCAGCCGCCCCTGCTGTTCGGTTTTTCCTCTGTTTTTTTTTTTCTTTTTCTTCTCTTCTTTCTCTGCTTCTACGGCTGTATATACAACCAAGAGACTCGGCTGTTGGAAGAGAAACCGCCCCTTCTTTATTTCTCCTTCTCTCTCTCTCTTTGGCCGTTCACTTCCCTGCGCCCCTAACTCCCCCACCCGTTTTCTTTTGTTTTATTATTCACTTACTACATGTAACTGATACACATGTATTGTTATATATTTATTACCTTTATATATTTATACTTATATATCTACATATATATAGATATATATGTTGTCCACCTTTCAACTTCCCATTTTATTTATTTGTTTATTTATTTTTTGTATTTCTTTCTAATTTTTATTTTATCTTTTTTTTTTATTTTTTTTGCTTCTTCTTCTTATTATTTTATTTTATTTATTTCTTTTCTTTTCTTTTTTTTTCTTTCTTTTTTTTTTTTTTGGCTATTCGTTTGCCTTGACACTTGTCCATATATTCAAAACTATTAAAATCCAACCTGTTTATTTCTTCATCGTAACGTAAAATCTTATCGACTCGCTCAATTACGATTTGGGTTCGGCTTGCTTGGTTACGATTTGGGTCAGGGTATTACATTCTACCCCCCTTAAATTGAGTTTTGTCCTCAAAACTCGAATGTTCGTAATCAATGAAACTCTGTCACCTCATCATGCTAGTTTCATCATCATAATTTTCTTGTAACCTGTCTCTTGGAGTTATCTCCAGTCTTCAGATATTATACTCTTAGGCAAAACGATTTCTTTATATAGGGTTCACAGTTCTTTTGTATTCTTCTTTATTTTAATTCAGTAGTGAATTTGAAAGTCAAGGGGTTGACTTTTTAACTCCTCGGGACTTTTAACACATTGTCTCCAGTTTTAGTATTAACATTACAGTTAGGGGTCTATTACTTTCATTACTCACTCTGAGTCATCTTTTTAATTCATTGATTATTTCCCCTTGTTACCAATATCTTGACTAGTTCTATGTTTAGTCGTTATATTCATCTCATTTCGTATTAGGTCATGATGACCTTACTGTTCATGGTCTCTCAACCTCTATTGACATCGTATAGCGTATCATGTGCCGGGTAAAGGTTTCTAGTACCTTGATCTTTTCTTTTCAATCTGTTCCTTTGATATTGGTCATAGGAAGTCAATGGTGTAACTAGACTATACTACTTCTATCATTTAAAGTGTTTTAGACATCTCATTCAAGTACTTTAAGTTTTCTTAAGGATAAAGTATCATATTCCCTTTCGTTTTCATGAACATCTTTTGGTTCTTGTTAGGACGATTTACTCGTATTCTCTTTGCATTACAATATTTATCCCCTGCTCGGGTGTTCTCAAATTTATTCGAACTTTTCATTTGTGATTTCTTAATCAATTGTCCATTTCTTGAAGATTTATCAATCCTCTTTTCATTTCACTTTTATTGTTCATTGGCATTACTGTCTTTGTTTTCAAATTCATGCTTATCATTTTATGATTTAGATAGATTAAGGAGATCAATTCCTCTATTTTTTTTTTTCACATTATAGGCAGGTGCTTTTTACCATTGCTCTTTTCATAAGTTTTGATTCCTCATCCCTTCATAGATTAAGGTATGGTACATATACTTATAAAATTTTAGGGTAGTCTTTTACCCCAGTCACTGATTCTTCATGTGATAGTCTACTTCGAAAGCATCCTTAATGGTGTTATCATATTTGGTTTACCTAGGATTTTCCACATCATTTGATCAGTTCAAGTCTCAAGTCTTATGACTTGTTAGTTTATAACCATTCTTTTGGTTTCATTTACCTTTGCTCATAACGGTTGTTCAACTGTCTCATTTCTTATCCTCGTCATTATATTCGGTTTTCCATCATATGTTACACTTCTCTCCCCAGTCGTTATTCACTTCTTTTTTTTTCACTTCGTTCTTTCAAGAACTTATTCAACCATAGAGGGAGTCCCTTGTACATTCTGTGACTTCATATCATATTTTAGGATTGTTCACATCATTTAGTCGTCTAATCATTTTATCGTTACAATTGACATTCAAAGTTTATCACAACGATATCAATTTTTTTTTTTTTTCCATCATGAAAATTCCCTACTTCCTTTGTGTCACAATTCAGTTATTCCTACTTTCTACCTCGATCTTGATTGTTCTCGTAACCCAACTAATTAGGTATCACTTTAGCACAGTCGTTGTCCTCACTAGTTTTTATATGCATTATGTATGCCACAATTTTCGTCTTTTTAATTGCTAAGTCACGTAAATCCTCAAATCATTCAATGTCATCAATCATTTATCTTTTGAGTTAGATTCAGCTAGCTCAATAAAGTATAACCCACAATTAGGTCCTATTTGTACCTAGGTTAATAAGATCCATTGAATTTTCCTAACTATCATTTATCACGTGTCAATCTCCTTTTAGGACCATCACAGTTCATAAATGTTCACTTGATAATCCCATTTAATCAGTCTCTGTCTACCAATAATGCATTTGTCTTTACCCTATGTGACTCACTCAAGAATCTTCCTAATTCTGACATATCGTCAGTCCATCTCGAGTCTTAACGCCTCATGTTACCATTCAGTAAGTCTTCCTCAGACCATCTCTTACATAGACTTGTTGTTAAATTCCTTGACTTTCCAAGATTTCACAATCCCAACTCTATGTCACCTTATATTTTTTAAAAGAGCATTTGTTGTTGCCCTTGTTAAAATGCTAGTTTCCCCCAATTCATAGATCAATTCCAATGTAATGACTTAAGAGTCATCCACCTCAACACGAGTATTATTCTTCCTAAGAATTCTCAACCTTTGTCCTCAAGCATACTACTTTCTCCCAAAAGTTACTATTCATTTAATCATCTCAGTCGTCTAAGAAACATCAAGTTAGTCATTGCATAGTCTTTCCCGAAAACTAGTAACCTTAGTATTTAATCAAGTTATCGTTTTCCAAAAGTCACCAATCATTTAACTATTTAAATCCTCGAATTCTTAGTTCTTCCAAAGCTATCTAATCGGTTAATAACCGTGTACTTATGATCTGTATCTCATATGCCTTATATATATCATTCAATAATGATTTCCTCGTAATACCTCAAAATCATGTATCATCTCAATTTCATGGTTTCTCTATATGATTACTACCAGTTCTGTCTTTACAATAATTTGAATCACATTGACCTCTAACAGTTATTCAGAATCTTCTATCATTTACCTTCATCCAACTTGGTAGAGTATTGACTAAAATCGTATCACACCTCATCTTAGATTACAAGATTCATGGATCTCTCCCGAATATTCATTCATCATGTGTCAGCCTCTTTCCAAAATCATCACAGTTCATAAGATCAATTCTGGCAATCTCGCTCCTTTAGTACTTGTCTTCACCACTCTACTCATCTTCACCCTATCAGTGTCTACCTATGACTTACTTGAGAATTTTCATATTTTTGGTCCTCCTAAAATTATCCATTTAGTTTCCTACAAACTATCTCTCATTCAAGCCTCGGTTATCTATCCATAACATTTATAGAAATCTCTTCAAATATTTTCAATGTCATTCCTTGAGAATCTGTCACGACCCGAAACCCACCCTATGCGGATCTCGTATCGTGGGGCCGACCCCATGGCCGTCCCTACTTTTTCCATTCTTTTACCAATGATAACAGTAAATAATATAAACATGACATTAAAGTGCGGAAGCTTTATTACAATTATTGTTCAAAGACTAAACTTCAAACTAACAATAAACTGATCCTAAACCACTCTTAGGTGGTGAGTACATGGGAGAGACTTCATTCATTATTATTATGTTCCTCAACTGTCTCCGTAATCTCCTGATCTCCTACTGTGGTTCTGTAACATTCTCACCTGAAAAAAATTTAGTAAGGGGTGAGCTACAAACTCAGTAAGTAGAAGCCTATCCCCAATACGGGTGGGGATGACAAAAATGAATACAGGTCAAGGTAACATGATAGCCAGTCATGATAACGATTCCAGTCAACTGTAAAATGCCACAATGGCCAATGAGTGATAAGGTACAATAACAGTCAAGAGTAACCAATGAATGACAACATACAATAACCGTCAAGAGTAACAGTGTAGCATGAATATAGAATAAGCTCAATGAACACAATCAACACAAATACTGCCTCAATGAAACGGTCATAATCAAGTCCAATAAATCAAACCAATCAACATAGAACAATATCAATTAACATGGATGATGCCTTTACTCTGTTCAGGGTTTGGCAGACCCTCTGTCTTTTGGGGCCCGACATACCCCCCATTAACATAAATGCATATAAAATGCCCATTAACCTTACTGCGTAAAAACGCCATAATTGCCATATGTCTTTTTGACCCGTAGGTCCCAGTCAATCAGATAGCATCAGATAGGTAATGTGACTGAGCACAAAACCCGGCACTTAACATAAATTAAGATTCTATAGTATTCCATATGAATGTACAAAACATGAAACATCATAACATAACATACAGTAAATGGATATCAATGAAATGAATCAGTAATGCAACATCAACCAATAGGCATCCACCAGGTAGAGCAATATCCATGGTGGGAAACAATGACAGTGAGTACATATAAGAGTACAAGATTGGCAGTAATAGAAAGAACGTGGCTTGGAAACCACATATTAAAGATAGGAATCCACTTACCTTATCAATGTCTTAATATCCCGTGACTTCCTCCCTTCCTTTTGACTTGCCTATAAATCATTAAACACGTTTCAGCTTTCATATAATTTACCGAATTTATGCCTCGTTACTCTAAATACCTCCCTTACTAATTTATGTTTTACGATTTTTATTTTAAACTTAATTTACCCAAGGGCAAAATAGTCATTTACGTGTCTCGACTTTTTGGGTTCTGTTTTCATAATTTGGACTTCATCGTTAAGTCCAGTAGGTTTGAATTAATAAAAATTCACTATTTACTTAACTAAATCGGAGTCTGTTTGACTTACCTTTGAGGTAGGGGCATTTTGGTCATTTTGGCATTCTACGGTTATTTTATTTTTTCGGGACTCCGTCTCGTAAAACGGACCTCACTATTAAATTCAGAGGGTCCAAAATAGTAAGTTTTCATTATTCGTTCTACTAATTTAGGCGTCGAAATTAAATTTAAAATTTATTAATTTAAATCATTTATTTAAATTAATTAATCTGGATAATACATATCGTATTTGAGCCCAAACAGACTACATGCGCCTTGGTGGCACAGTGGCTAAGTTTCTCACCCTTACTCCTTTGGTCACAGGTTCAATTCACTGCCATACCAATTTTCCATTTAACGTTTTCCATTGTTTTTCATTTCCTTGTTCAAGTTTAACCCAACCATTGGATAGCTTTTCCTTTCTAACCAAACACTATCTAAACTCGAATTTAAAAATTTACCCATGAAGTACAAGTGTTGGGCAGTCATCTGAATGGGTGGGTCGGGTCAGACCCGACCCGGTTTATCCCAAAATAAATCACAAAACCACTCGGCTACATACGGCAAAAGTATATTATTCCTCAAACCACAACATGGAACAGTCCCATAAATAACCAAGAAGCTGCATAAAATTAGCCAAGCCCTTCCAATTCTCATCTTGAGAGATGTAGGCAATGCATACATACATATGTTTGTGCATATATGGAATCCCTGAAGGATGTAAATCTATAAGTTCTTATAGTATATGTGAGTGTTTAGAATCCTGAAACAGAACAACTCCCCTTTTCGCCACTCACGATCAAAAACCCGAAAATTACTAAATCACAGAAAAAAAAATAGCATTATGTTAAAACTTTGAATTTCAGAAGACGAAAATCAACCGTCTCTTTACATTTTCTGAGCAATCAATAGGAAATTACCCATAATAGAAAATTTGGAAAAATACCTTTCTTGGCCAGTCCTGGTTACATACTATTGCAATAGATTATTGGTAAACCTCCCTTTCATTGCACATTAGGATCTGCACCAACACCATTGGATAATTTCCCACATTCTCATTCTTCGAATCAACTGAATATTCCACTACCGCAACAGCCTCAACCTTCTAAACTGTATCCAGAAGCATCCAAGCACCAAAATTATGCGATCTGCTGGCAGGTTACAGAAACCCATCACTGCTTGTCAACAACCAACCCGGTGGCGTACGAAACCCGACAGGCCGTTCAGTATCGAAAACTTGACAAGCCGTGATTCGAAGCATGACCACGGCAAAAACGACCCCGTTCAGTGCCATCCCCACCTCTATCGCCGCCCCTTTGGTTTTGCTCACCTTTTCTATAATGACAAAAACCGTCTCTCTCTCTCTCTCTCTCAGCCATAACCACCGCTCTTCAGCGCCCCTTCTCTTTCTCTCAAATCTCTTCTTTTTTTTTTTTCTATTTGTTCAGCTTCTCTCTAACCGTAACCCCCTCCCTCTTTTCAGCGCCCAACTTCTCTATCTCTAATCCCATCCGTTACGCCTTATCACCTCATCCCCTTTATTTTTTTAAATTCAATCTGATCCTTTAGCCCACGCCCCACTCTTATCTCATTGTATGCCTTAATCACAAATTATATACATATAACATACTTACATATACCGTCCAACATATATATAATATAAATATATATATATATATACCCATATTACACGGTTATATATATATATACACAATAGTTTATTTTTATTTTCATTTATTTCATTAATTTATTTTATTTTTATTTTCATTTATTTCATTAATTTACTTTTTTCTTTATATATATATATATATTTATTATTATTTCGGTATTCATCCTTGGCTTGTCCGGCCATCGCTTGGAAACTATTCGTACTTCTGAAACTATTGATTTTCCAACCGTCCACTTTATTCAATATGAAAACAATGGTCTTTATTCAATTTGGTTTACATAGCTCGACCGGGTACAAATTGGGTCAAGGTGTTACAGAATCCTCCTCGTTTTTCTTTTAAACATATTTCTATTTCCTTGAAGGTTACTAATTACCTAATCATCTCAATTGTTAAAGGATCACCGATAACATATAGTCTTTTCCCCGATATATAGTATTCACTAATAATAATCTCTCAATGGTATTGGAAACAGTTAACAAGTAGCCTAGAGGTTCTGTTTCAAAGTTCAACTTAACAGTAAATGCAGAATTATAAATCAATTCTCTAGACAATATATGAGCAGGTTGTAAGTAATTGAAAAATACCTACGAATACTAGTACAGTAGCCCAATCATCTTTTGGTGTTAACCTTTCCTGTAAAGGATAATCAGTCAATGTATATGTAAAATAATTATCAGTGTTCGCATAAAAGTCTAGCCTAGTAATGTCAGTATTATCTATCAACTAACTCTTAGACTTTAACAATTCCAGTACTCTAATCCTGTCTCCCATGACTCACTAGAACCTAAGACTTTGCTATGATACCAAGCTGTCACGACCCGAAACCCACCCTATGTGGATCTCGTGTCGCGGGGCCGGCCCAATGGCCGTCCCTATTTTTTCCATTCTTTTACCAATGATATCAGTAAATACTATAACATGACATTAAAGTGCGGAAGCTTTATTACAATTATTTTTCAAAGACTAAACTCAAACTAACACTAAACTGATCATGAACCACTCTTAGGTGGTGAGTACATGGGAGAGACTTCATTCATTACTATTATGCTCTTCAACTGTCTCTTTAATCTCCTGATCTCCTACTGTGGTTCTGTAACATTCTCACCTGAAAAAATTTAGTAAGGGGTGAGCTACAAACTCAGTAAGTAAACGCTTATCTCAAATACGGGGTTAGAGTAATCATGGAACATATAGGATCATGGATGAACATGATAGCCAGTCATGGAAACAATTTCAGTCAACAGTAAGGTGCCAAAATGGCCAATGAACAGTAAGGCATGATAACCCAATAAGAACAGTGATATAACATGAATACGGGAACATTTAACGTTAACAATCGATGTAAATGTACTGCCACAATGGAATGATCTCAATCGAGTCAAATGAATAAAGATATTGTCAACATGGAACTATTTGTAGTGAAATGAAACATCACATGAATCAATGAACATCACATAACAGTCAACATGAACGATGCATTTACTCTGTTCAGGGTTTGGCAGACCCTCGGTCTTTTGGGGCTCGGCATACCCCCCTTTAACATGAAGGCATATAAAATGCCATTAAAACTCACTGCGTAAAAACGCCATCATTGCCACATGTCCGTTTGACCCGTAGGTCCCATAAATTGACCCATAGGTCCAGTCAATCAGATAGCATCAGAAGGGTAATGTGTCTGAGCACAAGACCCGGCATGTAACATAACTCAGGATTATATCGTATTCCATATGAGGTGTGCAAAACATGGAACATCATAACATAAACATACAGTGAATAACATCAACACAATGAATCAAGCCATGAACCGTCAACCAATAGACATCCACCAGGTAGAACAATATCCATGGTGGGAACAATAACAGTGGGTATAATTACATGAGTACGAAATTGGCAGTATAGAAAGATCGTGGCTTGGAAAACCACGTATAAGAGATAGAAATCCACTTACCTTATCAATGTCTTAATATCCCGTGACTTCCTCCTTTCCTTTTGACTTTCCTATACATCAATAAGCACGTTTCAGATTTTATGTCATTTATTGAATTTATGCCTCGTTACTTTAAATATATCTTTTACTATTTTATGCTCTTAAACTTGATTTACCCAAGGGTAAAATGGTCATTTACGTGTTTCTACTTTTCGGGTTCTGTTTTCACAATTTGGACTTCACCGTTGAGTCCAGTAGGTTTGAATTAATAAAAATTCACTATTCACTTAACTAAATCGGAGTCCGTTTGACTCACCTTCAACGTAGGGGCATTTTGGTCATTTTGGCATTCTACGGTTATTTTTTTTTTTGGAACTCCGTCTCGTAAAACGGACCACACCATTAAATTCAGAGGGTCCAAAATAGTAAGTTTTCATTATTCATTCGACTAATTTAAGCCTCGGAATTAAATTTAAAATTTATTAATTTAAATCACTTATTTAAATTAATTAATATAGCTAATACATATCGTATTTGAGTCCAAATAGACCACATGTGCCTTGGTGGCACAGTGGCTAAGCTTCTGCTCCTTTTTCCTTTGGTCACAGGTTCAATTCACTGCACATACAAATTTTCCATTCCTCGTTATTATTTTTTTTTTTTCATTTCCTGTTCAAGTTTAACTCAACCATTGGATAGCTCTCCTTTCTAACCAAACACTATCTAAACTCAAATTTAAAAATTTACCCATGAAGTACAAGTGTTGGGCAGTCATCTGAATGGGTGGGTCGGGTCAGACCCGACCCAGTTTGGCCAAAATAAAATCACGAAATAGCAGCCGCGCAGCAGCCTTTTCCGGCGTACAGGTTGTCTTCTTCGTCAACGGCGACTCGCCGGTGATGGGTTTCTTGCGTTTTTCAGCGGGGTTCATACCTACAGATCATGGACAACTCAAATCTATCGTCGCATTTCAAATCGGAGTGCCGGAGCACTCCCAAAATAGCCAGAACAGTAGCGCACCAGGGGCTGTGCGGTTTTCCGGCAGCCCCTTTCCCTACCGTTTTTCTCTGTTTTTCTCCTACGGTTTCAATCCCGATTCGAGTCTAAAATTTCCCTACACCCAAGAGAATCAATTACCCATGATCTAGCCCAATTAATCGCAACAAAATCGCCTCACCCGAACTGTTTTTTTTTCTCCTCCGTTTTCACTGTTGCGCCTAGTTTCAATTCTGTCCGTTTCTTCTTTTTTTTATTTTTTTTATTTTTTTCTGTTTTCCTTGATTCAATTCCAACACCAATCAAATTCTATACATTCAATCAAGTCCTATGTTTCACACGATTCTATATCAACATAGTAATTCATGCTCGACAACAAAATTAAACACAGAAAATTAACCGCACTCACCCAATTGCGCGTACAGGGCTGTTACTGGTTTCTCTTCCGAATCCACTGCCCAATCTGATTTTCTTGGCTCGTTTCCTCCTCCTCTTCTTGCACAACTCACGCAAAATGCCCGACCTTTCTCTTCTTTCTTCCTCCTCTCTTTTTTTCTTCCTTTTTCTTCCCACTGTTCTAGCGTCCAGCCGCCCCTGCTATTCGGTTTTTCCTCTGTTTTTTTTTTTCTTTTTCTTCTCTTCTTTCTCTGCTTCTACGGCTGTATATACAACCAAGAGACTCGGCTGTTGGAAGAGAAACCGCCCCTTCTTTATTTCTCATTCTCTCTCTCTCTTTGGCCGTTCACTTCCCTGCGCCCCTAACTCCCCCACCCGTTTTCTTTTGTTTTATTATTCACTTACTACATGTAACTGATACACATGTATTGTTATATATTTATTACCTTTATATATTTATACTTATATATCTACATATATATAGATATATATGTTGTCCACCTTTCAACTTCCCATTTTATTTATTTGTTTATTTATTTTTTGTATTTCTTTCTAATTTTTATTTTATCTTTTTTTTTTTTTTTTTTGCTTCTTCTTCTTATTATTTTATTTTATTTATTTCTTTTCTTTTTTTTTTCTTTCTTTTTTTTTTTGGCTATTCGTTTGCCTTGACACTTATCCATATATTCAAAACTATTAAAATCCAACCCGTTTATTTCTTCATCGTAACGTAAAATCTTATCGACTCGCTCAATTACGATTTGGGTTCGGCTTGCTTGGTTACGATTTGGGTCAGGGTATTACAGCTTGTACCTCAGTTTGTGGTACACCGTACACTCCATACATTGTTTAGTCTCTTTTCAAAATAACATGAAATTTTTTTTGCAAGCATGTATGGGAATATATCCAATGCTCAAATCTCTTAATATTATTTTCGCCTCGTAATATGATTTTGGAAGGGTCTCCCCAGTAGGAAGTGCTGCTTTAATCAATTTAATGACCATATTAAATGATTTGTTACTCCAACGGTTGATGGTCTTAATATGAAGGAGTTTCACGAAAAAGTCCAGTTTTGAAAACTTATCACAACCCGGATATAACGACTGCCTTGCTTCCCTCAACAATGCCTCAAACGCTTCCGATTGTCTCGTGTCACTCCTGTGACTACTCGCCCTAGTTGTAGCCCCTTGTAAGTCTGCCAGCATTTGTGGGAAGCCTTCGTAACCAACCCCAACATTATCACCAAAGTCATCGTCGTCGTCGTCTTCTTCATCCTCAAATACCACTCGTACGTCACGGTGTTCCCCGTGAAATTCTCAACACGTATTCCTCTTGTCCATCTCGTGTAGGAGTAGTGCTCTTTGGCTTCATTTATGTGCATATAATCCCTATTATTGCACCTCTTATGTAGACATCTTATCCTATTTCTCCCATCTGCAGATGCACGAGCAAACTCAATAAAATCTTTGATCACCTTCACATATCCTGGCAAATGCCTACCCCTCAAGTCCATCCAATTATTATCCATTTTCGTCGACCTAATACAAGTCAAAAATGATTCTCGTTATAAATATGAAACATGAATCCTATCACCTCCAACTTCTCTCTAAAAGGTAAGGTGTATCAGATTCGTGAATGCACAATCTACATTGCAATCAGCAGCAAATCAAATGTTTGATTCCACTCGGACAAAATTTTGACAGCATCTCCCCACGGTTCTCCAAGTATACGAGATAGACATTAGCACGCCTAAATATATACCCAGAGAACAATAGGAGACCGTGGTAAAATTTTGTCATAGTGGAATATTCAAGCATGGGCTATTGATTGCAATGTAGATTTATGCATTCCCGAACTGTCCTCTCTAGACAATTCAAGAATCAATTTTCAAACACACGAGTCCAATCGCGAATAAATTTCGCGACAAGATTGACATGTAATGAAAATGACTCCCGAATAGGGCTAGGCTTACATGAATACAATTACATAATTGGTTTCTTAATCGTTTTATTATAAAAGGGTTGATTCATGGAATCAACACTAATTTATGCTTGTACTTTCTTAGAGAAATGGGTAATTATATTCCAATATCAAAACAAAATTACTAATAACTTACACTGCTAAGTCAGCAGGTTTAATAGTATTCAATCACAATGTGATTGAATGGCCACTATAATACTTTCAAGTGACAACGATGAAAACTAAAAGCTAAAAACAAATAGGCGACTACACCAATTTGACCCCTCACAAAAGCAACTAAATTAATATAAAACCCAAGTGGGTACCTTCCTTCCTTTCATCTCGACTTCATTCATTCATTCATTTTCTTTTAAAATTTGATTTTCAATTCAATTCAACTAGTAGATAAGCAGACTAAACAAATAAAAAATTCATTAGTGTAAGGGCAAACTCTGATTGTCAGATAGAGTTTTGCTTTCAAAAATATTAAAAATAGCATTGAAAATGCCATTACAAAACATATTGATCTTGGTTGATAACAAGTAAAAGCACTTAGCTTTCAATTTTTATCTATTAATTAAGGTCATTCATAAAAAATTATTTGATTGAATAACTTAGAATCTTACTAATAAGTAGTCAAATTCCAAGGAGTTTGACCAAATGATAAAGATTTGAATATTAAAATTTAATGTCTCAAGTTAGAGTCTCTCAAGTTACACAAACAATGCATTATAGACTAACCTCTTTATTTTAGGTGACAAAACTACATTGTAACTATATAGTATCTTTATCATAATCCAATTAGCACAAAGACTTTGGTTTTAATGATTGTAATAATTGACCATGATGCTCTGAGTATGAAAATAGTTGAGTGAATGCAGTACCGTGGGCTTAGAAATAGGCTACAAATGTGTGTAAACTGTTACCTAACAACAACTTAATCAACAAAAGCAAATTAATTGCTATCTAAAACTACTAACTGACTTAATAGTTCAGGTGTATCTAGTTAATCTCTCAATCTATAGGACTCAAGAACTCTTATTACTTTGCAGCTCAAACAAAAAATAAATAAAATTATTGTTTAGAGGAACTCAGGAGCAAGGGATTAGGGTTCAAGTTGCAGTTGAATGAACACATACATGAAAAACAAGAGGGGAAAAAACACAGCCATGAAAAAATACATGTTGAATGAACACATACATGAAAAAAGGTCCAAATGCACTCATGTGTCTAGATTTCAAGGATTTTTTTGACTGAAATCCTACAAAACACTAAAGCAACAAGGCTATTAACTTTTTTTGAGGAGGTCTCGTGTTCTTCTAAACTGGTGTTGCATGGTTGAGGACACTTGTAATCATTTGCTTTTGCATTGTGGGGCATCTAGGACCCCTAGAAATTATTATGCTCTTTGTTTGAAATACAACAAATTCTAACGGGGAAAGGTTAAACACTTTTGAAAGTCATGACTAGCTGGTTGCTCAAGTGGTCATGCTCGGAGGACTTTTGAGGATATAAAAAGTGCATTTGTATAGGTTTAAACAATTGCTTTTGGACACTTCAGTTTTGGATTTCCAAAATATATCCAAATTCCTATATTTTCGGTTGATTTTATAGGAGATTGAGCTGGTGCATTAGGTTGGGATTTTTATTATTCTTGTGCACACAAGTTGTGCATTTTTTCATTAATAATATACTCTACTTATAAATGAAAAAATAAAAAAAAAAGAAGAAGAAAAAGATAAGTGATTTAGTATATCTCCATAGAACTCAAGTTTATCGCGTGTATAATTTCCATCTCAACAAAAAAATATTTCTTCCCATCAAAATTTAATTCAAATAGAATACTAGAAAAATCATTCTTTTGCTTATTCACTTGTCAAGTTCAGCACTAAGAAGTAATTATAAGAACACCTTCAAATGAATAGAGGAACTCAACATAGGTGTATGCTAATGAATAGAGTAACTCAGTATAGCTGCACGGCAGTGGCCTCCACATTTTTTAAAAAACATACTCATGATTATCTTTCCTCTTTTTCAAGATACCTAGTTTATATACTGACACTCCCAATTTTAGTAAAGCTTAAACTAATAGGATGACCACTCGAAATGTTTTTGAAAAAAAAAAATAGAAAAAGAAAACCAATTAGATATTTTTGATATGGGATTGTAATCTAAAAAGGGTTAGAAACAAGAAATTCCAGAGAAAGAGCATTTCAACAAGGTCATTATAGAAACTGTATACTGTTAAAAGCTAAAAAACCAAGTTTTGTTTCGTTTGTATTGTTACAAAATTAGAATAGGCACATTCAGAGCATTATCTAAAAGCTTAAAACTTATCTTAAAGAAACAGAGCCCAAAGCACAAAGAATCAAAGTAGGAACAATTAGGTCCACCTCGCTCAGTAAAATTTTGAAGAGCTGAACAACAATCAAAGGGCTAAAATGAACCGGATGTTCACACTGAAACTGCAAAAACAGAGCACATCAATCAGCTAAATTACGAAGATTGAACTTGGTCTTTTTCCTCTTTTTTTAAATTATGACCATTTTAGCAGATGTCGATTTCATACCTTTTATACTTTCATTTGTCATTACAAATTTCCCCCTTTTAAGTAGATTCGTGACCATGAATTAACAAAAAGTTTTAGCCTTTGAGTATTCAGACTGTGACAATCCAAATTGAGAGCGTCTTTGAAGGAAATGGAAACATTTCACTTTAATCTTCAAATTTTGGTTTGATTTTCGATCTTTCAAACCAAGAAACTGATCTCTGCATTTCGGATGTCCTTCAAAAGCTGCCTAAATCTCTTGGAAATGTGCCTGCCAAATAAAGGTTAAGCAAAGACATGAGTTGATTTTGAGAATTGATCATTAGAAAATCAAATAAATTCAGACGGTCCCACCATGTCTCAATTACGAACCTTTGAACAACTCTTCTCTCTCCGACATCTAACGAAACAAAACAAATCTTGACAAAGTGCTCCAGAAATCAAAACAAAAGCCACTTCAAAATTCTTCAAAAATAACAAAAAAGGAACTTGTGAGAGAGAGAGAGAGATGTAGTGATGGTGGTGGAAGCGGAGGCACGGCGAATGGGTGGCAGTGGTAAGGTTCTAGGAGTTGAGAGAAAGAGAGATCTAAAGAAAGAGAGTGATCGTGCATTTTGATACGCAATTGGGGATTTTATGAAACTATTAGTGACGCGCACTAAGCATCACTAATAGTCTCATTGTGCGTCGCTAAAGGCTAAGTTGGGCTATTTGCGACGCCCTCTTGTGCATCGCCAAAGATTCCAAGTTATTGGCGACGTTCATGTGCGTTGCTAAAAGATTATAGGTGTCGCTAATTCATTCCCACGCGCGGGAAAACAACTATATTAACACTTTTTAACGACACTGACGTGGGCGTCACGAATACACACTATTAGCAGTGATTTTTGTGCACCACTAATACTGAACGCCGCTAATAATAGATTTTCTTGTAGTGAACCCAAAATCAGTCTTAGTGCTTATGCACGTTTTATCTTGCATTATCAGTGAAGATCAGAACTGAACAGATCAGGAGTAGCTGCCTGGTCCCTCGATGGGGTAGGACTTATACTCACTCCCTAACAGCACAGATCAAAACATAATGTTCAGGACTTTGTGATAGAATCTTAAAAAACTTGGAATATGAAAATTCAGAATATTTAAACAACATTTGGCATTTTAAACTTAGACATGCTGAAACATAATTTTAAAAAAATTGTAGTAGAAGCCATTCACCGAGCATGTCACAATAAGATTTTATAAAGAACTGAAATACTTTCAAACAGGAATCATGTAAATACTAAATTTAGAATTCAAATGCTTTAGATCTTTTAAACTTAAAACTTCTTCAAATCTGTGGAGTTAAATATCCACTTCAAATACAAGATTACTCACCTTTGTCCTTAGGGTCAGTGCTACTAGTGCACTTTCCCTCTTCCTCTGTAGTTCCTAAGAACAATTCATAAAGAGTCTATTAACTTGAAAATCACTTCAAGTATCACCTATTGATACTCTTAACTTATTCTTAGATCGTGTTAGTCCTAATTTTCATCTTCGGCTTTATACTTTTTAAGTATACTCTTCTGATAGCTTCATTAATTCTTAGGGCTATTTTCATATCTTCACATGTTTACGTGTCATATTTTTTATACTTTATTTCATAATATGGACCTCACCATTGAGTCTAGAACGTTGAAGAAAGTCAACTTAGACTTTCTCGGATTTCTATTTGGCTTTAGGGGCACTATGGGCAAAATGGTCATTTCACCCATTGATTTAGGGGCACTAAACCCTGTCTCGTGAAATGGACCTCACCATTGATTTCAGAAGGTCCAAAATAGTCAAAATACACTATTTACTTATTATATTTATGTCACGACCCGAAACCCACCCTGTGCGGATCTCGGATCGCGACCGCCGCCTTCAGGCCCGGGAGCCTGAGGGCAAGGCAAAACATGGGCGACGGTATCGAATAGCGGTGCGGCCTTGATTTGCGGAAGCGTGAAAACCCTTTTCTTTTTTTTTTCTTTTTTAAAAAAATCTTTTAAAAACTTCCGCACAGCCGTCTGGTACTGTCGCTTTTCATAGCGGTACACATGAATAATCACATCAGAGCATACTAAAAATTAAAGTCTTATACATGATACATATTCGAATGCCTCAAGGGCTTAAGTACATATGTGGTTGCCTCTTGGGCCTAAATACATAATTGTCCAAAAGTACGACATCAAAATTCAACCAACCATAGGCCCTAATACTTCCCAAAATATCTCTAGAATCCTAATGGAGCTGCCTATCATTCCTCCCCAAATTGGGCAAGTGTCACGACCCGAAACCCACCCTATGCGGATCTCGTATCGTGGGGCCGACCCAATGGCCGTCCCTACTTTTTCCATTCCTTTACCAATGATGACAGTAAATAATATAACATGACATTAAAGTGCGGAAGCTTTATTACAATTATTATTCAAAGACTAAACTTCAAACTAACAATAAACTGATCCTAAACCACTCTTAGGTGGTGAGTACATGGGAGAGACTTCATTCATTACTATTATGTTCCTCAACTGTCTCTGTAATCTCCTGATCTCCTACTGTGGTTCTGTAACATTCTCACCTGAAAAAATTTAGTAAGGGGTGAGCTACAAACTCAGTAAGTAGAAGCCTATCCCCAATACGGATGGGGATGACATAAATGAATACAAGTCAAAGTAACATGATAGCCAGTCATGATAACGATTCCAGTCAACTGTAAAATGCCACAATGGCCAATAAGCGACAAGTTACAATAACAGTCAAGAGTAACCAATGAATGACAATGTACAATAACCGTCAAGAGTAACAGTGTAGCATGAATATAGAATAGGCTCGATGAACACAATCAACATAAATACTGCCACAATGAAACGGTCACAATCAATCCAATAAATCAAAACCAATCAACATAGAACTATATCAATTAACATGGATGATGCCTTTACTCTGTTCAGGGTTTGGCAGACCCTCGGTCATTTGGGGCCCGGCATACCCCCATTAACATAAATGCATATAAAATGCCCATTTTCCTTAATGCGTAAAAACGCCATAATTGCCACATGTCCTTTTTGACCCGTAGGTCCCATAAATTGACCCGTAGGTCCCAGTCAATCAGATAGCATCAGATAGGTAGTGTGACTGAGCACAAAACCCGGCACTTAACATAAATTAAGATTCTATAGTATTCCATATGAATGTATAAAACATGGAACATCATAACATACAGTAAATGGCTATCAATGAAATGAATCAGTCATGCAACATTAACCAATAGGCATCCACCAGGTAGAACAATATCCATGGTGGGAAACAATGACAGTGAATACATATATGAGTACAAGATTGGCAGTAATGGAAAGAACGTGGCTTGGAAACCACGTATCAAAGATAGGAATCCACTTACCTCATCAACGTCTTAATATCCCGTGACTTTCTCCTTTCCGTTTGACTTGCCTATAAATCAATAAACACGTTTCAGCTTTCATATCATTTACCGAATTTATGCCTCGTTACTCTAAATACCTCCCGTACTAATTTATGATTTACGATTTCCATTTTACACTTAATTTACCCAAGGGCAAAATGGTCATTTACGTGTCTCTACTTTTTGGGTTCTGTTTTCATAATTTGGACTTCACCGTTGAGTCCAGTAGGTTTGAATTAATAAAAATTCACTATTTACTTAACTAAATTGGAGTCCGTTTGACTTACCTTTGACGTAGGACATTTTGGTCATTTTGGCATTCTACGGTTATTTTATTTTTTTCGGGACTCCGTCTCGTAAAACGGACCTCACCATTAAATTCAGAGGGTCCAAAATAGTAAGTTTTCATTATTCATTCGACTAATTTAGGCGTCGAAATTAAATTTAAAATTTATTAATTTAAATCATTTATTTAAATTAATTAATCTAAATAATACATATCGTATTTGAGCCCAAATAGACCACATGTGCCTTGGTGGCACAGTGGCTAAGCTTTTCCCCCTTTCTCCTTTGGTCACTGGTTCAATTCACTGCCCATACAAATTTTCCATTCCTTGTTATATTTTTTTTTTTTTTATTTCCTGTTCAAGTTTAACCCAACCATTGGATAGCTCTCCTTTCTAACCAAACACTATCTAAACTCAAATTTAAAAATTTACTCATGAAGTACAAGTGTTGGGCAGTCATCTGAATGGGTGGGTCGGGTCAGACCCGACCCGGTTTGGCCAAAATAAAATCACAAAACCCCCAGCCGCACAGCACCATCTCCAGCGTGCTGGTTATCTTCTCCGTCAACGGCGACCTGCCGATGACGGATTTTCTTGCATTTTTCAGTGGGGTTCACACCTACAGGTCATGGGTAACTCAAATCTACCGTCGGATTTCAAATCGGAGTGCCGGAGCACTCCCAAAATGGCCGGAACAGTAACGCACCAGGGGCTGTGCGGTTTTCCGGCAGCCCCTTTCCCTTCCGTTTTTCCCTGTTTTCTCCTACAGTTTCCATCCCGATTTGATTCTAAAATTTACCTACACCCAAGAGAATCAATTACACATGATCTAAACCAATTGATCGCTACAAAATCGCCCCACCCGATCAGTTTTTCTTCTTTGTTTTTCACCGTTTCCCCACGTTCAGTTCTGTTCGTTTTTTTTTGTTTTTGTTTTTTCTTTGTTTTCCTTGATTCAATTCCAACACCAACCCAGTTCCATACATCAATTAAGTTCCCATCCTCCATAAGATTCTATATCAAAGTAGGAATTCATGCTTTAAAAAAAATCCAAGACGCAAGGTTCAGTGGTTTACCCTGTTCCGAGTGATCCCCTGTCCTGGGCGATGACAATGAGTGGAAGGGATTGGAGTTTGGCTCGTTGCTGATTCAAAATCCACTGCGGTGGCAAATTCAAATTTTTCTGCAAACGGATCGGTGATGAATCCGTGAGAACACCGAGTTAGTCGAGTTTAAATTCAGCCCATCAAAATCCGAATTCAATACACTCTGATGGAAGCTGCAGAGCTCCGTTTGGCTTCACCGGTTGGGTCCTCATCTATCTCCATTTCTAAGGTCAATAGGTTGGCCTTGAGTGTCCACGCTGGGCGTGATCGTGCCGCGACGTTGGTACAGGTTTGAACGAAGCAGAGTCGGAGAGGTTGTAGGGGTGTTTGTGACAGTAAGGACGGTGGGTCTAGTTTTGTTAGAGAGTAAATAAGAGAGCAGTGGGAACGGTAGTATTAAGGGTGGCGTTACAACTGGGTCAGCCGTATCTCTATCTCTTTTTCTCTCTCTCCCTCTTTGGCCGTTCATGTGCTGCGCCTTTAAACCCCCCCATCCGTTTCTTTTGAATGTGTAGTTACACATGGTAACTGATATATCTCCACCCCTCACATATTTATTTCTTGATATACACCTATATATATTATAATAAAGTCCTATTTTTCTTTCCTTCACATTCTTATTTTATTTCTTTCAAATTCTCATTTTTTTCATTTAACTTTTATTTTCTTTTTTATATTTTCTCTTTTTTTTTTCATTTATTTTATTTTCCTTATTTAAAATTTCATTTTTGATTTCGGTATTTGTTCATGGCTTCCTCGACATCACTTGGGCATTATCCGTACCTTCAAGTCTATTTAAAATTTCACAATTGTCCAGTTATTAAATGTTATAACAAAAAGCTCTAACAGTTTGAGTTTACTTGGCTTGCTCCGTAACATTTTGGGTCGGGGTATTACATTCTACCCCCCTTAAATTGAGTTTTGTCCCCAAAACTTGAATGTTCGTAATCCATGAAACTCTGTCACTTCATCATGCTAGTTTCATCATCATAATTTCCTTGTAACCTGTCTCTTGGACTTATCTCTATTCTTCAAATAGTATATGCTTAGACAGAAAGATTTCTTTATATAGGGTTCACAGTTCTTTTGTATTCCTCTTTGTTTTATTTCAATAGTGAATTTGGACGTCAAGGGTTTGACCTTTTAACTTCCTCGAGACTTTTAACTCATTGTCTCCAGATTTTAATATTAACATCCCCCTGCGTATCTCCTTAGTCCTCAGGTCTATGGCTAGTCATCTTTTCAGTTATTTAACTATTTTCCCATGTTATCAATATCTTGACTAGTTCCATGTCTTGTCATTATATTCAAATCATTTACTATTAGGTCGTGATTATCTCACTATTTATGGTCTCTCAACTCCTATAGACACCGTATAGCGTATCATATGTTAGGTAAAGGTATCTAGTACCTTGATCTTTTCTTTTCAATCTGTTTCTTTGGTAGTGGTCATAGGAAGTCAACAGTGCAACTAGACTATACCACTTCTATCGTTTAAAGTGTTTTGAATTTCTCATTCAAGTGCTTTAAGTTTTACTAAGGACAGAGTATCATGTTTTCCTTCATTTTCATGAGCATCTTTTGGTTCGTGTTGGGACGGTTTACTCGTGTTCTCTTTGCATTACAATATTTATTCTCCGCCCAGTTGTCCTCAAATTTATTCGATTTTTTTTTTTTTTTTTTTTTGTGATTCTCAATCACGTGTTCATTTCTTGAAAATTTATCAGTCATCTTTTTATTTTATTATATCATTATTTTTGTACTATTCATGGGCATAGTTGCCTTTGTTTTCAGATTCGTATGCACTTATCCTTTTAGGAATTAGATAGGTTGAAGAAGTCAGTTCCTCCCTTTTTCACATTATAGACTGGTACAAAGGCCTTTTATTTCTTGCTCACATTTGAGCTTTTCAAAAATTTTGATTCATCCCTTCACAAATTAAAGTATGATACATATACTTAAAAAAATTTTAGGATAATCTTACCCCAGTCACTGATTCTTCATATGATAGTCTACTTCGAAAGCATCCTTAATGGTGTTATCATATTTGGTTTACCTAGGATTTTCCACATCATTTGATCAGTTCAAGTCTCAAGTCTTATGACTTGTTAGTTTATAACCATTCTTTTGGTTTCACTTACCTTTGCTCATAACGGTTGTTTAACTATCTCATTTCTTATCCTCGTCATTATATTCGATTTTCCACCCTATGTTACATTTCTCTCCCCGATCGTTATTCACTTTTTTTATTTCATTTCGTTCTTTCAAGAACTTATTCAACCGTAGAGGGAGTCCCTTGTACATTCTGTGACTTCATATCATATTTTAGGATTGTTCACATCATTTAGTCGTCTAATCATTTTATCGTTACTTTTGACATTCAAAGTTTATCACAACGATATCAAATTTTTTTTTTTTTTTCCATCATGGAAATTCCCTACTTCCTTTGTGTCACAATTCAGTTATTCCTACTTTCTACCTCGATCTTGATTGTTCTCGTAACCCAATTGATTAGGTATCACTTTAGCACAGTCGTTGTCCTTACTAGTTTTTATATGCATTATGTATGCCACAATTTTCGTCTCTTTAATTGTTAGGTCACGTAAATCCTCAAAATCATTCAATATCATCAATCATTTATCTTTTGAGTTAGATTCAGCTAGCTTAATAAAGTATAACCCACAATTAGGTCCTATTGTTACCTAGGTTAATAAGATCCATTGAATTTTCCCAACTATCATTTATCACGTGTCAATCTCATTTTAGGACCATCACAGTTCATAAATGTTCACTTGATAATCTCATTTAATCAGTCTCTATCTACCAATAATGCATTTGTCTTTACCCTATGTGACTCACTCAAGAATCTTCCTAATTCTGACATATCGTCAGTCCATCTCGAGTCTTAACGCCTCATGTTACCATTCAGTAAGTCTTCCTCAGACCATCTCTTACATAGACTTGTTGTTAAATTCCTCGACTTTCCAAGATTTCACAATCCCAACTCTATGTCACCTTATATCTCTTAAAAGAGCATTTGCTGTTGCCCTTGTTAAAATGCTAGTTTCCCCCAATTCATAGATCAATTCCAATGTAATGACTTAAGAGTCATCCACCTCAACACGGGTATTATTCTTCCTAAGAATTCTCAACCTTTGTCCTCAAGCATACTACTTCCTCCCAAAAGTTACTATTCATTTAATCATCTCAGTCGTCCAAGAAACATCAAGTCAGTCATTGCATAGTCTTTCCCGAAAACTAGTAACCTTAGTATTTAATCAAGCTATCGTTTTCCAAAAGTCACCAATCATTTAACTATTTAAATCCTCGAATTCTTAGTTCTTCCAAAGATATCTAATGGGTTAATAACCGTGTACTTATGATCTGTATCTCATATGCCTTATATATATCATTCAATAATGATTTCCTCGTAATACCTCAGAATCATGTATCATCTCAATTTCATGGTTTCTCTATATGATTACTACCAGTTCTGTCTTTACAATAATTTGAATCACATTGACCTCTAACAGTTATTCAGAATCTTCTATCATTTACCTTCATCCAACTTGGTAGAGTATTGGCTAAAATCGTATCACACCTCATCTTAGATTACAAGATTCATGGATCTCTCCCGAATATTCATTCATCATGTGTCAGCCTCTTTCCAAAATCATCACAGTTCATAAGATCAATTTTGGCAATCTCGCTCCTTTAGTACTTGTCTTCACCACTCTACTCATCTTCACCCTATCAGTGTCTACCTATGACTTACTTGAGAATTTTCATATTTTTGGTCCTCATAAAATTATCCATTTAGTTTCCTACAAACTATCTCTCATTCAAGCCCCGGTTATCTATCCATAACATTTATAGAAATCTCTTCAAATATTTTCAATGTCATTCCTTGAGAATCCTCCTCGTTTTTCTTTAAACATATTTCTATTTCCTTAAAGGTTATTAATTACCAATCATCTCAATTGTTCAAGGATCACCGATAACATATAGTCTTTTCCCCGCTATATAGTATTCACTAATAATAATCTCTCAATGGTATTGGAAACAGTTAACAAGTAGCCTAGAGGTTCTGTTTCAAAGTTCAACCTAACAGTAAATGCGGAATTATAAATCAATTCTCTAGACAAAATATGAGTAGGTTGTAAGTAATTGAAAAATACCTACGGATACTGGTACAGTAGCCCAATCATCTTTTGGTGTTAACCTTTCCTGTAAAGGATAATCAGTCAATGTATATGTAAAATAATTATCAGTGTTCGCATAAAAGTCTAACCTAGTAATGTCAGTATTGTCTATCGACCAACTCTTAGACTTTAACAATTCCAGTACTCTAATCTTGTCTCCCATGACTCACGTGAACCTAAGACTTTGCTCTGATACCAAGCTGTCACGACCCGAAACCCACCCTATGCGGATCTCGTATCGTGGGGCCGACCCAATGGCCGTCCCTACTTTTTCCATTCCTTTACCAATGATGACAGTAAATAATATAACATGACATTAAAGTGCGGAAGCTTTATTACAATTATTATTCAAAGACTAAACTTCAAACTAACAATAAACTGATCCTAAACCACTCTTAGGTGGTGAGTACATGGGAGAGACTTCATTCATTACTATTATGTTCCTCAACTGTGTCTGTAATCTCCTGATCTCCTACTGTGGTTCTGTAACATTCTCACCTGAAAAAATTTAGTAAGGGGTGAGCTACAAACTCAGTAAGTAGAAGCCTATCCCCAATACGGATGGGGATGACATAAATGAATACAAGTCAAAGTAACATGATAGCCAGTCATGATAACGATTCCAGTCAACTGTAAAATGCCACAATGGCCAATAAGCGACAAGTTACAATAACAGTCAAGAGTAACCAATGAATGACAATGTACAATAACCGTCAAGAGTAACAGTGTAGCATGAATATAGAATAGGCTCGATGAACACAATCAACATAAATACTGCCACAATGAAACGGTCACAATCAATCCAATAAATCAAAACCAATCAACATAGAACTATATCAATTAACATGGATGATGCCTTTACTCTGTTCAGGGTTTGGCAGACCCTCGGTCATTTGGGGCCCGGCATACCCCCATTAACATAAATGCATATAAAATGCCCATTTTCCTTAATGCGTAAAAACGCCATAATTGCCACATGTCCTTTTTAACCCGTAGGTCCCATAAATTGACCCGTAGGTCCCAGTCAATCAGATAGCATCAGATAGGTAGTGTGACTGAGCACAAAACCCGGCACTTAACATAAATTAAGATTCTATAGTATTCCATATGAATGTATAAAACATGGAACATCATAACATACAGTAAATGGCTATCAATGAAATGAATCAGTCATGCAACATTAACCAATAGGCATCCACCAGGTAGAACAATATCCATGGTGGGAAACAATGACAGTGAATACATATATGAGTACAAGATTGGCAGTAATGGAAAGAACGTGGCTTGGAAACCACGTATCAAAGATAGGAATCCACTTACCTCATCAACGTCTTAATATCCCGTGACTTTCTCCTTTCCGTTTGACTTGCCTATAAATCAATAAACACGTTTCAGCTTTCATATCATTTACCGAATTTATGCCTCGTTACTCTAAATACCTCCCGTACTAATTTATGATTTACGATTTCCATTTTACACTTAATTTACCCAAGGGCAAAATGGTCATTTACGTGTCTCTACTTTTTGGGTTCTGTTTTCATAATTTGGACTTCACCGTTGAGTCCAGTAGGTTTGAATTAATAAAAATTCACTATTTACTTAACTAAATTGGAGTCCGTTTGACTTACCTTTGACGTAGGACATTTTGGTCATTTTGGCATTCTACGGTTATTTTATTTTTTTCGGGACTCCGTCTCGTAAAACGGACCTCACCATTAAATTCAGAGGGTCCAAAATAGTAAGTTTTCATTATTCATTCGACTAATTTAGGCGTCGAAATTAAATTTAAAATTTATTAATTTAAATCATTTATTTAAATTAATTAATCTAAATAATACATATCGTATTTGAGCCCAAATAGACCACATGTGCCTTGGTGGCACAGTGGCTAAGCTTTTCCCCCTTTCTCCTTTGGTCACTGGTTCAATTCACTGCCCATACAAATTTTCCATTCCTTGTTATATTTTTTTTTTTTTTATTTCCTGTTCAAGTTTAACCCAACCATTGGATAGCTCTCCTTTCTAACCAAACACTATCTAAACTCAAATTTAAAAATTTACTCATGAAGTACAAGTGTTGGGCAGTCATCTGAATGGGTGGGTCGGGTCAGACCCGACCCGGTTTGGCCAAAATAAAATCACAAAACCCCCAGCCGCACATGTAACACCCCAGACTTAATTATTAAATTATGTAATGAAAAACTCTTCTTGAAATCTGATCTGGCATTTAACTGTTTAAATTCAACTGTTTAATACTGATCAAACCCATGTTAGCAAATGTTAAAAATTCTGAGAAACTGATTACTGTCACTGAACCCTTAGACACTGAAGCTAACCTAACTAGGAGTTGACTGAAGGAAACCGCGTCGAAAATTAAGCTACAGATTGAAAGTTAGGGAGAAAACAGTGAAACTGCATTAATGCGCAGCCAAACAGGGCCTAAGCCCGAAATAAGGGAAAAAGACCAAAAAAATGTGGCCAAGGGGATTTGATCCCTTGACCAAACTAGGCAAAATTTAGTTTACCAAAAATTTACCAACTAAGCTAGGAGCACCTTTGTGCATATATATGCAAAGATATATATTTAATTAGTAATCAGATTTGGCCTCTCCCCAAAGTGACCAATAGACATGCATGCAACACCTCAGCATGCATCACCCTAAGCCCTAGCCATCATGCCTATTCCACCATGATTACATCTCCTCCCAACCAAATTGCATGCAAACCCATCATGCACTTGGGGGAGATGAAACATCAAGAAAAGAAATCTGATTTTTGCTATACAATCTCCATGAGACCAGATCTGTATTGAGGTAGTCTACTGTTTTAGAGAGAGTGTGGGTTAGAGAGAAAGGGAGAGAATCTAGAGAGAGAAAGTGAGACCTTGTGTGTGTGCATTGGTGATCCATTGAAGAAGCAATAGAAGGGAGCTAAGGTCTGGGAGTGCACGAAGGGATCAAAGCAACCTGTTGGAGTTTCTGTTTGAACCTAAACCAGTGAGGAGACCACTGTTTGAAGGTAAGTCATCCAAAAACCTTGAATTTCTCTTTAGAAATTTCAGCTACTGTTTTGATGTTTTTAGGATTTTTAACGCATGTATCATGTTTAAACCATAAAATCTGGATTGAATGCTCACATATGAACCATCAGAACTGCCCCAAACCATGGAAACAGTGAAACCCGCCATTAGAGGACCTTGACTGAATGGGTCTAAATCAACCTGCTCCGAACTTGTTTTAGTTACTTGGGACGTAAAATAGACCTTCCTAGGATCACAAAAACCTTAGACCGCGACCTCAATACCTAGGTTTTGACCATCGAATGCTCGGTTGCAGGTACGGGTTCAAAGTTGTAACTCATGAAAACCTATATTAAAATGGGATTTTAGGGTAGGAACTGAAACCCCATAACCTATAGCTCACAACGCAAGAAACCCCAAGCGATTTGGACCAAAAATGAACCATCACGAGTCAGTTGCAGGTTTCGGGGTATCACCTTGAAACAGAACCATTAGAGCTCGATTCGATGCTCTAAATTGATGTTAGATTGTTAATATGACCACTAGAAATCGATTAAGATGGAAAGCAATGGAAATGGATGCTTAAAACTCTACGAAATCGAAGAAGAAAATTCTGAAATTCTAGGGCAACAGTAGCCCTAGACTGTTGGGGACGATGAACAGTGCGGGTCGGGCCATGGACCGGGTCTTCGGGTCGGGCCCCGACCCGACCGAAAAACGGATAACCCGTTAAAACCAAACTGCGTCGTTTTGTCACTGTTAAATTTAAATTTTAAACTGTAGGGCTGACGTCAGCCTGACGTCAGCACATTACCCTGAACCGGTCAAGACCGGATTGAACCGGTCCGGTTCACTTGCTTAAGGGCTGAACCCTTTGGTTCAGTTCAAACTTTTGGAAAATTGCAAACCAACCCCCAACAGTTCCGAAATATTACACTGTGGCCCAGATTCTGATATTTTATTTCATTTATACCCCTGATAATTTAATAAATAATAAATTAATTTATTTAATTAATTTATTAATTAAATAAAAATGACCAAATTGCCCCTAGGTCATAAATAGGTCAAATAAAGTCCAAATAAGTCAAATGAATAGTGTATTTTCACTATTTCAACCATTCCGGACTCAATGGTGGAGTCCGATTTGGGAAATTAAGTCCCGAAAAATACAAACACGTAGGAGTAAATGACCATACTACCCCTGATGATACTCGAACCCAAATACAACTAAAAGATAGTCTATTTTGACTATGTCAGACATTCCGGACTCAACGGTGAGGTCCGTATTAGCAAATAAAGTACCGAAAAATACAACACACGAAATTACCAAATTGCCCCTGACATTGTTTAGAACCCAAACAAAGTCCGATTGAGACGAAACTGAAAACAATAGAAACCCCGACACGTAGGGGACTATACACATGATTGGATGACGAATCGGAGACGAAACTCCACAACTGTGAAATGACCAAAATACCCCTAGCCCTGTATCAAGTTAGATAACATCCAAATGAACTAAGAACTAACCCAATGAAAGCTTAAATAATTTCATGACCGGACTGCCTAGAAGTAGTACACATCCTGACTTCTTGGATCATGCTATAGGGTGAAAACTCAAACCGGTCATGGAAGGGAAAAACAAGAAATTTACCATTATGTCTAAAGCCGAAAGACTAGCTGACAAGAAGCAACAGGAGTTCATGCGACAACTCTTATGGCAACAAAAGATTATCGAACGGAACATAAGGATAGCCAAAACGACTGAGGTAGTCTCTGTACGACCGTTTATATACAAGATGCGTACCAAGGAAATGGTCGCGGAGGCCAAACTAAAGAAACAGGAAGACACGGAAACCCTGAAAGAGTGGGTGCAAAGGTGAATTTCAATTATCATAGAAACACATAGACAACGAGATAGTCTAACTCAGGTTGAATTTTGAATTAAAATAAACCAAGTTAAGATTCATGTGAGATTTACGAAATGTTCATAAATTTTCTAGGATAAAGAAGGATAAGAAGAAGAGAAAGGCTTCTCAGTTAAAACCCGATACCGCACAAGGTGAGTAACCTAGACTCCTGAATTGGTGTATAAGTACACCGTCTAGTTATTGTATTTTTATTACTGTACTGTACTGTTTCTACTGATATACTGTCTTCCATGCTTTTACTCAATGCATGACTAAATTTTACCCTGTCCGATTTCACTGTTCCGTATTGAAATGAAATTATCCTTGTTTTTACTAAAAGAACTACTGACTCATGGTACCGAATTCAGTCTTGAACTCTGTATGAGCATATTGCACTATTTAAAGTGTGCATACTGTACGGTTATCCTGTTATACTGTTCTGCTCTGCTCATTATGGAACTGTTCTGTTGCTATGATGTTTTGACTGCATTCTTGTTTTAAATATTGTTCAAATATATGGATTTAACTATATCCTCTAAAATGTCTGATCCGACCACCCGTTTTATAAACAACAATGGTTTGAAACCCATGACAGGGGACCCGTGTTACTCACTGGGCTTTTTAAAGCTCACCCCTTCCCTAACATTTTTCAGGTGATGGACCTAGCGACCGAGATTAGCGGGTTGGAGACCCGAAGCACTATTTTGAAGAATCCATGAATTAACCATTTTTGTACCTAACTCCATTTTTGAATATGATGTACTGAAACCTAAGACTAGTATCTTTTGTAGGACAATGATGTAATAGTTAACCATGGATGTATTAATGGCTCTGCCAAGGTGTTATGCATTCCCTTAGTTCCGCTGCAACTTATATTAATTGAATGCATTGTACTTGGATGTTACTGATGAATGGCCTGTGGTTAGGATTACCGTCGGCATTTTGATTTCAAAAAAAAAAAAACCGATGGGTGCCTAACTGGCCGGTTGCATGCCCCTAATCCGCACAGGGTGGGTAAGGGGGATGTGACAAGGTTGGTATCAGAGCCTTAGGTTTTTACATCCCGAACATAGAACAGAACCTTAGGGTCACCGAAGAACTGAACCTTTAGGGAGTATATGCTCGAGTGGGAGGAACCTTGAGCTAATAGTGATCTAAGTATCGACCTATGAAGATACATTGAACGAGGGAACTGAAAATTTCTTTATTCTATCTCAGATGCCGCCACGGACAAGGAACTGCCATAGGGAACCGCAAGCCCCGACAGAGAGTGCTGCTATACGCGAAATGCGGGCAACTTTGGCTCAGTTCGCCCGAGCTATAGAGGGGTTGAATAGAACCCTGCAGCAGAACCAAACCGGACCAGTCAATAACCCGGCTGAAGCCCCAGCTATGCCACCCCCGCCTATTCCGGTGCCACCTGTTGGAGTTGGCATCCGCAACGAACTACTGGATAGGTTTCACAAGTTGAGACCTCCATCCTTCGAGACAGTCACAGAGCCTGAGCAGGCCGAAAAATGGGTGACGGCAATGGAGAAAGCTTTTGGGCTTCTAATATGTACCGAGGAGGAGAAGGTGAGGCTAGCCACTTATATGCTTCATGGGGAGGCGTATAATTGGTGGTTAGAGGTGCAACGGCAGAACCCAGTTATGACATGGGCGGGTTTTGTGGAAAGGTTTTACAGCATGTTCTTTCCGTCGACAGTCCGTGAGAGGAGAATTCAGGAGTTCACAAATCTGCAGCAAGGAGAGATGTCAGTGATCCAGTATGCTGCAAAGTTCTCAGCCCTGTCCAGATTCGCCCCCTCTCTAATACAGGGAGAGAGGGACAAGGCAAGGAAGTTCCAAGGAGGCCTTCGCCTAGGACTTCGAACAAGGGTATCTGCTTTTGAGCTATACACTTATTCGGATGTGTTGAACAAGGCCCTTGTCATCGAAAAGGACATGGAGGACTACAATCAACTCAAAGACCAAGGACGGAAGAACAAGGGGAAGAGTTTCCAGAAATTCCAACCCTCAAAGAAGCAGAAAACTGAAGGTCGAGGCAAAGGGGAGAAAGGTCAGAAGAAAGCAAGGGAGGTGACTAAGTGCCCACATTGTCAACAGTCTCATCCAGGAGAATGCCGCAAGCTGACCGGTGCATGTTACCGGTGCGGGGAAAAGGGACACCTGGTCAAAGACTGCCCGCAGCCACCACCCGATATAAGAGCCCCAGCTCCGATTACCACTGCTACGACACAGAGGCTTCTTCCAGCAGCCCCCACCAGAGATAAGGGCAAAGCACCTCAAGGACGACCAGGGAGGGTGTTTGCCCTAGTGCCAGGGGAGACATCTACTGCCAATACTGTGGTAGCAGGTACACTCCCGATCTGTGAAACTTCTGCACATGTGCTTATTGATTCCGGATCCACACACTCCTTTATATCTCCACTGTTTACTGATAAACTGCATAGAACACCTGAACCTATGAATGAACTGTTGTCTGTACAAACCCCCTCTGGGATACGAATGATTGGGTCCAAAATCCTGAAGGACTGTAGGGTAGAAATTGGGGATCAAGAGCTGTCAGTAGACCTAATACCCTTGGACATCAAGGGATTCGATGTGATCTTAGGCATGGATTGGCTGTCTCGCAACCACGCCACCATTGACTGTTTTGAGAAGAAGGTGTTGTTTCGACGCCCGGGGCAACCCGAATTTGTGTTTAGTGGAAAAGGCGTTGTTTCTCCACCCTACCTCATCTCCGCCATCCAGGCAGGAAGATTATTAAGGAAAGGTTGTCGTGGATACCTGTGTAGCATTTTGGATACCCAAGCCCAAACTCCCCCGTTGTCAGAAGTGCCAGTTGTCTGTGAATTCCCTGATGTGTTCCCTGAGGGCTTACCGAGTGGGACGGTTGATCGAGAGATTGAATTTTCTATCGACCTTGTTCCCGGAACTCAACCGGTATCTAAAGCCCCGTACCGAATGGCTCCATCAGAATTAAAAGAGCTGAAGACTCAATTACAAGAGCTATTGGAGAAGGGATTCATCCGACCCAGTGTGTCACCCTGGGGAGCTCCAGTATTATTTGTGAAGAAGAAGGATGGCTCTCTAAGACTTTGTATCGATTATCGAGAGCTCAATAAAGTGACGGTGAAGAACAAGTATCCACTCCCACGCATCGATGAGCTATTTGATCAATTGCAAGGAGCAAGTGTGTTTTCTAAGATTGATTTACGGACTGGATACCATCAACTTAAGGTCAAGAATACTGACATATCGAAAACAGCCTTCCGAACCCGATATGGTCATTACGAGTTCTTGGTCATGCCTTTTGGTGTGACCAATGCTCCTGCAGCATTTATGGATTTAATGAATCGGGTCTTTAAGACATATCTGGATGATTTCATCATTGTTTTCATTGATGACATATTGGTGTACTCACGGAGTGAAGAGGAGCACGAAAGGCACTTGAGAATAGCGTTACAGACCCTGAGGGAGCACAAGTTATATGCAAAATTCAAAAAGTGTGAATTCTGGCTACCCAGCGTCTCCTTTTTGGGTCATGTGATTTCGGAGGAAGGTGTTGCTGTAGACCCGCATAAGATAGAGGCTATTCTGAATTGGCCTCAACCAACCACCGTGACCGAGATCCGAAGTTTTCTTGGGTTGGCAGGTTATTATCGACGCTTCGTTAAGGATTTTGCTAAGTTGGCGAAGCCGCTCACCCACCTGACTAAGAACAAGGTGCCATTCATTTGGACGGATGAGCAGGAACAGAGTTTCCAACTACTTAAGGAGAAGTTGACTACAGCACCAGTTCTGACTATTCCCACCAAGGAGGGAAAGTTCGTCATTTATTGTGATGCTTCCCACAAAGGTTTGGGATGTGTCTTAATGCAAGACGGTAGAGTCATTGCCTACGCCTCTAGACAGCTTCGACCACATGAACAGAATTATCCGACCCATGATTTGGAATTAGCGGCGGTAGTATTTGCTCTAAAAATCTGGCGCCACTATCTATATGGGGAGGTATGTGAGATCTTCACGGACCATAAGAGCCTGAAGTACTTCTTTACGCAAAGGGAGCTGAATATGAGGCAACGGCGTTGGCTCGAATTAATCAAAGACTATGATGTGACGATCCAGTATCATCCTGGCAAGGCTAATGTAGTAGCCGATGCTTTGAGCAGAAAGTCTGGCAATCTTGCCTATATGATTACTACTCAAGAGGAGCTGATTCGAGACCTGGACGAGATGGGCATTGAGGTGATCCCACCAGGTGGTACGGCATATTTGGCCAATCTAACAGTTGAGTCTACATTGGTAGAACGGATCAAAGCAGGACAAGCTCAGGATGAGGAGTTAGTCAAAATCTACAAGGAAGTAGAGACAATTGGGAAGACTGATTTTGAAATTCAAGAGGGAATTCTGCGGTATCAAGGCAGGCTATGTGTGCCTAAGATAGACGAGTTGAGGAAGGAAATTTTGGAGGAAGCCCACACTTCAAGGTTCACGGTACACCCCGGAAACACAAAGATGTACCATGACCTTAGGGAACTGTACTGGTGGCCCGGTTTGAAAAGGGATGTGGCTGATTTTATCGCTCACTGTACAAGTTGCCAACAAGTAAAGGTTGAGCATCAACGCCCTAGTGGACTTTTGCAACCACTCCCTATTCCGGAATGGAAGTGGGACCACATCACCATGGATTTTGTATCCGGCTTTCCCAAGTCTTCGAAAGGCTTTGACTCCATCTGGGTCATCGTTGATCGATTGACCAAATCTGCACACTTTCTGCCTGTACAAATGACTTTCAGCATGGAAAGGTTAGCCACGTTGTACATTCAAGAAATTGTACGCTTACATGGCACACCCTTGTCCATCGTTTCTGACCGAGACCCAAGATTTGTGTCACGTTTCTGGAAAAGCCTGCAGAAGGCACTCGGCACCGAGCTTAAGTTTAGTACGGCATATCACCCACAGACGGATGGACAGTCCGAGAGAGTAATACAGATGCTGGAGGATATGCTACGACTGTGTGCACTGGATTTTAAGGGAAATTGGGCAGAACATTTGCCATTGGTCGAGTTCGCCTATAACAACAGTCATCAGGCCAGCATTAAAATGGCACCATATGAAGCACTGTACGGAAGGAGGTGTCGATCTCCACTCTGCTGGGCTGAAGCTAGTGAACAGAAGCTACTTGGGCCGGATCTAGTACAAAAAACCACTGAACAGATTCAGAAGATTCGCAGTAGGTTACAAACAGCCCAGAGCCGATACAAGAGTTACGCGGATAACAGAAGAAAGGATTTGGAATTTGAAGTAGGTGACCTTGTGTTCCTTAGAGTGTCACCATTGAAAGGAGTGCTTCGGTTCGGGACGAAGGGCAAGTTAAGTCCTCGCTATATTGGTCCATTCAAGATCCTGAAAAGAGTTGGACCAGTTGCGTATGGCTTGGCACTACCACCCGAGCTAGATAAAGTACACCATGTTTTCCATGTGTCGATGTTGAGGAAGTGTGTACTTGAACCCGGACAAGTTATTGAACATGAGCCACTCCAACTGAGGGAGGATTTGTCATATGAGGAACAACCGGTGCAAATTCTGGATCATAAGGAAAAGACCTTGCGCAACAAGGTAATCCCACTGGTGAAGGTTTTATGGAAGAACCACACGACTGAGGAAGCCACGTGGGAGCGCGAAGCAGAAATGCGTGAGTTGTACCCAGAGTTGTTCACTGGAGGGTAGTTAGGCTGAGTTTTGGGGACAAAACTCTTTTGAAGGAGGGGAGGATGTAACACCCCAGACTTAATTATTAAATTATGTAATGAAAAACTCTTCTTGAAATCTGATCTGGCATTTAACTGTTTAAATTCAACTGTTTAATACTGATCAAACCCATGTTAGCAAATGTTAAAAATTCTGAGAAACTGATTACTGTCACTGAACCCTTAGACACTGAAGCTAACCTAACTAGGAGTTGACTGAAGGAAACCGCGTCGAAAATTAAGCTACAGATTGAAAGTTAGGGAGAAAACAGTGAAACTGCATTAATGCGCAGCCAAACAGGGCCTAAGCCCGAAATAAGGGAAAAAGACCAAAAAAATGTGGCCAAGGGGATTTGATCCCTTGACCAAACTAGGCAAAATTTAGTTTACCAAAAATTTACCAACTAAGCTAGGAGCACCTTTGTGCATATATATGCAAAGATATATATTTAATTAGTAATCAGATTTGGCCTCTCCCCAAAGTGACCAATAGACATGCATGCAACACCTCAGCATGCATCACCCTAAGCCCTAGCCATCATGCCTATTCCACCATGATTACATCTCCTCCCAACCAAATTGCATGCAAACCCATCATGCACTTGGGGGAGATGAAACATCAAGAAAAGAAATCTGATTTTTGCTATACAATCTCCATGAGACCAGATCTGTATTGAGGTAGTCTACTGTTTTAGAGAGAGTGTGGGTTAGAGAGAAAGGGAGAGAATCTAGAGAGAGAAAGTGAGACCTGTGTGTGTGCATTGGTGATCCATTGAAGAAGCAATAGAAGGGAGCTAAGGTCTGGGAGTGCACGAAGGGATCAAAGCAACCTGTTGGAGTTTCTGTTTGAACCTAAACCAGTGAGGAGACCACTGTTTGAAGGTAAGTCATCCAAAAACCTTGAATTTCTCTTTAGAAATTTCAGCTACTGTTTTGATGTTTTTAGGATTTTTAACGCATGTATCATGTTTAAACCATAAAATCTGGATTGAATGCTCACATATGAACCATCAGAACTGCCCCAAACCATGGAAACAGTGAAACCCGCCATTAGAGGACCTTGACTGAATGGGTCTAAATCAACCTGCTCCGAACTTGTTTTAGTTACTTGGGACGTAAAATAGACCTTCCTAGGATCACAAAAACCTTAGACCGCGACCTCAATACCTAGGTTTTGACCATCGAATGCTCGGTTGCAGGTACGGGTTCAAAGTTGTAACTCATGAAAACCTATATTAAAATGGGATTTTAGGGTAGGAACTGAAACCCCATAACCTATAGCTCACAACGCAAGAAACCCCAAGCGATTTGGACCAAAAATGAACCATCACGAGTCAGTTGCAGGTTTCGGGGTATCACCTTGAAACAGAACCATTAGAGCTCGATTCGATGCTCTAAATTGATGTTAGATTGTTAATATGACCACTAGAAATCGATTAAGATGGAAAGCAATGGAAATGGATGCTTAAAACTCTACGAAATCGAAGAAGAAAATTCTGAAATTCTAGGGCAACAGTAGCCCTAGACTGTTGGGGACGATGAACAGTGCGGGTCGGGCCATGGACCGGGTCTTCGGGTCGGGCCCCGACCCGACCGAAAAACGGATAACCCGTTAAAACCAAACTGCGTCGTTTTGTCACTGTTAAATTTAAATTTTAAACTGTAGGGCTGACGTCAGCCTGACGTCAGCACATTACCCTGAACCGGTCAAGACCGGATTGAACCGGTCCGGTTCACTTGCTTAAGGGCTGAACCCTTTGGTTCAGTTCAAACTTTTGGAAAATTGCAAACCAACCCCCAACAGTTCCGAAATATTACACTGTGGCCCAGATTCTGATATTTTATTTCATTTATACCCCTGATAATTTAATAAATAATAAATTAATTTATTTAATTAATTTATTAATTAAATAAAAATGACCAAATTGCCCCTAGGTCATAAATAGGTCAAATAAAGTCCAAATAAGTCAAATGAATAGTGTATTTTCACTATTTCAACCATTCCGGACTCAATGGTGGAGTCCGATTTGGGAAATTAAGTCCCGAAAAATACAAACACGTAGGAGTAAATGACCATACTACCCCTGATGATACTCGAACCCAAATACAACTAAAAGATAGTCTATTTTGACTATGTCAGACATTCCGGACTCAACGGTGAGGTCCGTATTAGCAAATAAAGTACCGAAAAATACAACACACGAAATTACCAAATTGCCCCTGACATTGTTTAGAACCCAAACAAAGTCCGATTGAGACGAAACTGAAAACAATAGAAACCCCGACACGTAGGGGACTATACACATGATTGGATGACGAATCGGAGACGAAACTCCACAACTGTGAAATGACCAAAATACCCCTAGCCCTGTATCAAGTTAGATAACATCCAAATGAACTAAGAACTAACCCAATGAAAGCTTAAATAATTTCATGACTGGACTGCCTAGAAGTAGTACACATCCTGACTTCTTGGATCATGCTATAGGGTGAAAACTCAAACCGGTCATGGAAGGGAAAAACAAGAAATTTACCATTATGTCTAAAGCCGAAAGACTAGCTGACAAGAAGCAACAGGAGTTCATGCGACAACTCTTATGGCAACAAAAGATTATCGAACGGAACATAAGGATAGCCAAAACGACTGAGGTAGTCTCTGTACGACCGTTTATATACAAGATGCGTACCAAGGAAATGGTCGCGGAGGCCAAACTAAAGAAACAGGAAGACACGGAAACCCTGAAAGAGTGGGTGCAAAGGTGAATTTCAATTATCATAGAAACACATAGACAACGAGATAGTCTAACTCAGGTTGAATTTTGAATTAAAATAAACCAAGTTAAGATTCATGTGAGATTTACGAAATGTTCATAAATTTTCTAGGATAAAGAAGGATAAGAAGAAGAGAAAGGCTTCTCAGTTAAAACCCGATACCGCACAAGGTGAGTAACCTAGACTCCTGAATTGGTGTATAAGTACACCGTCTAGTTATTGTATTTTTATTACTGTACTGTACTGTTTCTACTGATATACTGTCTTCCATGCTTTTACTCAATGCATGACTAAATTTTACCCTGTCCGATTTCACTGTTCCGTATTGAAATGAAATTATCCTTGTTTTTACTAAAAGAACTACTGACTCATGGTACCGAATTCAGTCTTGAACTCTGTATGAGCATATTGCACTATTTAAAGTGTGCATACTGTACGGTTATCCTGTTATACTGTTCTGCTCTGCTCATTATGGAACTGTTCTGTTGCTATGATGTTTTGACTGCATTCTTGTTTTAAATATTGTTCAAATATATGGATTTAACTATATCCTCTAAAATGTCTGATCCGACCACCCGTTTTATAAACAACAATGGTTTGAAACCCATGACAGGGGACCCGTGTTACTCACTGGGCTTTTTAAAGCTCACCCCTTCCCTAACATTTTTCAGGTGATGGACCTAGCGACCGAGATTAGCGGGTTGGAGACCCGAAGCACTATTTTGAAGAATCCATGAATTAACCATTTTTGTACCTAACTCCATTTTTGAATATGATGTACTGAAACCTAAGACTAGTATCTTTTGTAGGACAATGATGTAATAGTTAACCATGGATGTATTAATGGCTCTGCCAAGGTGTTATGCATTCCCTTAGTTCCGCTGCAACTTATATTAATTGAATGCATTGTACTTGGATGTTACTGATGAATGGCCTGTGGTTAGGATTACCGTCGGCATTTTGATTTCAAAAAAAAAAAACCGATGGGTGCCTAACTGGCCGGTTGCATGCCCCTAATCCGCACAGGGTGGGTAAGGGGGATGTGACAGCACAGCACCATCTCCAGCGTGCTGGTTATCTTCTCCGTCAACGGCGACCTGCCGATGACGGATTTTCTTGCATTTTTCAGTGGGGTTCACACCTACAGGTCATGGGTAACTCAAATCTACCGTCGGATTTCAAATCGGAGTGCCGGAGCACTCCCAAAATGGCCGGAACAGTAACGCACCAGGGGCTGTGCGGTTTTCCGGCAGCCCCTTTCCCTTCCGTTTTTCCCTGTTTTCTCCTACAGTTTCCATCCCGATTTGATTCTAAAATTTACCTACACCCAAGAGAATCAATTACACATGATCTAAACCAATTGATCGCTACAAAATCGCCCCACCCGATCAGTTTTTCTTCTTTGTTTTTCACCGTTTCCCCACGTTCAGTTCTGTTCGTTTTTTTTTGTTTTTGTTTTTTCTTTGTTTTCCTTGATTCAATTCCAACACCAACCCAGTTCCATAAATCAATTAAGTTCCCATCCTCCATAAGATTCTATATCAAAGTAGGAATTCATGCTTTAAAAAAAATCCAAGACGCAAGGTTCAGTGGTTTACCCTGTTCCGAGTGATCCCCTGTCCTGGGCGATGACAATGAGTGGAAGGGATTGGAGTTTGGCTCGTTGCTGATTCAAAATCCACTGCGGTGGCAAATTCAAATTTTTCTGCAAACGGATCGGTGATGAATCCGTGAGAACACCGAGTTAGTCGAGTTTAAATTCAGCCCATCAAAATCCGAATTCAATACACTCTGATGGAAGCTGCAGAGCTCCGTTTGGCTTCACCGGTTGGGTCCTCATCTATCTCCATTTCTAAGGTCAATAGGTTGGCCTTGAGTGTCCACGCTGGGCGTGATCGTGCCGCGACGTTGGTACAGGTTTGAACGAAGCAGAGTCGGAGAGGTTGTAGGGGTGTTTGTGACAGTAAGGACGGTGGGTCTAGTTTTGTTAGAGAGTAAATAAGAGAGCAGTGGGAACGGTAGTATTAAGGGTGGCGTTACAACTGGGTCAGCCGTATCTCTATCTCTTTTTCTCTCTCTCCCTCTTTGGCCGTTCATGTGCTGCGCCTTTAAACCCCCCCATCCGTTTCTTTTGAATGTGTAGTTACACATGGTAACTGATATATCTCCACCCCTCACATATTTATTTCTTGATATACACCTATATATATTATAATAAAGTCCTATTTTTCTTTCCTTCACATTCTTATTTTATTTCTTTCAAATTCTCATTTTTTTCATTTAACTTTTATTTTCTTTTTTATATTTTCTCTTTTTTTTTTCATTTATTTTATTTTCCTTATTTAAAATTTCATTTTTGATTTCGGTATTTGTTCATGGCTTCCTCGACATCACTTGGGCATTATCCGTACCTTCAAGTCTATTTAAAATTTCACAATTGTCCAGTTATTAAATGTTATAACAAAAAGCTCTAACAGTTTGAGTTTACTTGGCTTGCTCCGTAACATTTTGGGTCGGGGTATTACAGCAAGGGTCCACCCATCGTCATCACCTGAAAAATGTTAGGGAATGGGGTGAGCTTCGAAAAGCCCAGTGAGTAATTCTAACATCTGTCATGGGTTTCAATTGGTAGTGGTTTCGCACGTGAGAATTTTGTAAAATACTCACTACCAATTGCTTGTATACTTGGAACATAGAGTACATGCATTCTTTAAACAATGGCTTTGAAACATTAAAGTATTCAAGCTAACTTGTACTTTCGGAATAAAGTATATGAATTTCAAATCATGTAAATATGCATGTTGAAAATGAGGAAAAAGCCTGCTTCCATTTTCAACACACACCTTATCACTTTCATTAACAGAATCCGTTTCGAACCAGATTCCCATTTTACTTTTCGTGGAGATATCTCATATGCCTGGGGGATTAGATCCTGCTACCTGGCATTTATTCGTATCGTAGTTGGGTTCCTAAGAAACCCGATAGAAATCCGTGGTGCTTATGCACAATTTATCTTGCATTTAAAAGCATTTAACCCATAATTCCTTCGTGTGGATGCATTTAAAAGCATTCAAAACATATAGTTCATAATCTCATGATAGGGTATCGAAATATGTGAAACATGTAATTTCAGGATATATAATAACATTTGAAATCGAAATTTTAAACATGCTGAAGTATATCTCAAGGAACAGTAGTAAATCATTCAGGAAGCATGTCATAACAGAATATTTAAAACGGAATTGTGTAAAGACAGAATTTGATATTTAAAACATCATTCAAATCCGTGGAATTAAATCTCCACTTCAAATGTGAGGTTACTCACCTTGATTCCCCGGGTTTGCACTACTGGTGGGCTTTTCCCTTTCCTTTGTATTTCCTAAGAAAATTATAAAGAACTCGTTAACTTCACATTTACCTTAAATCGTTACCTATTCATGCTCTTTCATTTAATTTTAGGCCTGACGTATCCTAACTTCCTAGGATTGGTCTTACTAGTCAACTCGTGGTGACTTGATGAGTTTTATTTTACACGTGACAAAATTTTCAGTACCTATTTTGGTGTTATGGACTTCACCGTTGGGTTTGGAATGTCCGACATAGTCAAAATAGACTATCTTTTAGTTTCGTTTGGGCTTCGGGTACCTTAGGGGTAGTTTGGTCATTTCGCGCATCATGTTTTTCGGAGTCCCGTCTCGTGAATCGGACCCCACTGTTGATCTCAAAAGGCCCAAGAAAATAAGATTACACTAATAACTTGTCTTATTTGGACATCGACTACATTAGGGGCAATTTGGTAATTTATACTTTAACGTATCGTAATTTTTGAAGCCTCGTCTCGTAAAACGGACCACACCATTGAGTCCGAAACATCCAAAATAGTCAAAATTCACTATTCGTTTGCTTTATTCGGGCTCCGTTTGACTTATTTATGACCTAGGGGTAATTTGGTCATTTTTATTTAATTAATAAATTAATTAAATAATTTATTTTATTTTTTTATTAATTTATCAGGGGTATAAATGGAATAAAATTCCAAAATCTGGGCCAGAGTTGAATTCCCTAAAACTGTTGGGGCTGTTTCATAATTTCCAAAAGATTTAAACTGAACCAAATGGTTCAGTCCTTATGCAATTGAACCGGACTGGTCCAATCCAGTTCTAACCGGTTCCGGGTAATGTGCTGACGCCAGGCTGACGTCAGCCCTACAATTTAAATTTTAAAAATCAGTTATCAAAACGACACAGTTTGGCTTTAAACGGGTCATCCGTTTCTCGGTCGGGTCGGGGCCCGACCCGAAAACCCGATCCATGCCCGACCCGTACTGTTCATCGTCCCCAACACCCCTAGTCACTGTTGCCCTAATTTTTTTGAAATTTTCTCTTCATCTTCGTGGAGTTTCGTGCACCCATTTTGTCACATCCCGAACCCCACCCTACGCGGATGTCGAGGACGTGATGCCAGTCAGTCGCCACGCGACCAACCGAAGGCAATTTCTGAACTTTTCAGTGAATTGCACTCCGACTGTAGGGTCAGATGCAGCGGAATTTAAAAACTTTTTCTTTTGTCAGGGGAATGCAACTCATGTATTCACCGTAAGGTTATGTACCACAGAGCCAGTCTAAAATCCAACAGCTAACAATTTTAACCTCAGAGCATATCTATAATCTGACATATAATAACAGAGCAGAGCTATAATCTCTAGAGTACCGTTTAAATCCATGAGCCATGTCTATATTTAGTACATATCAGTCGAGTCAGTCGTATTACATCACTCACCTGATTAAACAGAATCAATCCTCAGTAATCCAGTCTCCATAGATCAGTGCCATCAGATCCAACAGATATCATTCCTGAAAAATGTTAGGGAATGGGGTGAGCTTCGAAAAGCCCAATGAGTAACACAGGTTCCCTGTCATGGGTTTCAAACCATTGTTGTTTGCAAAGCACAAGGGTAGTTCAGTTGTTTCTAAAATAGCAGTTTTATGAATCTACTTTAAATGCAGTTTCAGTAGAATAAAGCAGAACTGAACAAAATAAAACAATAGATCGGGACAGACAGAACATAATAGACCATATCAAGTATAACCGTACAGAACAGAACACAACAGGTCAGGATGAAGCAGAACCGAGCAGAGCAGGACATAACAAATCAGAACAGGATGAAACAAAGCACAACAAATCAGAACAAAGCAGGTCAGAATGGAACGGGTCAGAATAAAACGGGTCGAAATAGAACAGGTCAGAACGGATCACAATAAAACATAATAGAACGGAATGGAACAGAACATAATAAGTTATAACCGAACAGAACGGAACAGGTCATAGCAAATCATAATCGAACAGAATGGAATAAAACATAACAAATCAGAATAAAATAGAATAGAACATGACAGAACGGAGCGGAAACAATATGTCAACCAGAGATACAGGTATCTCATCAACAGAACGGAACAAGACAAAACTGAGTGGAAACAGTATATCAATCAAGGATACGTGTATATCATCAACAGAACGGAACAAGACAAAACTGAGTGGAAACAGTATATCAATCAAGGATACATGTATATCATCAACGGAACGGAACAAGACAAAACTGAGTGGAAACAGTATATCAATCAAGGATACAAGTATATCATCAACGGAACGAAACGAATCAATATCAATCAGGACAAGTCATATCGGAACTGAACATGACGGAACAAAACGAAACAATACATCAGTCAGATTAAGACATATCGAAACTGAACAGGTCAGAACAAAACGGAACAATACATCTATCAGAACAAGACATATCGGAATTGAACAGGACGGAACAAACTGGTACAATATCAATCAGGACAAGGCATATGCTACTTTAAATATATGTTTTTCTTTTAAACAGTATAACGTTCAAAACAGTACAGTGTTTCAAAGTACAGTATCTAGACAGAACTTATACACCAATTCAGGAGTCAGGTTTACTCACAAGACGCAACAGTACAGAATAAAACCATGACAGACCATACAACAGAACAAGACAGACCCGAACTGAACAGGAGAACAGGACAGTACAAAATCAGGTTACGTGTAATGCAGTATAAAAAGTATGCATTCAGACAGTACAGTATACAAAACAGTACAGTAAATCAAAATACAGTAACTAGACGGTGTACTTATACACCAAGTCAGAAGTTCCAGGTTACTCACAAACTGTTACGGTTATCTCCTTGCGCAAACAATCCGATAACCTCCAGATACGTCAGGCATCTCCATGTATATCCTGAACAATAATCATCAATCATATACAGATCAGAACTCATCCATTCAGGTCTCATTTGTCATCTTAGGTATCTATCGGTTCATCTAAGATAGCCTAGTAGCCTATCGCCCTCTCATCGGGTTTCACCCGGGGCTATTTTATTCTTAAATTAGGCTCAGCAGTCATCAGGATTATAACCCAAGTCATTTAGACTTCAATCGTTATCAGTCAATCACTTCTTCAGCCTTAGGGGCAAAACGGTCATTTTATCACTCTTGCCCCGGGCCCTGTCAAGGCCCTCCGAATAGTCTTTATATCTTAAATATAAAGTTCTACGTCTTTTAGACTCTAACCGGTGTCAGTTAGGTTCTTATTTTAACCATAGGGGCAAAATGATAATTTTGTCATTCTTGCCCCGGACCCAGTCGTGGTTCTTAGAATATCCCATATATCGTATACATGAAGTTCTAAGTCTTTTAGACTTGAATCGCTATCAGTTAAGGGCTTACTTAGCCTTAGGGGCAAAATGGTAATTTGTCATTCTTACCCCAGACCCTGTCGTGGTCCTCAGAATGTCCCATATATCTCATATGTAAATTCTTAAGTCCTTTGGACTTCGTTTGGTATCTGCTTTTGATCATCGGGACACATCGATCATTTCTCGTTTTACGCATTACTGTCCCGGAGTCTTATTTAGCCCTTCAGTGTTCATAATTATCCCTATGATAATTTATCAGATCAGTTGGACCTTTATTTGACCTCTACCTTGCACTTACTGTGCTCAGGGGTATTTTGGTCATTTTACGTTTTGTAAGATTCCGACTCCGAATCATTATTTAATCATGTTTACAGTCTCACCAGTATCTGGGCTTCTATCGCTATCAATTTCGTCCCAATCGGACTTCATTTGGGCTTCGTACAGTATCAGGGGTAATTTGGTAATTTCACGTGTCATATTTTTCGGCACGTCAGTTCATAAAATGGACCTCACCATTGGGTCCAGAGTGTCCGACATAATTAAGTTGGACTGTCTGTTATGTTCAATTGACCCTAGGAAGCATCAGGGGCAGTACAGTCATTTACACTTTCTGTGTCTGTATTTTTCGGGACTCCGGTTTGTTAAACGGACCTCACCGTTGAGTTCAGAATGCCCGACATAGTCAAAATAGACTGTCTTTTATTTTTATTTGGGTCTGGTGCCATCAAGGGCAGTACAGTAATTTATCACTTACAGGTCTGTATTTTTCGGGACTGTATTTCCAAATTTGGACTGTACCATTGAGTCCAGAATATTTGAAATAGTGAAAATACACTATTTATTTACTTAATTTGGACTCCGTTTGACACATTTAATGTCCAGGGGTAAAATTGTAATTTTACCTATTTAATAAAATAATTAAATAATTATTTTATTATTTAATTAATTTATTCATGGCTTAAATGTATAAATTTTCAAAAGTCTGGGCCACTATGCAATTCTGTCAAACAGTAGGGGTAAATCCGTAATTTTTAGAAAGTTTCAAGGTCAAAATATAATTTCATTAAATTAGGGTTCAAACCCTTTGGTTTTTGGGTTCAAAAATTGAACCAGTCCAAAACCTCCAAAAACTAACCGGTTCAGTTAGGCCAGAGAACCGGAATTACATATCCCCTTTATCCCCAATTTGGCCCCTATCCACGGTTAGGTTATCTAGTTCCCAATTTTAATTTGTTATCACCGTACCCAAACAGGCCGAATTTGATTTAAAACAAATCAGGTAAGCCCAAAACGGTGTAGTTTCAATTAAGCAGTGGCACGCTCATGCGTTGCCACGTGTATGAGTCGGTTGGGCATGACTCGGCCGAGTCGACTTCATCTTCCCCGTTTCTTCCAACAGTGTCGCCCTAGTTGCAGTCACGGTTTTCTCCAATTTCGTGGAGTTTCAAGTACATTCTTCAATCTGTTTTGATCCCAAATGGTTCCTGGTCGTCATGCCAACACTTTGGCATCGGTTTCATGAGTCGAATCAAGCTCAATAGCTTGATACATGGAGGAATAACAGAAAAGATATTTCGGCTATTAAATCCTCATTTCTCCACCAAACTTCATGGTTTTTGTTTCTTTGTGACCGTATATCCATGAGGGTTCAATCTCCATTCCAAAATCATGGTTTAGAAGCTTGTTTCAGAGTTTGGGTTTGTTGGCCGAAAGCAATAGCTTCGATTTTGAGGGCCTTCCCATGCGATTTTGGGTCGCGGATGGTGATTTTTAAACACCTAATGGGGTCTAGTTCAGGTCTAGATTGGCCAAACTTGGTTTGGTCTCGGTCGTTTCAGACCTGCTACAGGGAAGCTTCATCCATGGCGGTTGGGTCTCGGTTTTATGTTTTCTACCCTATTCGACCCTCCCAATTTATTTAGGGCAATTCTAGAGTCTCACAGGAGCATATATATACGGTTCATATGGATTAAAACCATCAGAAACAGTTCCAGATTTAAACAAAAAAATTATGGTAGCTGGTTGGTTTACCTTGGTTCGGTGGCTTCCTTTCCTCCCATAGCTCAGTTCAGACCTTGGCACCTCAGGTGTGCCCCAGTGCAGTCGTGCCCCTCAGCCCTCAGTCTTCTTCCTCCTCTTGTATCTCTTCACATGGCCATATACACACATGCACACCATGTCTCTCTCTCTCTAGCCCTCTTTCAAAGATCAGTATATAGAATTATTTTGGGTCTGATTTCCCTCCCAAGGTGTGCATAATTCCTCTACCCAATATATATCAAGGGTATTTTATTTAATCAATTTGGTTGCATGTGTGCTGATTGGGAGAGTGGTGCTCAAGTATGCTAAGAGTAGGGTGATGGTGGGGCTAGGGTTCATAGGGGTGATGTGTTTCATGCTTGGCCATTGGCCAATTTGGGAGGCAACTTGGGGCGATGCAGTGTTATATACAAATCTTGGTGTATATACACACAAAGTGGTCTGCAGCCTAGTTGGTAAGTTTTTTGAGAAAATCTCTTTCCACCAGAGGTCAAGGGTTCAACTCCCCTTGACCACCAATTTGGCCATTTTTCACCATTTTGGGCTAAAGCCCTGTTTGGCTGCGCATAAATTTGATTTCAATGTTTCCTTCATAACTTTCATTCCGTAACTCTTTTTTCGATGCGGTTTCTTCCGAGAGTTCCGTATTTCAGTATTCTTCGGTGTCAGAGGTTCCGTGTCATTTATTAATCATTCAGAATTTCCCGGGTTAGCTAATTCGGGTTCTGTTGGTGTTAAAACGGCATTATTTTATCGATTTAACCAGCAATTTGGGTTCGGGTATTATACCCTTCCCTCCAGACATTTTCTTTATTTAATCGGTCTATGGTGACCGTCGGGATTATGATTAATTCCCTAAATCATTCTGTAAGTCGGTATTAATTAATAGTTATTAATTAATTATTAATTTCACGGGATCGGGGTGTTACACATTTCCACTGGTTCTCATCCTAATCGACTTCTGGAAGTGGTATCATCAATCTAGCATCGTTTTAGAGCTTCGAATTCATCAATGGAGGTCTGTTTCAACCGATTATTGTGGGGAAATTCAGTTGGGTTATACGGCCTCATCTCTCCATCATTTTGCATGAGGTTTGATCCTCTGCAACCCTTACAACATGAGCTTCCATTACCAACTCATAAATTTCGATTTAGGTGTCAAAATCAAAGAATCCATCTTTGGGCCGAAAAGAATAATGCCATTTTTGGGGGTTTAAACCTAGGTTTCTAGGTCGCGGTTGGGATTTTCCAAGGTCCTAAGATGTCCTATTTCATGTTTCAACCCTCAAAAGCTCGGTTGGTTGAGGTCGGATCAGACCTGCAACTTCAAGCTCCATCAATGGCTGTTGCTACGATTTTTGTGTTTTAGGGCAGTTTTATAGGTTCAAATCATTCACAACCAACCCAGTTTCATTATTAAGCTATGGTACATGCATCAACAGTCCAAACAGCAACAAAATAGTAGCCAAATCTTACAAAAGGGAAAAATCTAAAACTTGGCTCACTTACCTTCGGACAGTGGTTCCTCTAATGGTTAGTTCAGGTGAACCCTCAGTGATGGTCCTTCTCAGTCGAGCAGCCCTTCAGTTCCAGTCTCTAGCTTCTTCTAAGCTCCTTCAATGGCTCACCAATGCACACACACACTTGTGTGTTTCTCTCACTCTCTCTCTAGGATTCACTCTCTCTCACCACTTTCTCTCTCTATAAAACAGTGTACTACCTTCAAATTCAGATCTGATTTTTCTCCATGCATATATGGAGATTGTATATACATATCAAGTCTCCTCTTAATGTTTCACCTCCCCAAATGCATGATTGTATTGCATGCAATTTGGTTGGGAGGAGATGTAATCATGGTGGGATAGGCATGATGGGCTATTGCATAGGGTGATGCATGCTGATGTGTTGCATGCTTGGCTATTGGTCACTTTGGGGAGAGGCCAAATCTGATTGCTATTTATATATATATCTTTGCATATATATGCACAAAGGTGTTCTTAGCTTAGTTGGTAAATTTTTGGTAACCCAAATTCTGCCTAGGTTGGTCAAGGGATCAAATCCTCTTGGCCACATTTTTGGTCTTTTCCCATATTTCGGGCTTAGGCCCTGTTTGGCTGCGCATTAATGCAGTTTCCCTGTTTTCTCCCTAACTTTCATTCTGTAGCTTATTTTTCGACGCGGTTTCTTCTGGTCAACTCCTAATTAGGTTAGCTTCTTAATTATTCTTTATGTTTGGTTCAGATAAATGATTAGTAACTAATCATTACTTAATCAGGGTCGGGGTGTTACATCCTTCCCCCCTTAAAATAGTTTTGTCCTCAAAACTCGAATGTTATTATTTCTGGGGTTCTATTCTCTTTACGTTATTTTGGTCTGTCACATTCATGTGTTAAGTAGTCGAAAATAAGCGACAAGTCTATATGCAGTAATGTAAGCATTAAGATATGTACCTAATTGACATGTTGAAGGTTGTGCAGCATTAGAATATATGTTGAACACTCGCCCGTACCTCATAGGTTCTTTGCCTCCTTCTGGTTTTTCAGTAGTTGCAGCCTGTACTTGTGGCGTAGTAGATGAAGCTATCGCGGTAGGCTCCTTGACAGCTGAACTTCCTTGAGGACAATCTTTGATAAGATGCCCACGTAGGCCACATCTGTAGCAGACTCCTGAATACTGTCGACAGGGCGCAAAGTGCTTCTTCTGACAAGTAGGACAGGTAGGAATCTCTCCTGACTTCTGGCTACCGTCACTCTTCTCATTGACAGTAGTCATACTCTTGGTTCCTGCCTTTGTCTTTTTCATTTGTTGGGAAGTGGCACCTACTTTATTTTTGTCCTTCTTTTGAGATAAGGCATTACCCGCTCTCTCAAAAATCTTAGCACGATCTACTACTGCATTATATGTAGGGAATTCGAATGGTTCAAGTCGGTATCTGATACTATCCTTGAGGCCAGCTTCAAACTTCCTAGCCTTCAGATCTTCAGTTTGGACCATGTGAGGTGCAAATCGGGCTAATCTCATAAACTTAGTCTCGTATTCTGCCACTGTCATTGTTCCCTGGGTCAGAATTGCAAACTCTGCTATTTTTTGGTTTTTCAATGACCTTGGAAAGTATTTGTCATAAAACACTTCTAGAAATCTTGTCCAGGTCATTGGCGGCTCCCTTTCTTTCTCCAGCAGCCACCACTCATGAGCTCCATCCTTAAAGGTAAAAGCAGCAAAAGAGACCTTTTGCTCCTCAGTACATGTCATAACCGTAAATATAGGTTCCATCTCCTGAACCCATGATTCTGCATCGATTGTCGTATCTAGACCGTCAAATCTAGGGGGTTTAAAACCCTAGAACGTTTTATAACTCGTCGTGTTGACTGTTTCAGTAGGTTGTCCGGGATTTGGTTGTGGCTTAGGATTTTGCACCGGTTGTGGCGCTCTGACTTGTGCTTGCATGTTAACTATGTTCTGAGCCATTGCCTCCAGAATATGTTCAACTCGGTCGAGTCTGTCATTTGAATTCCTCGCGTTTCTTCTGGTGTTTACCATTTTTGCTGAAAAACACATATTTCTGTTAGTTTTTCATCGTCGCATAAGGTTTTCATTTACTTATGTAATATCCCGACCCGGGATATAGCATGTACCCCGGGCTGGACCGGGCTATAAAATATTTAATTACCCGAATAAACCGCCAATTGAATTTTGTAATGCGTACACGTGCGCATAATTAAATGGATAGGTATATAAGAATATATATACATAGATAATGTATCAATGTAATTTCATATATATATATATATATACACACACATGGCCGTATGCATATATCTATATATATGTGCATAGGTGGATAAGGAATCAGAAATGGGAAAAGGATAGAATATGAGGTGTGTGTTACGTGTGATGAGAAGAGAGAGAGAGAGAGAGAGAAATAGGGGTGAGGTGTCTTGTGTGCATGTGTGTGGTGTCACCACGGCTATAGGTGGCAAAAGCCACCGATTGAGGAATCGGTTGAAAGAATTAAAGGGAAAGAGGAAGGGAATAGAGAAATAAAACTGAATCGCAAGAGTAGGAGGGAGAAGAGGAGAATAGAGAAAGGAAGGACTGAAATTAAAATTCAGGAAATTGGTTAAGGATAGGTACCCTATTTCATCTTAATCTCTTTAGTTTTACTCCCTGTTATCATCCCTGCTATCATAGAATTTATGACTGAATTGGTAGGACTCGAAATAGGAAAGAAAAACAAGAAAAACCAGAACTGGGTTTACGGTTGGAAATGGTGATTTAAAATAGGTGAACCTAAATAGAAATTTGAACCTGATATGAATAATACACTGCCCCAGGATTCCAAAACGCTTTGAATCGGTTTAAATGGTCAAGAAATGGCCATTCTGTGGCTAGTTATTCCCTCACCGGTGCAACGCCGGAAACTGGAAATGGGTGCGTGAAACCGGTGATGTTGGAGGTTAAAACCAGTCCTAAAATGTTCCTTACAATTTTAGAATTCATTGGGAAGAAAAACAGTAAATTTTGGACGTAAAACCACGAAGATCCGTGAGGAACTGCGCTGTTCCGGCGACCGTGGCCGGAAAACCCACCGGAGAAGACGACCGGACTATCGGGGGCTTCTTCGGGTCAGGATGAGACCGGGTCTGGGTCGGGTCGGGTTGAGATCCGACAGTCTGCAATACAGGTACCAACACTGTGTCGTTTTGAATGTAAATTTAAAATAATTTGGGCTTGTTTGGTCACGGATATAAGGGATTGGAATTGGGTTGGGGTTGTCCAAACTGTGGATAAGGTGAGAGAATTACATATCTCATTCCGGTTCTCTGAAGTTAACTAAACCGGTTGGTTCACAATGGAATGGAACCGGTTTAGGGTTTCTGGTTCTGAACCAACTGGTTCAGACCGCAACTCTGCATAATTACATTTTGACCCCAAAAGTTATAGATAATTCCACTAAGGCCCAACAGAGAAATGTTAATTTTACAAAAATACCCCTGACTCAAAAGTGGGTCAAACGAGGTCCAAATAGGGCAAATGAATAGTCAATTTTTATTATCTCGCATGCTCTGAGTCCAATGGTGAGGTCCGTTTCATGAGACGGAGTCCCGAAAAGTTGCGACTTGTAAAAATGACCAAAATACCCCTGCTTCATAGGTGAGTCAAATGGACTCCGATTGAATTAAAGAACTAGTGAATTTTTATTAATCTGAACCTTCTGAATCTTTTGGTAATGTCAAAATTATGAAAAGAGGTTCCGAGAACAACAGACATATAAAAGTCTAAATAAGTATTAGAAATACTGATCATAGCAAGGCATAGAATTTGGTGAATAGAAATTATTCTGAAACGTACTTACTGATATATAGGGAACTCAACGGGAAAAGGCAAACCTACAGGAGACTGATTTAGCAATGCATTAGAGGTAAGTAGATACCCTTTCTCTTCCATGTGGTGTTATCAAGCCAAGTTCATTTTTTTACTGCCAAACTTGTACTCATGAGCGTATCTGATGTTATTGTCTCCACAACGTGATATTGTTCTATCTGGTGGACATTGATTTATTGTTGTACCATTGTTATCATGTTGAACCGTGTTTTGAAATGCCTATTGTTATGTTTTCATTGAATTGATGATATTCCATTTTTATATACTCCTATGGAATCATTTATGATCATGAAATGTTTATGTATACTGGATTTGTGCTCAGTCACAATATCCATCCGATGCTTTTAAATTCACTGAAGACCTTCGGGTCGAGTCCGTGAACGGACATATGGCCATACACTGGAATGCACTGAAGGGGGTAAACCGGGCCCCCAAGGACCGAGGGCATATCAAGCCCTGACACAGAATAAAAGCATCTCTTATACGATTGCTCAACTATAATTGTTGAATTACATTGTTCTTGTGATTATCTTGTATTGCGAGATATTCCTTTATTGATTTATTGTGATCAATTATAATGGTAGTACTTTCTTGTTATTGTATTATCGTCGAGAATTCCAGGACATTGTTATGCCATTCCTACTGATTACACATTGTGATCCCACTGTTCATTTGCCACTGTTCACATGTTAAGAGTTTCATGTTGATGTTATGTCCCTTACTCCTAATTGTACATTGTGTTCTATTGTTTATTGGCCCTTATGGCAACTGTTCCCATTGGCTATCATAGCATCTTATTTCTTACGATTGGCTATCATATTCTTATTCTTGGATTCATATTCTTTTATGATCCTCGATACCAGTGTCGGAGATCTGTATTTACTTGCTGGGCTCTTGTAGCTCATTCCACCCTCCTCACCCCCATTTCAGGTACTGATGCCACGGACCCCGGTAGGAGTTTAAAGACGTAGAAGGACATTTGAGGAAATGCATCAGTTTATGTTTTAGTTCTCCCATGTATTCACCACCCTCGGGTGCTGGTCATGTTTAGTTCTTATTTTGTTTATGTAGAACCATATTATGTATTGTAAAGACTTTCGCTAACATTGTGTATTGAAAGACTTCCGCTGATGTACTATTACTGATAAGACTTCCGCTGTTATTGTTTTGAGGTTTAGGTACTTTGCATATTAGTACTATGATACAGGAATGGAAAAAGTAGGGACGGCCTTCGGGTCGGCCCCGCGACACGAGATCCGCATAGGGTGGATTCCGGGTCGTGACAGCTTGGTATCAGAGCTATAGGTTCGATTGTGAGTCATGGGAGATAGGACTAGAAATAGAATGAATAGATGTAACTGACCTTCCTTATATAGAGTTCATACGATCCTTGATCATTCTCTTATTGATTGATTTGACAATTTACGGGTTATCTTTACTGGTTATCTTTATAGACATGGTTATCATAAGGAATACATCGATAGTTATGAAATATACAGATCACTTAGAGTTAGAATCAATAGATAGAATTGAAGTCTCTATGATATAGATTTCATGTGAACATTGATTGTTATTTTGAGCATTGATGGTTATCTTATAGACAAGGTTAACAAAAAGGAATATCTTAATAGATTATATTGACTCGGTTAGACCATAGACGAGTAGACTTTTATGGACATACTTATCTAAAACTTATGGTTTAGAGCAATGATGTATGCTAGGAATATTGGGATAGGGAAGGATCAATTAGACCGAATTGAGCGCCTTATAGAAGAGATTCTCAAATCTCTACCTCAAGCTCACCCCAACAGATAATTATGTGCATCAAAATAGTGGCACCGTTAAGGATCACCCCACAGGGTGAACAAGGAATTGCCCTCGGAAAGCTAAGGCTACGACCAGTGCCACACCTACGTCACCAGTCTTGTTGGTGTCAAGGAAAGATTAAACTACTACCCAGATAGCCACAGGTACCCTTCCAGTTATTTATAACCTGATTAGATCTTAAGAGATCCTTACACACTTGATTGTGTTTCCATGTAATTGCCGAACCTAGTAATTGAACATGGGATGATTGATTTACTGATTCTATTACATCTGGAAGGTTATTATTGGAGAATGTTAGACAAAGAAACACGAGAACTTTAATGGTTACCTTGAGGATTATTGTTTAGAAGTATGGAGCATAGAACACGAGATACGGAGCAAAATCATGAATATTATCAACAAGTGACCTATACTTGGAAGTTAGGTCTAGTGATGTAGAAGAAATCGAGACTGAAGATTAGGAGTGGATATAAATTATGAAAATGGATAACGGTGATTGTAAACGGTTAAAAGAGAAAATGTGGAAAATTAACAGTCACTGATGTGCTATCAGGACCTCTGTTACCGGTGAGGAACGGCCGCCTTATCATGTAACTAGGGTAACTGAGAAACACACAGTGCTACCTTACCCAATCTGGATAGTACGAATCCTTTATCATACTGTTAGAACGACGTATACCCCAGAGGACTTGAGGATTAGAATGCTACAATATCACGACATCTATCCTACCAAACCTAGTGATGCTAGGAAATGATTGGAGCATTAAGTCAAATTCTTAAGCTCACTGGTATCAAAAAGACTTGGTGTTTAAAAAAAAAAGTTTTGTAATAGTAGTTCATGGGAGATGAGATTGATGCACTGGTATTACTAATGCCAAATAGAGTAAATCCTGACATAATAGATAGACTTATATGTGAATTCTGACCATTGATCTTTTACAGCGGATTGGGAGATGATTAGGCTACTGTACCTGTAATACCCCGACCCGGGAATGCCGGGTAATAAAGCACGTTTTACGAGGCTATGGAAAATGAGTGTAAAATAAATTAATTTAACATAATTAATTTATTAAATTGAATATTAGTTATATGTAATATAAATTATGAGGATAATTATAAAATATAATAATAATAATAATGACAAAAAACAAAGAACAGGAAAGATGTGTATGTGTATGTGTGACCAAATATGCATGTGTGTATATATATATATATATGTTTAAATGATAAATGAAAATATATATATATATATAGGGATGAACAGTGCATGTGTGTGTGTGTCACGTGCATGTGTGTGTGTGTTGTGTTATATATATATATATATATATACATGAATACTTTATAAACCATTAGGTGAGGGGAAGCATGGTGAAAGGGAAAGAAGTATGGGCAAGGTCAGAAAATATGAGTGTGTAAGTGTATAAGGCAGGCCAACAGTGGAGAAAAGGTAGAGAGAGAGAGAAAGTGGGGCTAGTGAGAGAAATATATATATATACATATATACACAAGGAAAAATCTTCACCATGACACGGACAGAGAGGGAGAGGAAGAAGAAAACTGAAGAGGAGAAGAAGGAAAGGAGAATCAGGGCAAGAGGAAGGGAGAAAACAGTGGGAAAAGGTAAGAAAAATGCAAAATTTTAATGTTTTCTCTCTCTAAAATTTTGATGTATTAGGGACTGTTTTTGAATTATGCACATACATATGGTGATAGATACATGTTCATGAGGTTGTCAAACACGGTTTTAGGCTTTGAAAATGACCAAAAAATAGTACACCCACGAAAACCTCCATGGCCGACCACCCTCAAAATGGGTCTAAGCCAACTTGAGTTTGGCTTTAGTTTTACATGTACGTATGTGTAGGAGATGATGCAAGGGTTCCAAATCTGTTAAAATCTATCAAAGCGACCAAGAACCGGCCATGCTAGAGTAAACGATAACCGATCGGAAAACCGAAATGGATAACTAAAAAAACTGTGAATTTTGAGGTTTAAACCAACCCCATAATGATGCCCAATGTCCCAGAAACGTTTCGGTGTAAAAAACTTGAAGTTTGGACGTGAAAACGGCGACTGGTTCGTTTTTCCGGCGACCGGCGCCGGTTAGACCAACCGGAGAAGACGACTGGAAAGTCGCGGGGCGTATCGGGTTAAGACGGGACCGAACCCGGGTCTGGGTCGGGTCGGGACCGACCGGATCCAACGGGGCGATGAAACTACACCGTTTAACCAAAGAATTTTAAAATTTTAAATTAGGGCTGACGTCATCATGACATCAGCATGACCTCTTAAACCGGTTCTCTGAGTTAGCTTGAACCGGCTGGTTCGGTGCAAAATCGGTCCGGTCTAGGGTTACCACAAGTGAGCCGTTTGGTTCACTGTACAAAATTCAGAAATTGAACCAAAACTTTTCAAAATTTAATTCTGACCCCAACTGTTTACCCTAATTCAAATCTGGCCCAAACTTCAAAAATAAATTTCAAATGTACCCCTGATAAATAATAAAATAATAAAATAAAATATTTAAATAATTTATTAAATAGGGGAAATTACCATTTTACCCCTGAGTTACAAATAAGTCAAACGAAGTCCGAACGGGGCGAATAAATAGTCAAACTTTATTATCTTGGGCATTCCGGGTCCAATGAGGAGGTCCATTTTACGAGACGGGACTCCGAACATTAAAATACAATGAAAACAAGTCTTAAAATGACCGAAATACCCTTGTGTACTAACAAGGCAAGTTATATGGGTATTCTTACTATTTCGGACCTCCTGAGTCCATTGGTGAGGTCCATGACACAAGATTAGGTCCCGAAAAATTTGAGACCCTTAAATATGTCAAAAATGACCAAAATGCCCCTACTCTATGAACGAGTCAAACGAAGTCCAGATTAAGTAAATAAATAGTGAATTTTTACTATTTCAAACATTCTGAGACTAATAGTAGGGTCCGTTTTACGAGACGGAGCCCGAAAAATAAAGACACCAAACGGGGTAAATGACCAAAATACCCCTTGTTCAAAATTAACAAATTATTAGTGTACTTTTACTATCTCGGACCCTCTGAGTCCAATGGTGAGGTCCACGACATGAGATGAGGTTCCGAAAAATTGGAGACCTGCAAAGGGGTAAAATGACCAAATTACCCCTGGTACCCTTAAAGCCAAAATGAAACCGGAGAAGGCCTAAATTGACTTTCTTTGACATCCCGGACTCAATAATGGAGTCCAAATGACGAAACGAAGTACGAAAAATGTGACATGTAAAACGATAAATGACCATTCTGCCCTTTTACATATAAAAGTCCGAATTAAATTCTAAGAAAGTCTAAACTGACTTTCTTCGACGCTCTGGACCCAATGGTAAAGTCCATTCGATCAAAAGAAGTGTCTAAGATAAAAAGACATAAAATTTGATGAATAGTATCAGTCAGATGACTATAATTAAAACATTGCCGAAGTATTAAACTGAGGCAAATACAGAAAAATAAAGTACGAGAAGACGCGACGCGTTAACATGTGAAGCAAATAACTTTAAATTGAAGTTAATGGAGCTACCAGAAGAGTATAAGTTGAAATAAATTAAGTTTCTAACACATTAAATTGTGTCGTAGGTTAAAGTACGAGTTTAATTAAGTACGTGCGAAGTTATAGGATGTTAGTAAATCGACTAGGATAAAATACGAACTAAGCATAAATTAAGAAGCATCAGTAGGTGATATTGCAGTAATGTGAAGTTAATGAGATTGTTATGGATTGTTCTTAGGAATTACGGAGGAAGTGGGAAAGCGCACTTTAGCACTAACCCTAAAGGACCGAGGTGAGTAACCCTGTATTTGAACTGGAGATTTAACTCCATATATTTGAAGAAGTTTTAAGCTCAAGTCATTGCAGCCTTTGAATATCAAATTCAGTCTTTATATGATTCCGTTCTTTTAAAATATTCTGTTACGGCATGCTTATTAAATGTTTTAAATTCAGCTCTTTTCTTGAAAATACATCAGCATGTCTAAATCAAATGCAAACCTCTTTAATATTCTGAATTTGATTATCACGTGTATTTGAAGCTTTATTGTAGAATTTATACATTTCATGCTTTAAATGTTCATGAAAAATATCTATTGAAGAAGTCATGTGACAAATGTTTTATAAGATAAACGGTACTAAGTACCACCCCCTATTATGGTTGAAATCCTTCGGGATTCAACAGTACATGCCCGGTAGAAGGATCTAATCCCCCAGGCAAATGAGATATCTCCATCGACAGTATTGGCAGTAAAATGGGAGTCTGGTTCGAAACAGATTCCGCCTAACAAAAGAGAAAAGATGACAAGTGATTTTGAAAATAGAAGTAGGTATTATCCCTATCCTATTTCACGTGTTTATATGCTTTTAAATTGCATATGCTCTATTTGAAGAAAATGTGTATTTAGCTTGAATACTTTAAATGTTCAAAGCTATTGTTTTAAGAATGCATATATTCTGTGTTCTAAAATGTACAAGCAATTGGTAGTGAGTATTTCATAAACCCTCATGTGCTAAAACCACTACCAGTTGAAAACCCCATGACGAATGCAGGAATTACTCACAAGCTTTGATTAGCTTACCCGGATTTTATCCGCCCCCCTTTCAGGTGACTAAGGGCAGATCGATTTTTGAAGACTATAAGGAGAAACCTAGCTTTTGGGAAGATTTGCTTGAGGAGTTCTTTTGGGGAAAAATCACATGAACTCTGATTAATATGTTTTGTATTAGCTGATAATTTAAGGACGTGTATTAAGCCCTACGGGGCAGTTGAATTAAGATTTTAATTATGAAGTCTTTTAAGTTTTAGTTATGCTCTGATCTAATATGAATGTATGATTATACATGTATACCGAAATGTGAAGAGCGGCAGTATCGGACGGATGTGCAAATTTTAAAATGAGAAAAGAAAAGAAAAAAAAAGTTTTTCACGCTTCCGCAACCATATGGAGCACATCTATTCGGTACCGCTGCCTATGCGAGCCTTCGCCCAAGGGTCCTCGGGCCTGAGGGTGGCGGTCGCGATGCAAAATCCGTAGAGGGTGGGTTTCGGGTCGTGACAGTACCAGTAGTCGCAGGTATTATTTACAGTTGTTTACAAATGCTCCCTATTGTTAAATATTACCCTACATACTGATTTATAATTTCAACATTTACTGCTAGCTGAACACAGAGACAGAACTCTTAGGTTATATGTTAACTGTTCAAGGATGATGATTGATGATAGATGTTATGCATGAAATAAGTAGAGTACGTAACATGGATATACGAGTGTTAGATTGACATATTATTCACTTGTAAAATTAAAAGACATTGATGAGTCAAGTGATTTCATAATTAATAAATTTCAGGGAACAATGATAGAATAAATGTAAGATTTATAATCTTTAAAATGAATTACACACTGTTATAGATAGGAATGCTTACTGGATAGACGAGATAGGAATGATTACTGGATAGACAAGATTGAATAAATGTCAACTCTTGAAAGAGTCATTATCACTGAATACTATACACTGAGGAATCATTAGAAATGAACAATATACATAGAATTTGGGAGGTACATCATAAGTGTATAGTTTAACTGATCCAAGAAAGAACTTGGTGTATTGAAACACATTAAATGAATTGGGGCTGTCCAAAGACAAGAGCAAGTTAAGATATTAAAAGTCAACTAGTCTTGGAAAACGACTACATATTAAAATAAAAATTGATGATTATTGACTAGTGACCCTTAAGGATAGTAGTGTACTTAAGGATAAGTGATGAAAATTCTTGAGATTTGACATTGACAATACTGAAGGAGGTTTCGATAACTGATATAGACAGATAAGTGAAACATGAGTAGGAAATAGTAGTCATACTTAAAAGAAATTGGAGGGAATCATAACAATAATGAAATAAATAATCCGTAATGATTATTTTGTCTTATGAAGGTACATAATTAATATCCATGGGGTTACAATTTGATGATTGTTATATATATAAGGGAACTTAAGGGGGTAAGTACAGGGGAGTTGATGTTCTAAATAAATTGATGACGTACCGGGAAATATGAAGAGTCTTGAGTAGGATATAGATAGATCAACGAGGTTTCAATGGGAGATACTAGTTAAGCTTGGAAGGAATCATAGTAATATTGGATTTAGAAATCCTTAAGATTGTTTTATCTTATGGAAACACGTACTTGATATTTATTGAGTTATGGTTGATGATTGTTCTGTACAGAGGGAGCCTTAAGAATTAAATTACAATATCTAGTCTACAGACTTGATGTTTATAGTTGGACGGTCGATCTATATTACGAGAGTTATTGAGAATTGAAATCCTATTCACGGATTAGGAACTTGTTGATTTTTTTATACAGTGAGAATCTGTGAGAATTAAATTAGGTTTCATAATAAACGAGGGAAACGATTAGTGCTCATTGAGGGATAGAATTTAATAGAGGATTGGAAACATGACACCTTGAAAGGTGATACAGGTGATGAGTAACAGTTAATCAAAATACATTATTGGAAAATGATACTTTTAGGGTTACTTATGATTGGTCTATCTTCTATGTTATGTTACACATTTAATGTGTTTCCATATATTACTAACTGAATGTAGAAACTGAACGCCTGGACCATTGACTCATTGTTTACGTGACCGTCAAGAGAACTATCATTGAAACGTGTTAGATACAGGACATGTGAAATATAGACTAGGGATACAGATACTCTTACATAGCTGACTTGAGGTCAAGAAACGATTAGTAGAATAACAGATTTATTGTAGAGGAAATGACACATAAAAGCCAATGTAAACTCTATGAGTTCCACATAATATCATTTCAAATGATATATATACCCTAGATATATTAGTAGACTGAATGGATAGAGTTTTGTCAAGCTACGTTTAGAAATTTTAAAATTTCCTTCATCAAAAGATATCTTAAATTACAGAAGCCAAAAAGAATCATAGGCAGGAAATTGTGTTTCATGGGAAGGTTTTGAAGCATACGTGGAATTATAAAGAGGGTCGTACAGTTACAGATGTGACAGTAAAACTTGATTTGATGTAATTGTAAAACTTGATCTAACGTGACAGTAAAACTTGATTCTCAGCAGAAAAAATCTTTATGTAGTTAATGTAACAGCCTATTTAAGTTATATCGTGATGTTAGAGGAACCACGAAAACCACCGAGTTAGAACCGTTAAGTTTGGGGACAAACTTATTTTTAAGGGGGTAAGAATGTAATATCCTGACCCGGGATATAGCATGTACCCCGGGCTGGACCGGGCTATAAAATATTTAATTACCCGAATAAACCGCCAATTGAATTTTGTAATGCGTACACGCGCGCATAATTAAATGGATAGGTATATAAGAATATATATACATAGATAATGTATCAATGTAATTTCATATATATATATATACACACACATGGCCGTATGCATATATCTATATATATGTGCATAGGTGGATAAGGAATCAGAAATGGGAAAAGGAGAGAATATGAGGTGTGTGTTACGTGTGATGAGAAGAGAGAGAGAGAGAGAGAGAGAAATAGGGGTGAGGTGTCTTGTGTGCATGTGTGTGGTGTCACCACGGCTATAGGTGGCAAAAGCCACCGACTGAGGAATCGGTTGAAAGAATTAAAGGGAAAGAGGAAGGGAATAGAGAAATAAAACTGAATCGCAAGAGCAGGAGGGAGAAGAGGAGAATAGAGAAAGGAAGGACTGAAATTAAAATTCAGGAAATCGGTTAAGGATAGGTACCCTATTTCATCTTAATCTCTTTAGTTTTACTCCCTGTTATCATCCCTGCTATCATAGAATTTATGACTGAATTGGTAGGACTCGAAATAGGAAAGAAAAACAAGAAAAACCAGAACTGGGTTTACGGTTGGAAATGGTGATTTAAAATAGGTGAACCTAAATAGAAATTTGAACCTGATATGAATAATACACTGCCCCAGGATTCCAAAACGCTTTGAATCGGTTTAAATGGTCAAGAAATGGCCATTCTGTGGCCAGTTATTCCCTCACCGGTGCAACGCCGGAAACTGGAAATGGGTGCGTGAAACCGGTGATGTTGGAGGTTAAAACCAGTCCTAAAATGTTCCTTACAATTTTAGAATTCATTGGGAAGAAAAACAGTAAATTTTGGACGTAAAACCACGAAGATCCGTGAGGAACTGCGCTGTTCCGGCGACCGTGGCCGGAAAACCCACCGGAGAAGACGACCGGACTATCGGGGGCTTCTTCGGGTCAGGATGAGACCGGGTCTGGGTCGGGTCGGGTTGAGATCCGACCGACTGCAATACAGGTACCAACACTGTGTCATTTTAAATGTAAATTTAAAATAATTTGGGCTTGTTTGGTCACGGATATAAGGGATTGGAATTGGGTTGGGGTTGTCCAAACCGTGGATAAGGTGAGAGAATTGGATATCTCAATCCGGTTCTTTGAAGTTAACTGAACCGGTTGGTTCACAATGGAATGGAACCGGTTTAGGGTTTCTGGTTCTGAACCAACTGGTTCAGACCGCAACTCTGCATAATTACATTTTGACCCCAAAAGTTATAGATAATTCCACTAAGGCCCAACAGAGAAATGTTAATTTTACAAAAATACCCCTGACTCAAAAGTGGGTCAAACGAGGTCCAAATAGGGCAAATGAATAGTCAATTTTTATTATCTCGCATGCTCTGAGTCCAATGGTGAGGTCTGTTTCACGAGACGGAGTCCCGAAAAGTTGCGACTTGTAAAAATGACCAAAATACCCCTGCTTCATAGGTGAGTCAAATGGACTCCGATTGAATTAAAGAACTAGTGAATTTTTATTATTCTGAACCTTCCGAATCTATTGGTAATGTCAAAATTATGAAAAGAGGTTCCGAGAACAACAGAAATATAAAAGTCTAAATAAGTATTAGAAATACTGATCATAGCAAGGCATAGAATTTGGTGAATAGAAATTATTATGAAACGTACTTACTGATATATAGGGAACTCAACGGGAAAAGGAAAACCTACAGGAGACTGATTTAGCAACGCATTAGAGGTAAGTAGATACCCTTTCTCTTCCATGTGGTGTTATCAAGCCAAGTTCATTTTTTTACTGCCAAACTTGTACTCCTGAGCGTATCTGATGTTATTGTCTCCACAACGTGATATTGTTCTATCTGGTGGACATTGATTTATTGTTGTACCATTGTTATCATGTTGAACCGTGTTTTGAAATGCCTATTGTTATGTTTTCATTGAATTGATGATATTCCATTTTTATATACTCCTATGGAATCATTTATGATCATGAAATGTTTATGTATACTAGATTTGTGCTCAGTCACAATATCCATCCGATGCTTTTAAATTCACTGAAGACCTTCGGGTCGAGTCCGTGAACGGACATATGGCCATACACTGGAATGCACTGAAGGGGGTAAACTGGGCCCCCAAGGACCGAGGGCATATCAAGCCCTGACACAGAATAAAAGCATCTCTTATACGATTGCTCAACTATAATTGTTGAATTACATTGTTCTTGTGATTATCTTGTATTGCGAGATATTCCTTTATTGATTTATTGTGATCAATTATAATGGCAGTACTTTCTTGTTATTGTATTATCGTCGAGAATTCCAGGACATTGTTATGCCATTCTTACTGATTACACATTGTGATCCCACTGTTCATTTGCCACTGTTCACATGTTAAGAGTTTCATGTTGATGTTATGTCCCTTACTCCTAATTGTACATTGTGTTCTATTGTTTATTGGCCCTTATGGCAACTGTTCCCATTGACTATCATAGCATCTTATTTCTTACGATTGGCTATCATATTCTTATTCTTGGATTCATATTCTTTTATGATCCTCGATACCAGTGTCGGAGATCTGTATTTACTTGTTGGGCTCTTGTAGCTCATTCCACCCTCCTCACCCCCATTTCAGGTACTGATGCCGCGGACCCCGGTAGGAGTTTAAAGACGTAGAAGGACATTTGAGGAAATGCATCAGTTTATGTTTTAGTTCTCCCATGTATTCACCACCCTCGGGTGCTGGTCATGTTTGGTTCTTATTTTGTTTATGTAGAACCATATTATGTATTGTAAAGACTTTCGCTAACATTGTGTATTGAAAGACTTCCGCTGACGTACTATTACTGATAAGACTTCCGCTGTTATTGTTTTGAGGTTTAGGTACTTTGCATATTAGTACTATGATACAGGAATGGAAAAAGTAGGGACGGCCTTCGGGTCGGCCCCGCGACACGAGATCCGCATAGGGTGGATTCCGGGTCGTGACAACTTATCTCATGTTTTGAGGTTTATTATATCATTATCTTTGATTCTGTGGTGTTTTATAACCTACATTTATTTCTTGTCTTCATTACACTACCTTATCTAACTACGGGTCCCATACCCCGTCTTCGTTTCGTATCTCATACTTCACATCTCTATTTCATGTACTACGGGTCCCATACCCCGCCATCGTTTCGTATCACATACTTCACATCTCTATTTCATGTACTACGGGTCCCATACCCCGCCCTTACTTCACGTCACATACTTCACATATCTGTATCCTATAACGCGGGTCCCATACCCCGCCTTCACATTTTGTCACACACCTTACATATCTTAGGTGACCTAAAGTCTACCTAACTTATGGTTCTGTTCCTAATTCCTCTAATGTCACTAAGTTTGTTTTAGTTAACCTAGTGCTCTGATACCACTCTTGTGGTATCAGAAATCTTAATTTTTTTTCCAACCTTTGCTCTGATACCACTCTTGTCACGACCCGAAACCCACCCTATGCGGATCTCGGATCGCGACCGCCGCCTTCAGGCCCGGGAGCTTGAGGGCAAGGCAAAACATGGGCGACGGTATCGAATAGCGGTGCGGCCTTGATTTGCGGAAGCGTGAAAACCCTTTTTTTTTTAAAAAAAAAAAATCTTTTAAAAACTTTCGCACAGCCGTCCGGTGCTGTCGCTTTTCATAGCAGTACACATGAATAATCACATCAGAGCATACTAAAAATTAAAGTGTTATACATGATACATATTCGAATGCCTCAAGGGCTTAAGTACATATGTGGTTGCCTCTTGGGCCTAAATACATAATTGTCCAAAAGTACGACATCAAAATTCAACCAACCATAGGCCCTAATACTTCCTAAAATATCTCCAGAATCCTAATGGAGCTGCCTATCATTCCTCCCCAAATTGGGCAAGGGTCCACCCATCGTCATCACCTGAAAAATGTTAGGGAATGGGGTGAGCTTCGAAAAGCCCAGTGAGTAATTCTAACATCTGTCATGGGTTTCAATTGGTAGTGGTTTCGCACGTGAGAATTTTGTAAAATACTCACTACCAATTGCTTGTATACTTGGAACATAGAGTACATGCATTCTTTAAACAATGGCTTTGAAACATTAAAGTATTCAAGCTAACTTGTACTTTCGGAATAAAGTATATGAATTTCAAATCATGTAAATATGCATGGTGAAAATGAGGAAAAAGCCTTCCATTTTCAACACACACCTTATCACTTTCATTAACAGAATTCGTTTCGAACCAAATTCCCATTTTACTTTTCGTGGAGATATCTCATATGCCTGGGGGATTAGATCCTGCTACCTGGCATTTATTCGTATCGTAGTTGGGTTCCTAAGAAACCCGATAGAAATCTGTGGTGCTTATGCACAATTTATCTTGCATTTAAAAGCATTTAACCCATAATTCCTTCGTGTGGATGCATTTAAAAGCATTCAAAACATATAGTTCATAATCTCATGATAGGGTATCGAAATATGTGAAACATGTAATTTCAGGATATATAATAACATTTGAAATCGAAATTTTAAACATGCTGAAGTATATCTCAAGGAACAGTAGTAAATCATTCAGGAAGCATGTCATAACAGAATATTTAAAACGGAATTGTGTAAAGACAGAATTTGATATTTAAAACATCATTCAAATCCGTGGAATTAAATCTCCACTTCAAATGTGAGGTTACTCACCTTGATTCCCCGGGTTTGCACTACTGGTGGGCTTTTCCCTTTCCTTTGTATTTCCTAAGAAAATTATAAAGAACTCGTTAACTTCACATTTACCTTAAATCGTTACCTATTCATGCTCTTTCATTTAATTTTAGGCCTGACGTATCCTAACTTCCTAGGATTGGTCTTACTAGTCAACTCGTGGTGACTTGATGAGTTTTATTTTACACGTGACTAAATTTTCAGTACCTATTTTGGTGTTATGGACTTCACCATTGGGTTTGGAATGTCCGACATAGTTAAAATAGACTATCTTTTAGTTTCGTTTGGGCTCCGGGTACCTTAGGGGTAGTTTGGTCATTTCGCACGTCATATTTTTCGGAGTCCCGTCTCGTGAATCAGACCCCACTGTTGATCTCAGAAGGCCCAAGAAAATAAGATTACACTAATAACTTGTCTTATTTGGACATCGGCTACATTAGGGGCAATTTGGTAATTTGTACTTTAACGTATCGTAATTTTTGAAGCCTCGTCTCATAAAACGGACCACACCATTGAGTTCGGAACGTCCAAAATAGTCAAAATTCACTATTCGTTTGCTTTATTCGGACTCCGTTTGACTTATTTATGACCTAGGGGTAATTTGGTCATTTTTATTTAATTAATAAATTAATTAAATAATTTAATTTATTTTTTTATTAATTTATCTGGGGTATAAATGGAATAAAATTCCAAAATCTGGGCCAGAGTTGAATTCCCTAAAACTGTTGGGGCTGTTTCATAACTTCCAAAAGATTTAAACTGAACCAAAGGGTTCAGTCCTTATGCAATTGAACCGGACCGGTCCAATCCGGTTCTAACCGGTTCAGGGTAATGTGCTGACGTCAGGCTGACGTCAGCCCTACAATTTAAATTTTAAAAATCAGTTATCAAAACGACACAGTTTGGCTTTAAACGGGTCATCCGTTTCTCGGTCGGGTCGGGGCCCGACCCGAAAACCCGATCCATGCCCGACCCGTACTGTTCATCGTCCCCAACACCCCTGGTCACTGTTGCCCTAATTTTTTTGAAATTTTCTCTTCATCTTCGTGGAGTTTCGTGCACCCATTTCCACTGGTTCTCATCCTAATCGACTTCTGGAAGTGGTATCATCAATCTAGCATCGTTTTAGAGCTTCGAATTCATCAATGGAGGTCTGTTTCAACTGATTATTGTGGGGAAATTCAGTTGGGTTATACGGCCTCATCTCTCCATCATTTTGCATGAGGTTTGATCCTCTGCAACCCTTACAACATGATCTTCCATTACCAACTCATAAATTTCGGTTTAGGTGTCAAAATCAAAGAATCCATCTTTGGGCCGAAAAGAATAATGCCATTTTTGGGGGTTTAAACCTAGGTTTCTAGGTCGCGGTTGGGGTTTTCCAAGGTCCTAAGATGTCCTATTTCATGTTTCAACCCTCAAAAGCTCGGTTGGTTGAGGTCGGATCAGACCTGCAACTTCAAGCTCCATCAATGGCGGTTGCTACGGTTTTTGTGTTTTAGGGCAGTTTTATAGGTTCAAATCATTCACAACCAACCCAGTTTCATTATTAAGCTATGGTACATGCATCAACAGTCCAAACAGCAACAAAATAGTAGCCAAATCTTACAAAAGGGAAAAATCTAAAACTTGGCTCACTTACCTTCGGACAGTGGTTCCTCTAATGGTTAGTTCAGGTGAACCCTCAGTGATGGTCCTTCTCAGTCGAGCAGCCCTTCAGTTCCAGTCTCTAGCTTCTTCTAAGCTCCTTCAATGGCTCACCAATGCACACACACACTTGTGTATTTCTCTCACTCTCTCTCTAGGCTTCAGTCTCTCTCACCACTTTCTCTCTCTATAAAACAGTGTACTACCTTCAAATTCATATCTGATTTTTCTCCATGCATATATGGAGATTGTATATACATATCAAGTCTCCTCTTAATGTTTCATCTCCCCAAATGCATGATTGTATTGCATGCAATTTGGTTAGGAGGAGATGTAATCATGGTGGGATAGGCATGATGGGCTATTGCATAGGGTGATGCATGCTGATGTGTTGCATGCTTGGCTATTGGTCACTTTGGGGAGAGGCCAAATCTGATTGCTATTTATATATATATCTTTGCATATATATGCACAAAGGTGTTCTTAGCTTAGTTGGTAAATTTTTGGTAACCCAAATTCTGCCTAGGTTGGTCAAGGGATCAAATCCTCTTGGCCACATTTTTGGTCTTTTCCCATATTTCGGGCTTAGGCCCTGTTTGGCTGCGCATTAATGCAGTTTCCCTGTTTTCTCCCTAACTTTCATTTTGTAGCTTATTTTTCGACGCGGTTTCTTCTGGTCAACTCCTAATTAGGTTAGCTTCTTAATTATTCTTTATGTTTGGTTCAGATAAATGATTAGTAACTAATCATTACTTAATCAGGGTCGGGGTGTTACAATTTAGACATCAGATCAATTTACTATTATTAAATTAATTTAATATTATGTTTATGTAATATATATATATATATATATATATATTCAGTTGAATATTTCACAACCACGTGGTTTGGCACAGTGGCAGAAGTGAGGGGGTACAATGAGGGGTTCAGCGTTTGAGTCTCCAAGGGCGTAGCCCCTTTTGTTTTTTTTTTTTATTTTATCAGGGCCAAACAACGGACAGGGAATTAAAACTAGGATAGGCTATCTTATTCCAATAGTGGATATCAAATCAAGCCCTTGCCCCTGTAACCAAACAGACCATATTCAATTTTTAAAATTTGAAAACATAACACCTAAATGATACCGTCCCACTTAAGCCCCTAACATGCGATGGGTCAGGCCCCGACCCGAACATGGATCCGACCTGAGACCGACCCACACTGTTCATCTTCTTCTTCCCTTCTCCCCTGTGTTGCCTTAATTTTTGAAACGTTTCATTTTTAATTTTGTAGCTTTCTAGTTGATCATTTTCTCTATTTTTCATTCCAAGGTGTTTCTGGAAGCCTAATGCTCATTTTTGCATTCATTTGAGAGCTCAAATTGAGCTTAAGTGCTCGGTTTAAAACTTGATAATCAAAACTGCAACTTGGTCATTCATACTTTTTTTTCGCCCAAAGCTCATGGGATTTCTTCTATTTTGGTCCCCTTATCATGGGGTTCAAGCCCCCATTCTCAAGATTGGGTTTTGGTGCAAGTTTGTGAGGTTGGGTTTCAAAACCTGAACTTGCAACTCCAAATTTCGTGGTCTTCCCTTGTGTTTCTAGGTCGAAGCTTGGTGTTTTTAGAATACTTTGGGAGTCTATTCAAGGTTTCAACAAACCATATGGGTTTTGGTTTACATGATCTCAAACCTGCTCCAACCAAGGTACATCCATGGCTATTATGTACGACTTTAATGTTTTGGACTGGTTTAGGGTCCAATTTCCATGCCTTGTTCAAGTTTTTATACCCTAGATATCATGCATGCTTAAGAAAACATAAAACAACTTGTATATATGCATATATTTTGGAGAGAGAAAATATGGTGAGTTTTGTAAATTTACCTCAATAATGGTATCCTCCTGCTTCCTCTTCTAACTTCTTTGAACCCAAAACAGCTCTCAGTTCCTCTATCTTTTCTTCTTGCTTCTTCTGAATTTCTCTAAACTAACCCACCGTATATATGTAACACCCCGACCTAATTAAATAATAATTAAGCCACTAATTATTAATTAGTGATCTAAAATAGGATAATTAAGAAACTTTAATCAGGAGATGAATGATAATTTCAAAACTAGTTTCGAGACCTTAAAATAATGAAGGCAACTCCAAGAAAATAAATCCAAAATTAAGACTACGACTTCATGAAGAAGCAAATAAAAAATTCAAATACATAAAGAAAATGCAAGAAGAGAATATTGGCCAAAAGTTAAAATACATTGGCAAACAAGGCATAAGGGAAAAATAGGAAAAAGTAAACCAACATTGAGGCTAGGTGTCACGACCCGAAACCCACCCTGTGCGGATCTCGAGTCACGACCGCCGCCCCGAGACCCAGAGGCCTCGAGACAAGGCTCGCATAAGCAGCGGTATCGAATAGATGTGCATCATGCGGTTGCGGAAGCGTGAAAAACTTTTTCTTTTCTTTCTTATTTAAAATTTGCACATCCGTCCGGTACTGCCGCTCTTCATATTTTGGTATACATTCAGAGCATAACTAAAAACTTAAAAGACTTCATAATTACAGTCTTAATTCAGCTGCCCCGTGGGCTTAATACATATCCTCAAATTGTCTGCTAATACAAAACGTACTAATTAGAGTTCATGCGATTTTCCCAAAAGAACTACTTAAGCAAGTCTTCCCTAAATGGCAGATCCATCGTCTTCGTCTTCCAATCAAAAACTGCCTTTTGCCATTTACCTGAGAGGGGGATCCGAACAAAGTCCGGGTAAGCTAATCTAAGCTTGTGAGTAATTCCTGCATTCATCATGGGGTTTTCAACTGGTAGTGGTTTATCACTTGAGAGTTTATAAAATACTCACTACCAATTGTTCGTACAATTTAGAATACAGGATATATGCATTCTCAAAACGGATGGCTTGAAACATTTAAAACATTCAAGCTATGCTTATACTTATGAACTTCAAAACATATAACGTAACATGTCATCCTTAAATAGCATATATAAAACTCGAAACATATGCGTTTCATAAAACAGATAGCTTTGAAACAATTAAGGTGTTCAAGCTAAACTCGTACTTCGTTAATAAAGTATATAAACTTTAAAACACATAAATATGTATTTTGAAAATGAAGGTAAAACCTACTTTCATTTTCAAAATCACTTTGTCATCTTTTCTCTTTAATTAGGTGGAATCTGTTTCAAACCAGACTCCCGTTTTACTGCCAATGTTGTCGATGGAGATATCTCATTTGCCTGGGGGATTAGATCCTTCTACCGGGCATGTACTGTTGAATCCCGAAGGATTTCAACCATCATAGGGGGTGGTACTTAGTACCGTTTATCTTGTAAAACATTTATCACATGACTTCTTCGATAGATACGTTCATGAGTATTTAAAACATGAAGGGTATAACTTCTACAATGAAGCTTCAAATACATGTGATAATCAAATTCAGAATATTAAAGAGATTTGCATTTGATTTAGACATGCTAGTTATTTTCAAGAAAAGAGCTGAATTTAAAACATTTATAAAGCATGCCGTAACAGAATATTTTAAAAGAACAGAATCATAAAAAGACTGAATTTGATATCCAAAGGCTGCAATTACTTGAACTTAAAACTTCTTCAAATATATGGAGTTAAATCTCCAGTTCAAATACAGGGTTACTCACCTCGGTCCTTTAGGGTTAGTGCTAAAAATGCACTTTCCCACTTCCTCCGTAGTTCCTAATAACAATTCATAAACAATCTAATCAACTTCACATTTACTACAATATCACCTATCGATGCTTCTTAACTTATGCTTCGATCGTATTTTATCCTAACCGATTTACTAACATTCTATAAACTTCGCACATACTTAATTCAACTTGTACTTTTAACCTACGACACAATTTAATGTGTTAGAAACTTAATTTATTTCAACTTATACTCTTCTGGTAGTTCCATTAACTTTAAATTAAATTTATTTACTTGTCAAGTTAACGCGTCGTGTCTTCTCGTACTTTATTTCCCGTACTTGCCTTAGTTTAATACTTCGGCAATATCTCGGTTTGTAGTTATCTGACAGATGCTATTCATCAAATTTTATGTCTTTTTATTTAGACACTTCTTTTGGTCGAATAGACTCTATCATTGAGTCCAGAGCGTCGAAGAAAGTCGGTTTAGGTTTTCTTAGAATTTAATTCAGACTTTGTATGTAAAAGGGTAAAATGGTCATTCATCGTTTTACGTGTCATATTTTTCTGTACTTCGTTTCGTAATTTGGACTCCATTATTGAGTCCGGGATGTCAAATAAAGTCAATTTAGACCTTCCTTGGTTTTAATTGGGCTTTTGGTGTACTAGGGGTAATTTGGTCATTTTATCCCCTCACGTGTCTTTATGTTCGGGACCTCATCTCGTGTCGTGGACCTCACCATTGGACTCAGAAGGTCCGAGATAGTAAGATTACACTAATAACTTGTTAATTTTGGTCAAAGGGTATTTTGGTAATTTATACCTTAATGTGTCTAAATTTTTCAGAGTCCCGCCTCGTGAAACGGACCCCACCATTAGATTCAGAATGTTTGAAATAGTTAGAATCCACTATTTATTTATTTTATTTGGACCTCGTTTGACTTATTTATGGGGCAGGGGCATTTTGGTCATTCTGACATTTTTAGGGGTCTTTAATTTTTCGGGACCTCATTTCATGTCACAGACCTCACCAATGGACTCAGAAGGCCTGAGACAGTAGGAATACACTAATAATTTGTAAATTTTGGTCAAGGGGTATTTTGGTCATTTACCCCTTTGCGTGTCTTTATTTTTCGGGACCCCGTCTCACAAAACGGACCCTGCCATTAACTTCAGAATGCTCAAAATAGTAAGAATTCACTATTCACATGTCTGATTTGGACTTTATTTGCCCTATTAATGACCCAAGGGTAATTTAGTAATTTTACTTATTTAATAAAATAATTAAATAAATTATTTTATTATTTTATTATTTTTCCAGGGGCATATTTGCATAATTTTTCCAAAAATTGGGCCACAGTAGGATTTCTTAGAAAGTTTGGGGTCAATCCGTAAATAAGGAAAGTATTGGTTTATAATTTTTAAATTAAACTAAAAACCAGTGGGTCCAATTAAAATATAAGTGAACCGGTCCGGTTCAGTTGTAACCCAACCGGTCTGGTCGGTTCTTGACATAATGCTGACGTCATGATGACGTCAGCCCTAATGTTTTAAAACATTAACAAAACGTCACCGTTTAAATAAACCCATAACCGGATTTGACTTGGACCCGTAACCGACCCGTAGACCGACCCGACCCGAACAGTGTCGTCTTCCCCACGAGGGTCGACACTGTTCATCCGAAAACCCTAAATTTTTACAGTTCATTTTCGTGGCATTCTACAACTCCATTTTCTCTGTTTCCTTTTCTAATCAATTCCTAACATCTTAAGATATGTTTCTACATTGCTTTTGGGACTCGAATTCAGTTAAATTGCACGGTTCAAGCCACGATAACCAGACCTGTAACGATCTGGTTCATGCTCGTTTCTTCACCATTTTTAGAATGGTTTGGCTCGTTTTGATCCCCTCTTCATGGGGATTTAGTTTTCGTTCATAAGGTAGGGTTAGAAGCAAGTTTGTGAGATTTATTTTGGAAAACCCGAAACTGTAACTTAATATTTGGAGGTCGATCCTTTTGAATTTTGATCGCGGATATTGGTTCTTGGGACTCTAGGAAAGTCTAGTTGAGGGCCCTATGAACCAAACTTGCTTTGGCAACGGTCGATTCAGGCCCAGTTATTCATGTGTTACGGTTCAGAAATTTTTTCTTGCCTACTGTAACTCAAGTTTTCTCGCTCGGTTTTTCATGATTTTACACCATTCTTTTTGAAAAATAAAGCCCATTCCACATAGATTAAGACCCTACGTTCATATGCTAAAATGTGAAAGAAATCGAATTAAATTTCGGTTGGGAACATACCTGTTTAAACGGACTGTTCCCTGTTTCCTTCTCCTTCTTCAGTTTCCACTTCACCTTCTTGCTTCAACTTCCTTTTTCCTTCTTCCAGATCTCTCTCTCTCTCTCTCTCTCTCTCTCTCTCTCTCTCTCTCTCTCTCTCTCTCTTTCTTTGCTTGGACGAATGGTGTGTGTGTAATCAATGTGTATAGGTATAAGAGAGTTGATGGCTGCCACATTTCCCTTCACTTACCCCCTATCTCATCAACAGCCATACCCATCACTTGTTGAAATTGGGCCATACTCTCCTACATACCTCCTCACCTAATAGTATATAAAATATACATATGTGGTACATAGCCACCTTATCTCTCTTAAATCCATGTCTCCTCCTATATATATATATATATGTGTGTGTGTGTGTGTGTGTGTGATATTTAATTTACATATTACACAACACACACACACACACACATGGCTGATCTTTATATTTATATATATATATACATATATATATATATTTAATTAATGTTTAATTAATTAATAAATTGGTTATTCAACTAATCATTTATCATCATATTTTATATTAATTTTAACTAATACTTAATTCCTCATATTAATAAATTAATTACCTTAAATTAATTTATCATATTCTTATGGGAACAATATTTACATTCATCTTTTTATAACCTCGAAATGCGTGCCATATGACCCGGTATTTTCGGATCGGGGTATTACACTAGGGGTCTTGAACCCTTGACCTAAATGAGCAAGAAACTTAATCCTAAAAAGTTTACCATTTGGCCACAAGCACTTTTGTGCTTTATTATACATATAATATATACATATATTATATAAGGTCCAAATTTTGAATATCAACAATGAGGTGGCAGTCCCTCATTGGATCCCACCTCCACCAATTTGATTTTCTGCAGCAATATGTATAAATATATATATATATATATATATGTATATATATATATATAGACCTATACCTATGTATAAGACCTAAAGATGATAATTTGTCTAGGGGGAGAGGGTTGCATGTGGGAAAAGAGTAAATGAGTGTGTTGTGTGCATAAAACAGTGCAAGCCAGACCTATGTTGTAATACCCTGACCCGAACTAGGGACTATTAAGCTGTTGTGTTAAAATTAGAAATCGACGCCTTTAGTAACGAGGTCGGTGTCAACCCCGACGCGCGAACTTTTAAGTAAATGTCCTAAAAAGTCAGGACGACTGTACATCACTTTCGTTGCAATCACCAACATGTCGATTCTGTGATAATTATATTTTCACGTCAACTACCGATTGTTGATACGAGTATGAGAATTGGGCACGTATTACGAGGATACGAAGATTAGTACCAAGATGATACATTTAAGAAAATAATTAATTTTTAAAGTAATTAATTATTTTGAATATTATTATAACAATAATATATATAATTAAATGCAAAAATATATATATACTATATAAATGATTATAACCTTAAATATATATATAATTATACATGAATATATATATATATATATATATGAGTATGTGTATGCATGTATGCATGTATGTTGAAATATGAAATGTATGTATATTATATATGGGATAAGAGGGCATGCTATTGTCCAAAGTGTATAAAAGTGAGTGTGTGTCAAGAGAGGTGTGTGTATTATCCAAGGTGTATTAGGTTAGACCATGTATATATACATATATATATGTAAGTCAAACACCACACACACACACAACCGGCCACTCATGGCCTGCCCAACAGTACCAATTCAGACCACTCATGAAGAAGCCTGAAATTGGTTAACCCAAAGAGAGGGGCAATCAGATTTGCCATGATTCACTCTCTTTATACAATATGCATGGTGCTTGTACACACACAAACACAACCATCCGAGAGTGAGGGAGAGATTGAAGGAGTTTCTAGGACATTCAGAAGTGGGAAGCAAGGAGCAAAGGAGAGAGAAACAGTTTGGAACAAGGTAAACCCACAAACACTTGAATTTCTCTCTCTAGAATTTTTATACGTATGAATCTGTTTTAGCACTTGATTTAGTTATATGATGATTAGGATGAATATACATGCATTAGGCATGAAAACCTCGACTTGAAACACCTTAGAAACGTCAGTCGTACACAAGGCAGCCATGGATGGACCTTGCTTGAAGCAGGTCTGAACCGACTTCCTCTAAACCCAATTTGGTTTATCAAGACCTCAAGAAGACCCTAAGAGCATCCCAAAAACATATATACGCGATCAAAAATCATAAGACAAGACCTCCAAAAACCAACTTGCAGGTTACGGGTTTACAACCCAAACCCTTAAACTCTCATTTAAACCAACATCCATGAATGGGATTTGAATCCTCGTGAAGAGGGGATCAAAATAAGCCCAACCTCACTAAAAATTATGAAGAAATGACCATGAACGACCCATGAACAGGTTCGGATTATTGTGGCTTAAACCGAGCTTTTGAGCTACATTCGAATCTCCAAATGAATGCCAAGATGATCCTTAAGATGTTAGAAACATTTTAGGTTGAAAACAGCAGCAAATAACTTGGCCAAAATCCACGAAATAGAAAAAAATGGAAACCTGCAACTAGGGCAACCGTATGGATCGAATGAAGAAGGTGATAGTGAGTCAACTCGGTTTTAAAAGCTCTGACCTAGTCGACTCGGACGCATGGCAGCCTCTGGGCTTGCCACCGAATTAATGCAACGACGTCGTTTTAGGGGGCCTGATACTTATATATATAAAACGGTTTAAATTAAAAGAAAAGAGAAGGATTTGCTCTTCCTGGGGTTCGAACCCCTGACCCCACGCGCCCACACGCATTCCCTTCCACTCGACCACGCACTCGCGTGTGCCATATATGCAAACAAAATATATATATTATACATATAGTTAAAAACCGAAAATAAAAGGTGCATTTTGCACCTAACAGGAATCGAACTCGGGCATATGGGGAGGGAGGTGACACGCTGGCCAGCGTGCCACCCTATTCAACCTGTTACTCATATGCAACTTAAATATATATATACTATACTTTATTAATTTAATTTGATTAAATTTATTTAATTAAATTAAATACTCCGAAAAGGCCCGTCGTCCAAAAATTACAAGTTATATATGTAACCTTACTATCTTGGACCCTCTGAGTCCATTGGTGAGGTCTGTGACATGAGATGAGGCCCCGAAAAATTTAAGACCCCTAAAAATGTCAAAATGACTAAAATGCCCCTGCCCTATAAATAAGTCAAATGAAGTCCAAATAAAATAATTAAACAGTGGATTCTAACTATTTCAAACATTCTGAATCTAATGGTAGGGTCCGTTTCACGAGATGGGACTCTAAAAAATTAGACACGTTAAGGTATAAATTACCAAAATACCCCTGGCACCCCTAAAGCCAAAATGAAATCAAAGAAGGTCTAAACTGACTTTCTTTGACACCCCGGACTCAATAATGGAGTCCAAATTATGAAACGAAGTACGAAAAAATATGACACGTAAAACGATAAATGACCATTTTTTCCTTTTTCATATAAAAGTCCGAATTAAAATCTTGGAAAGCCTAAACTGACTTTCTTCAACACTCCGGACTCAATGGTAGAGTCTATTTGACCAAAAGAAATGTCTAAAATAAAGAGACATAAAATTTGATGAATAGCATCTGTTAGATGACTATGAACTGAAATACTGCCAAAGTACTAAACTAAGGCAATGAAATACGAAAACACACGACACATAAATATGTGAAGTAAATAACTTTAAAGTTAAAGTTAATGGAACTCCCAGAAGAGTATAAAATAAAATAAATTTAATTCCTAATACATTAAGATGTGTCATAGGTTAAGAATGAGTGCGTAAGAAATTTATGAAATCGTGTTAGGATCTAATACGATCTAAGCATAAGCTAAGAAGCATCAGTAGGAGATGTTTGAAGTGAATGTGAAGTTAATGAGGTTATTTATGAATTGTTCTTAGGAACTACAAAGGAAGTGGGAAAGCGCATTATTAGCACTAACCCTAAAGGACCAAGGTGAGTAATCTTACATTTGAAGCGGAGGCTTTAACTCCACGAATTTCAACGGATGTTTTTAAGTTCAAAATATTTCCAGCATTGATATATCAAATTCAGTATTCATGATTTCTGTTTTCTTAAATATTCTGCCATGACATGCTTCACAATTATTTATATATTTATATCCATAAATGTTTTCCTTTTCAAAATAGTTAGCATGTCTAATTCCTCAAATACTTTGAAATTGGTTATTACAAGTATTGAAGCATCACTGCAAAAGTTATACGCCACATGTTTTAAAAACTCATAAAGACTTTTATATAAAAGTCATATGACAAACGTTTTGCAAGATAAGTAATAAGCACATAGGTAGTGTAGTGAGTTGTACGGAACTCAATGGGCTTATCATGTGCATCAACACATAGTCAGGATTTTGGGTTGTACGGAACTCAACTGACCTGTCATATGTAATGTCTGGTAGCAGGATCTAATCCCACAGGCAATGAGATACCTCAAGGAACCTCTATCTGTTCTGTCAGGAAATGAGTCTTACCTACCTTTTAGGGACCAGGAAGACGATCTTGATCGGTTCAGTTACGTTATCTCCACGTATACGTAAAATGGGAGTCTGGTTCGAAACAGATTCCACCTAATTAGAGAGAAAATATGACAAACGATTTTGGAAATGGAAGTAGGTTTTATCCCCCATTTTCACTATACATGTTTACATGATTTTAAGTTACATGTTCTGAAGTACACATACTCTTTTATAGAAATATATGTTCTAGCTTGAATACCTTGAAGGTTTCAAAGCTACATATTTTAAGAATGCATGTTCTCTATGTTCAAGTATACGACCAATTGGTAGTTGAGTATTTTATAAACTCTCATGTACGAAACCTCTACCAATTGAAAACCCACGACAGATGTAGGAATTACTCATTGGGCTTTTCGAAGCACACCCCACTCCCTAACATTTTTCAGGTGATGATCAAGGTGGGACACTTGCTCAATTTGGGGAGCAGTGAATGGCAACTCCAATAGGTCCTTGGAGATATTTTGGTAGTAGTAGGACCCATTATCAGTCAAACTTTTGTAATGGAAATTTTAGACAATGATATACTTAAGCCCGAGGGGCACATGGATATGTACTATGTAGAACCTTTAGTTAATATTATTATGCTCTGATTATTATCTTTATGTGTACCGCTATGAAGAGCGGCAGTATCAGATGGATATGCGGCAGATGTTTTATTTTAAAAGAAAAGAAAAAAAGTTCATGCTTCCGCAACCACAGGTCGCATCGCTGTCTGATATTGTTGCTTATGTATGAGCCTTGTTCCGAGGCCTTCGGGTCTCGCGATGGCAGTCGCGATCCGGTAATCCGCATAGGGTGGGTTTCGGGTCGTGACATATGTGATGAGTGTGTGTTCAGGTAAAGAAAGAAAATGAGGTAGAGAGAGAGAGAGAGTGAAGGAAGAAGAAGGAGTAAGAAGAGGAAGGATGAAATGAATGCCTAAAGAACCCTAGAGGATCAGTATCCAAACCTGCAAAAAGGGGAGACACCACGGTTTGAAGGTATAAAACACAAAACCCAAAGATTTTCTCTCTCTAAAAACCTCCTTGTGCATAAGCTGTTTTAAAGTTTTTTTTTATTGCATGCATGGCATTAGTGTAATATCCCGACCCGGGATACGTCACGTATACCGAGGTAGGTCGGTTAAACTATGTAACTTGAACGGTAAGAAATGTATATCATGGTATTTCATGGAAACGAATGACTGGAAATGGTAAATGATTGAAATGTATAACAGGTGCTGGGTAACACCCGAGCACCCCGGGACATCGCATCGTAAAACGTGCACGCACGCATTTCCATGCATGCCCATGTTTCACAGACACGTAGTATACTAGAAATTAGTGTATGCGTACATGCCCAGAGTTTAAGTATATACGTGTATGTATGGGCGTATAGGTACGTATAAAATATGTATAATTATGGATTATACATGTATATATATATTATATAATGTATTATAATATATATATATATATGTGTATTTTAAATTAAAATAAAAAGGAAAAGAAAAGTGGGCAAAGGCTGTTATCAGCCGTGAGTGTGTGAGTGGGTGAAAATATATATATATATATATATATATATATGTATGAAAAGGTGTGTGTGTGTACGGTTGAATGTGTGTATGAAATAACTTGAGTGTATAACACTCAATAGGGAGTGGTGGTGACAGAATTAGGTGTTGGAGTGTGTAAGAAGGTCACAGGGCATGGTGAGGTCTGACTAGAGAGAGAGAGAGAGAAAGAGAGAGAACAATGAAAAACTTATTTCATGCATGAGATCTCTCACTCTCGGGAGAAGGAAACCGAAAAGGAAAAGAGAGTTTTGGAGTGAGAAGGAAGGGGAACAAATCTGGAGTAGAGGCGTGAGGAAGAGGGGCTCAACACCAAAGGAACCCGACTTTAAAGGTGAGCCACTGTTTCTGCTTCAAAGTTTTATAGCATGATTTGATTCACTTTGAATATAGGGTCTAAATCAGCATGAAATATGGGAATTATTGCAAAAAGAATGAGGTTAAATGGCTAAGAAACCATAGAGAAAATCCGAGTTGCAGGTTCGGGAGGATAATCGGGGTCTCACTGATTTTATGTTTAAAACCTTGCTTTTAGTTTGTAGAAATGTTGCTATAAGGTGCAGAAAACCATTTGAAACGGATTAGGGCCAAAACAGTACTCAAAAGGTCACGAAAATGGAAAAATACAGGTCACCGGAAAATCGGGCCGAGCCCTTAAACCTCATATTCGTAAAGATGGGGAGGGTCTTGATGGAAACTAAGGCTAGGGTTGGGATCCTTAGGAAGAAAGGAAGAAAACGGCGTTTAAAACAGGTTAAAAAGTGGTCGGATTCCGGTGGCCGTCGCCGGAGAAGGTGACTGCTCACCACCGGAACCCTACCGGACTCTCGGGGAAGACGACCGTGAAGTCGTGGGGGCTACCGGGTTAAGATGATCCGGGTTTGGGTTTGGGTCGGGTCGGTACCCGACCGGATATGAATTGGGCATGATACTATGTCGTTTTATGTTTTAAAATTAAATGAATTGGGCTTGTTTGGCTATGGGGATAGGAAATAGAAATTGGGTTTGGGCTTATTCCAACCACGGATAAGGGTTAGAACCAGGATATTGGAATCCGGTTCTCTGAATGGACTGAACCGTTTGGTTCAGGGGAAGGGCAGACCGGTTTAGGGTTTTTGGGTCTGAACCAACTGGTCCAAACCGCAGCTTTTGAAAATGTTGAACCGGCCCCAAATATTTTAAGAAATTTCACTGTTGCCCAAACATAAAAATTAAATAAATATTAATTTTTACAATAATGCCCCTATTTCAAATATGGGTCAAACGAAGTCCAAACAAGGCAAATGAATAGTCAAAACTTATTATCTCGGATGATCTGAGTCCAATGGTGGGGTCCGTTTTACGAGACGGGACCCCAAAGGATAAAATACCGTAAAAGTGCAAAATGACCATTTTGCCCTTTTAGTACAAAAGTCCAAATGGAATTCCGCGAAAGCCTAAACCGACTTTCTTCGGCATTCCGGACTCAATGGTAAAGTCTAAATTAGTATTTGAAATACTTATGATAGAAAGGCATAAAATTTGATGAATAGAATCTATTCTAAAACGTATTCATTGATATATAGGAAACTCCAAAGGCAAGGGTACACTCACGGATTTCTGAGATAGAATCACGATAGAGGTAAGTGGATCACTCTCTCTTATATGTGGTGTTTCCACAAGCCAAGTTTATTCTTATACTGCCAAACTCGTACTCTTGAATGTATTGATATCCTTGTGTTCCACAATTCGATATTTCTTATCTTGTGGACATTGACTGACTGATGTATCATTGTTATCATGTTTCACTGTGCTTTGAAAGCACCTCATGTTATTGCTATCCACAATGCGATATTGTTCTATCTTGTGGACATCGATTGACTGTTGTATCATTGTTATCATGTTGAACCATGCCTTGAAAGGCATACTGTTATGTTTTCACCGAATCTATGATATTCCATTTTATACTTCTATGGAATTACGAATGATCATGATATGTTATGAATACCGGATTTGTGCTCAGTCACAACATCCATCCGATGCTTCTGTATTGACTGGAGACCTAAGGGTCAAGTCCATGAATGGATAGGTGGCAGGAATGAATTCCTCGAAGGCTTTCCACCGGCAATTGACTGGCATGATCATTGGCATCTCATTGTATTTTCACTGGCATTGCATTGCAAATTCACTGGCATGTTACAGAATAAAAGCATCTCTTATGACTGACAGAACTTGATTGTTGAATGGCACTATTCCTTATGATTCTTCAAGTCTTGAAAGACTTGCATTGATTGATTTGATTGTGATCGGTTCATTGTGGCAGTACTTCATTGTTGTTATATTATCATTGAATTTCTTCATATTGATATTAGACCCAATACTCCTGATTGTGTATTGTGATCACTGTTCATTGGCCCTCGTGGCAATAGTTTCCGTTGGCCCTCGTGGCAATTGTTTCCATTGGCTATCACAGCATCTTATTCTTATGATTGGCTATCATAATCTTATTCATGGATTCATTGATCATCGATACCAGTGTTGGAGATTTGCATTTACTTACTGAGCTTTGTAGCTCATTCCACCCCACTTACCCCCATTTCAGGTGATGACGCTGCGAGACCCCAGTAGGAGTCTGAGAGCGTAGGGGGACATTTTGAAGTACGGTATCAGTCTATGTTAGTTCTCCCATGTATTCACCACCCCCGGGTGCTGGTTACGTTAGTTCTCATTTTGTCTTATGTAGAACTATGTTATGTATTTAATAGACTTCCACTGTTTAAATTATTTAAAAGACTTCCGCTGGATTACTGTAATTGATAAAGACTTCCGCTGTTCATTGTATAAAGTTTTTTTGTACATTGCATATTAGTACTATGATACAGGAATGGAAAAAGTAGGGACGGCCTTTGGGTCGGCCCCGCGACACGAGATCCGCACAGGGTGGGTTTCGGGTCGTGACAATTAGAGTTTGTTATTTTGAATAAGGCACGCAATTTGGACCCTAGGCAACCTAAAACAATCCTAGAACACCAAAACAATGAGAAATCGCCATTAATAGACCTCTGTTGGAGTAGGTCTAAACCGATCAAAGCCAAACCCAGTTTGGTTGTTAAACCCTAAACTAGACCTTCTGAGGGTTTCAAAAACCCCAATCCGAGACCTAGAAGCCTAGGTAAAGATCCTCAAAACACCACATGCAGGTTAAGGTTTTCAAATGCAACCTTCAAAACTTATTGTAAAATCAGATTTTGAGATTGAGGGATTAAACCCCATGAAGAATAGGTCACAACAGAATAAATCCCAAGGGTTTTGGGCCAAAAAACAAGCATGAAAGATCGAGTTGCAGTTTTAGTTATCAATCCTTTAATCGAACGTTTGAGCTATATTTAAGGCTTCAAATGAATGCCAAATCCTATATTGATGTCCCAGAAACACTTTTGAGTCAAGAGCAGGGAGATTCGGTGATTAAAAACCCACGAAATTGAAAAAAATTGTAACACCCCGACTTTGTATAATTAATAATTAAATAATTAATTATTAATTAGTACCGGCTTAGGGAATAATTAAGGAAATTAACCTTAATCTCCCGGTGGTCACACTAGACCAATAGAACAATTAAAACATGTTCGGGAATAGGGTATAATACCCGAACCTAATTACCAATTAATTAGGTGAAATAGTGTCAATTTAACACTGACGGAATTAGAATTAATTAACTACGGAAATTCCGAATGACTAATAAATGACACGGAACCTCTGACATTGAAGATAACGGAAATAGGAACTGACCGGAACAAACCGCATCGAAAAAGGGAGATACAGATTGGGAGTTAAGGCCAAAACAGTGAAACTGGAATTTAGCGACAACCAAACAGGGCCTTAACCAGAAAATAAGAGAAAATGGTCACTTGGGAGGCCAAGGGGAATTGAACCCTTGACCTACCAAGGTAAGCAACTTTGTCTCAAAAAGTTACCAACTAGGCTATTGGTTACTTTGTGCATAAATACAGCAATATATGTATATAACCTATAATCTGCTCAAGCCACCACCCAAATTGGCCAATGGCCTTGCATGCATTCCCTTCATCATAGCCCTCCATCACCTCCATCAGGTCAGCAGTCACAAACCCCACTAAGGGTAGAGATACACTCACATGTGTATAGCCCTATATGTACATATATATATATAAGCTATAACTTGCATCAATTCTCTCTTTAGAGAATTCTGAAAATACAGAATTGTGTGAGTGTGTGTGCATACGTGAGGGACTGTGAGAGAGGGTGAAGTGTTGGAGATAGAGAGAGACCGAACTATAGAGGTGGAACTGAAGGAAAAAGAAAACTGATTTCGGCCAAGAATTTGGGGAAGGTATAAATTCTCAAATTCATCCTATTCTTGTTTCAATTCTAGCATGCAAACATGTATACAGCATATAGATTATATAGGTTGTTTAATTGCATGAGAGATTAGAGAGAGAAACATGCAAAACTGATAAAAGAAATCCAAACAATCTTAGAGAGAGAATGCATGTACAGATCTGAATGCATGTAAACCTCGATCGATTATATGGTTAGGGACCTAAACTAGACCTCCTAAGGACCCTAAAAACCCTAACCCGCGACCCCAAAACCCCATGCAACCCCTCCAACAACTCAGTTGCAGGTTCGGTCTTCAAATGCCGTTTTTGGTTAGATTGATTTAAACTGATTTTCGTGATTGGGGGATGAAACTACATGTCATAGGGATCTTATAGCAACAAACCGCGTTCAAAATGGTGACAAAATGAGTGTTTGCCATGGAGTTGCAGGTCTGCGCAATAGTGGAGTGGACCGAGCTCCACCCGTAGACTCGAGGCACCAAACCGATGCCAAAATGTTGGCTTCACCTCCAGAGAACGTTTGGGATCAAAACAGTTGAAAAACCCTACCTGAAACATCACGAAATAGAAGCTAAAAATCTGCAGAAAATAGGGCAACACCGAGTCAGTTTGTGGAGAAGACGGAGTTGACTCGGCCGAGTCGACTGAGTCGATCGAGTCGAGATGGGTTGGGCCGAGCCAACTCGGACACGTGTCTGTCCACAAGCGTGCCACCGAATTAATAAAACTGCGCCGTTTTGGGTGTAGATTGATTTGTTTAAAATCAAATCCAGCCTGTTTGGGTACGGTGATAGCAAATTAAAATTGGTTTGGGCTTAGCCCTAAACACGGATAAGGGCCAATTAGGGGATAAGAGGAATATTTAATTCCGGTTTTTCTGAAGGTCACAGAACCGGTTGGTTCACTAGAGTTTTGAACCGGTTCACTGCCTGAACCCTAGAACCGTTTGGTTTGAACCCTAATTTAATGAAATTCCATTTTGGACCCCAAATAATTCCTGAAATTACGGATTTACCCCTGACAGTTTTAAAGAATTACACAGTGGCCCAGATTTTGGAAAAATTATACAATCAAGCCCCTGAAGAATTAATTAAATAATAAAATAATTATTTAATTATTTTATTAAATAGATAAAATTACGATTTTACCCCTAGACATTAAATATGTCAAACGGAGTCCAAATAAATTAAATAAATAGTGTATTTTCACTATTTCAAGCATTCTTGACTCAATGGTACAGTCCGATTTTAGAAATACAGTCCCGAAAAATACAGACCCGTAAGTGATAAATGACCGAACTGCCCTTAATGGTACCCAGACCCAAATAAAAAATATCAGATAGCCTATTTTGACTATCTCGGGCATTCTGAACTCAACAGTGAGGTCCGTTTAATGAACTGAGGTCCCGAAAAATACAGACACGTAGGTGTAAATGACTGAGTTGCCCTTAATGATACCCAGGGCCGATTAAACATAACAGATAGTCCAATTTCACTATGTTGGACACTCTGGACCCAATGGTGAGGTCCATTTTATGAACTGACGTGCCGAAAAATACGACACATGAAATTACCAAATTACCCCTGATACCGTACGAGACCTAAACAAAGTCCGATTGGGACGAAACTGATACCGGTAGGAGCCCAGACACTGGTGAGACTGTATACTTGATTAGATGACGAATCGGGGTCAGAATTACACAAAACGTAAAATGACCAAAATACCCCTGAGCACTGTAAGTGCAAAGTAGAGGTCGAATAAAGGTCAAACTGATATGATAAATTATCATAGGGATAATTATGAACACTGAAAGGCTAAATAAGACTCCGAGACAGTCAACGTGTAAAACGAGAAATGACCGATGTGTCCCGACGATCTAAAGCAGATACCAAATGAAGTCCAAGGGACTTACAAATTTATACATGAGATATATGGGACGTTCTGAGGACCATGATAGGGTCCCAGGCAAAAATGACAAAATTACCATTTTGCCCCTAAGACTAAATAAGTACCCAACTGATACCGATTAAAGTCTAAAAGACTTAAAACTTCATATATACGATATATGGGATATTCTGAGGACCATAACGGGGTCCGGGATAAGAATGGCAAAATTACCATTTTGCCCCTATGGTTAAAATGAGAACCCAACTAATACCGATTGGAGTCCAAAGGACGTAGAACTTTGTACTTAAGATATAAAGACTATTTCGAAGACCACGACAGGGTCCGGGACAAGAATGGTAAAATTACTATTTTGCCCCTAAAGTTGAATGAGTGCCTGACTAATAACAATTGAAGTCTAAATGACTTAGGATATAATCCTAATAATTGCTAAGCCTAATTAAAGAATGAAATAGCCTCGGGTGAGACCCAATGGAAGGGCGATAGGCTACTAGGCTATCTTAGGTAATCCGATAGATACCTAAGATGACGAATGAGACCTGAATGGATGAGTTTTGATCTGTCTGTGATTGATGATTATTATTCAGGATATACATGGAGATGCTTGACGTACCTGGAGGTTATCGGATTATTTATACAAGGGAATAAGCGTAAAGTTTGTGAGTAACTTCTGACACTGTTTTGATACTGTCCCTTGATTTATTGATCTGTTTTGAATGCAATTATTTACGTGCAATTATTTAAATGCATGCCTTTTCGTACTATATCACTTATGACATGGTTTTAGTCTTTTAAAATAATTGACTATATTCCTGATCCCTGTGCTAGCATCCCGTACTGTTTTGCCCGTTTTGAACTGTTGAGATAAATGGATGTATTGAACCATTATTCCCGAAATGATTAAACTAACCATGTGATATAGGCAAAGAACGATATTTTGTCGTACCGTACTACTTGTATAGTATACTGTCTAAATACTATATTGTTTACATGTACGTACTTAATGTAGGCCTTGCACTACATCTCACACGATGTGATTGTGTCCTTTGAATTAGGAAGTCCGTTCAGTTCGGTTATGTGTTATCCGTTAATGCTATGTCTATGTCCCTGATTGATACGTTCGATTCCGTTGTGTACCGCCGGTCGATAATAGGTCTGTTTGGATTGATGTATTGTTCAGTTCCGTTATGTTCTACCCGTGATGACATGCCCCCGTCTTGATTAAAACGTTGTTCAGTTCGGTCATGATTCGTTCCGCTAGTGATATGTCTCCGACTTGATTGTTATATCGTTTCTACTCAGCTCCGTTATGTTTCGTTCCGTTCATGATGTGCTTGTGTCTTGATTAGTATATTGTTTTTGTTCAGTTCCGTTATGTTCTAGCTATTGAAAGTATGACTTCGTCTTGATTGAAACATTGTTCAGTCCAGTTCCGTTGTGTACTGTCCGTTGATGATACGTCTGTCTTGATTGAAACATTGTTCAGTCCAGTTATGATTAGTTCCGACAGTGATGTGTCCCTGACTTGATTGTTATATTGTTTCTACCCAGTTCCGTTACGTTGTGTCTTGTTCATGATTTGCCTGTGTCTTGATTAGTGTATTGTTTCCGTTTAGTTCCGTTATAATTTTAGCCGTTGAGGATATGCCTCTGTCTTGATTGACTTATTGTTCCCACTCAGTCTCAGCTGTGATACATATACTTATGATGGATAAGTGAGTTGCATTCCCGTGACACAAAGAAAAAGTTTAAAATTCCGCTGCATCTGACCCTACAGTCGGAGTGCAATTCGTCGGAAAGTTCAGAATTTGCCTTTGGTTGGTCGCGTCGCGACCAACTGGCAGTCACGTCCTCGACATCCGCGTAGGGTGGGGTTCGGGATGTGACAAAAATGAAAACCAAAAATTAGGGCAACAGTAGCTCGGGCATGGGGAAGAAGAAGACCCCATTGGGTCAACTCGTGAGTTGACTCAGCCAATCCTGACCGAGGTAGCCAACCACTGTGTTGACTCAGACACGTATTGAATCGTGGGCGAGCCACCGCATTAATGAAACGGCAGCGTTTTGTTAAGTGAGAAATTGATTTTAAATGATATTCGACTGTTTGGCTACACGGACAAGAGCTGATTTAATAACCCAAGTTGTAATAGTGATACCTTATCCTCATTTGGCTCCCCATCCACCATTTGGCTCCGGGAATACTTGAAAAATAAAAGGGGAGCCGTAGCTCCCCTAGATCGAACCCACAACCACTCACCACACATGAACCTAAGGCCACACACGTGGCCACTGTGCCAGCCATGCCCTTGTAAAATATTTCGACTAAATATATATATATATATATATTATATAAAAACAATATTAAATTAATTTAATTTAATAATAGTAAAATAATCTGATGTCCAAAATAAATAAGTAAATAGTGTATTTTGACTATTTGGGGCATTCTGAAACCAACGGCGGGGTCCGTTTTGTGAGACGGGACTCCAAAAAATTAAGGCACTTAAAAAGTATAAATTACCAAATTACCCCTAATATGCCCGAAGCCAAACAAAAAGCCAAGAAGGTCTAAAGTGACTTTCTTCGACATTCTGAATCCAATGGTGAGGTTTATAACACCATAATAAGTACTGAAAAATAAGTATATGAGAATGATTTAAAGTATAAAATTGTCCATATTTTGAATACTCATGAAAATTCATTCTTTTTATTGAAGCTATATTTTTAAATGTTCATCAAAAGTATTTCCTGAAGAAGCCATATTTTTAGATGCTCATAAAAAGCTTTTTTTGAAAAGACATGTTTTCAATGCTCGTGAAAAGCACCTATTTGAAGAAATCATGTTTTCAATGCTCGTGAAAAGCACCTATTTGAAGAAATTATGTTTTCAATGCTCTTTGAAAAGCATCATTGAAGAATTAAAAAGTTTTGGAAGATAATGGTGCATAAGCACCACAATTGATATTGGGTTCCTTCGGAACTCAATTGACATGAAAAATGCCCGATAGCAGGATCTGGTTCGAAATGGATTTCCCCTAATCAAAGTGAAAAGATGAAAATGTTTTCAGAAATAGTAGCAGGTTTTTAAACCCCCATTTACCTGAAACGGGTTTTTATATAACCCTTTGTTCAAAAGTTTTGAAGAAGAAGAAATTTGCATTCTCCTATTTTCATGGAAATGATTTCAAGTTATTTCCTTGGCTTTCAAATGGCCATCTTGCACATGTTTATAAATTCTATTGCATATAAAATGCTTTATTGAATGCTTTCAAAATGCATCATGCTACGTGATTTGAAGATTCTTGTATTCTACGATTATTGAAATTGTAATATCCCGATCCGGGATATGGCACGTATACCCAGATAGACTTGGTCGAGTAGTGTTGCACCAGTTGTAACCTGAGCTATTTAAGCTTTATATCATGATATTTTAGGGAATTGTACGATTTTGGGATGTGAATGTTTTGTTTTGTATAGCCAGCGTCGGGCGATACCTGAGCAACCCAGGACCGAGTCTCCCAATGCATGCATTCTTATGTAAGCATGCGTACACATGAATCCCTAGGCCCTGAGATATCAGTGTATGTGCGCATGCTCAGAACCTAGTGTACACGTATGTATATGGATATATATACATGTATAATATGTGTATTATATATGTGTGTATATATATATAGGTATTTAAATGTAAGTAAAAGCATAGAAAAGGAAGAAAGGAAAGAGAGAGAGAAATAGATTGTGTGTGTGTGTGTGCTGTATGAGTGAAGTGTGTGTGAGATGTGTGGATGAGAGGAAGGTAGCAAGGCTACCGACCTTGGTGCAAGTGGGGGGTGATTAATATACACATATATAGCATGCATGGTGCGTGGATGGTAGGATTTAATGGGTGGTGGAGGGCAGGAAAAGATGGCTGCAAGCAAGGGAGGAAGAGAAAGAAAGATTGTAGGCGCCAAGAGAGGAGATTTTCCTATAAATATTGAGAAGTGTTTTGAGAGAAATCCGAAAAAGAAAGAAGGAAACCAAAAAGCTGAGAGGAATCCTGATACTCTGAAGTGAAGGAGAAGAGGAAACCAAAAGAAAAGGAGGGGGAGACTGTGAGCCAAAAGCTCACACGGGTGAGTGAAATTTCAGTTTCTATTTTCACGATTTAGGAATATTCGTTTAGTTTTGAGTATAGGGCCTTGGTAAGCATGAAAAATGGTGATGATAGAACAAACCTCCGTTCATTTGGCTTAGAAATAGGGAAGAAAACTCTAGTTGTAGGTTTAGGGTGATAATTCGGGTTCATGGATTTTATGCTTGAAACCTTAATTCAAGTTTAGGAAAATGATCCTTATATGTGCAGAAACACATTAGAATTAAATTGGAATCAAAACAGCTAAGAAACATGCACAGAATTAAAGAGGAATAGTTGGCCAGAAAATCAGCCAGAGACGTTTGACTCCCTATTTGTGAAGATTGGGAGGTTTTTGATGGAAACAGAGGTTCGATTCATAATCTCCATGAGAATGTGAAGAAAACTACATGGAGAAAGGGAGAAAATATGAATGAAAATGGGTCACCGTCGCTAGAGATGGCGACGGAACCCTATGGTTGCTTCACCGAATTAACAGGGGAGATGATGAACAGTGGGCATGAGACGACACCGCTTTATAAGGAATGGGGTCGATACTATGTCATTTCAGTTAAGGGTTTTTAAATTTAAAAGGGAAAGGGGCTGTTTGGTTTTAGGCATTTCGAATTAGAATTAGGTTGGGGATATCCTATACGCGAATAAGTGGCTTAGGTAAGAAAAAAATATGCAGGGGTTGCTGCCCCTACGAATCGAACCAAGGGCCAAAGGTATGGAAGTGGAGTGTGTAACCAAGTTGACAGGCAAGCCCGTGTCAACTTTAACGCACCAATATATATATATATATTATGTAACTAATATATAAAATGAAATATAAATTAAAAGGGACTGCGCCCTATAGGAATCGAACCCAGGATCTTAACCAACCCTAACCAATTGATAGGCACGCCCGTGCTGTCTTAATGTTCACAAATATATATATATATATATATTATATATGAATTATATTATATAAAATTAATTAAATTAAATAATGACGAAATAGCCAATGTCCAAATTAAACAAGTTAATAGTGTATTTTTACTATCTTGGACCTTCTGAGTTCAATGGTGAGGTCCATGTCGCGAGACGAGGTCCCGAAAAATAAAGACCCGTAGAAACACTAAATGACCAAAATACCCCTACTGCTACCCGAACCCTAATGGAATTCCGCGAAAGCCTAAACTGACTTTCTTCGGCATTCTGGACTCAATGGTAGGATCTAAATTAGTATTAGAGATACTTATGATAGCAAGGTATACAATTTGATGAATAACATTAATTTTGAGACGGATCTATTGACATATAGGGAACTCGAAAGGGAAAGGCAAACTCACGGAATATTGACCTAGGACTGCATTTAGCGGTAAGTAAATTCACTTTCTCTTCCATGTGGTATTTCCAAGCTAAGTTTATTCATTACTGCCGAACTTGTACTCTTGAATGTACCTGATGTTATTGTTTTCTATAATGTGATATTGTTCTATCTTATGGACATTGATTGACTGCTATATCATTGTTATCATGTTGAACCATGCCTTGAAAGGCCTACTGTTATGTTTTTACTGTATGTATGATATTCCATTTTTATACTCTTACGGAATCACTTATGATCATGATATGTTTATGAATATGGGATTTGTGCTCAATCACAATATCCATCTGATGCTTCTGTGACAATGATGACCTATGGGTCAAGTCCGTGAACGGACGTGGGGCACTAGATGTGAGTTTATGGGGGTATGCCGAGCCTCAAAATACAAAGGGACTGCCATATCCTACTACAGATTATAAACATCTCTTATGGATTGTTATGGTTACGTTATTGAATGGTATTATTCCCTATGATTGTCTTATACTGAGAGAACTTTCTAATTGACTTGATTGTGATCGATTTATTGTGGCAGTATACTTATGTTGATACATTGTTGTTGAGAGTTTCATGTTGATGTTATATCCATTACTCCTGATTGTATATTGTGAACCCATTGTTCCTTGGCCTTCATGGCAATTGTTCTCATTGGCTATCACAGCATCTTACTTCTTATGATTGGCTATCATATTCTTGTTCATGGATTCATATTCTTTTGATCACCAATACCAGTGTTGGAGATCTGTATTTACTTGCTGAGCTTTTGTAGCTCATTCCACCTTACTTACCATTTTTTCAAGTAGTGATGTTGCAAGACCCCAGTAGGAGTCTGAGAGCATAGAAATGTATTCACCACCCACCAGTGCTGGTTATGTCTGGTTCTTATTTTGTTTATTGTAGAACCATATTATGTATTGGAAAGACTTCTGCTGGTCATTGTATTGAAAAGACTTCCGCTGATTTTACTATTGATAAGACTTCTACTTATTATTGTTTTAAATTTTTAGTACATTGTATATTAGTACTATGATATAGGAATGGAAAAAGTAGGGATGGCCATAGTGTCGGCCTCGCGACACGAGATCCACATAGGGTGGGTCTCGGGTCGTGACAGAAATATGTGCCTAACTTGAATGCCTTGTATGCTTCACGTTATCTTTTTGAAAAATTTTGTTTTCTGTATCTAAAGTATATGTACAATTGGTAGTGTACGTTTATATGAACTTTCTCTTATAACTAACCCACTATCAGTTGAAAACCCATGACAAGGTACTAGAATTACTCACTGGGCTTGTTGAAGCTCACCCTATTCCCTTAAAATTTTTCAGGTGATGATGATGGATGGGAGCTTTGCCTAAATTGAGGATGGGTGATTGGCAGCTCCATTATGATTAGGAGATATTTTTGGAAGGATTAGGGACTATAGTTGGTCAAATTTTGTTGTAGTAAGTTTTGGACAATTATGTACTTAAGCTCCGTGGGGTAATCAGATATGTAATATGTATAACTTAAAATTTTTAGTATGCTCTGAATTTGTAATACTTGTTTACCGCTTCGAAGAAGAAGAAGAAGAAGCGACGGTACCGGGCGGCTGTACGGAATGTAAAAGAAAAGAAAAAAGCTTTTCACGCTTCCATAATTGCCAATCTTGGTTGCACCGTACCGTCGTCCGGCACCGTTGCTCACGCTCACTCGACGGCCCCTTGGGCAGAAGGGCGGCAGTCACAATTCAGGATCCGCACTGGGTGGGTTTTGGGTCGTGACAATATATATATGTATACATAAAATGCAAAACCACTTCTTCTTACCCCTTGTTTCCTCTCTTTTCTCCCCTTTTCTGACTTCTTTTCTATTTCCTTTCTTTTCTTTCTGATTTGTATTAACTTCTTAGTTGATATTTTTGTGTTATATATATATTATATAAAACACACACCAAACACACTCATATACACACGCACATAGTCGATAGTCCTCCCACACCCTTCACACCTCCTTCTGCTTTCTTTTATATTTCCTTTTACAAGTATTTTTTCCCATACATATATATATATATATATATTTTAATATACATGCATATTATAGCATATATATATACATACTAATAGTATACACATATATTCACGTGCATTTATGTATATTTATTTATTTATATATACATGAATATTTTGTATATTTTTATGAATATATATACTTGTGTACGTATACACGTATTTACGTATACATGCATTTTTGTGCAGTCGATTTCTTGATCGAACAATCTCAGTGCACTCGGTTTTTCATAGTCTAAATTAAACTATAACATTCAAATCTTGTAACGCGGGCCAAATTACCAAATGCTTTGGGTCAAGGTGTTACACAACTAAGCAAAGGGAATTAATTATGAAGAAACATTTTCCCCCGTAGCAAGGTTGTAAGCTATTTGTGCTTAGGTACCGGTGTGAGACTAACCTAGAAGGGAGGTTGAATAGGTATGTACTAATTTTTTGATATTTTCAAATCTTCAATTACAACACTAAGGATTAATCTAATTGGCTAAATATGTGAATAGCAATTCCAATTAATGTTCCACATTATCAACTATTCAACCAATTAGCTCAGGATATTCAATTAAGCTATCATATAGTGTTCATCAATGCATACAATTGAACATTTACTAATTGATTAACTAGTCCAGTTTTTATTACAATTTCACAATTCAATTCTCAATTCAACTAAGTAATCAATTAGCAATTTTCTACTACAATTCAATTTGCTCAATTAAGTTTTTCAATTATCAAATTCACATACAATGATCATAATCACTAAAACCTAATTATCAAGATAGTGAAAACAATTAAAACAAGAAATTAGGAATTGTAAAGACAAAGAGAGTAGAAAGTACAAACCAAGATGATGATGAAGAAACCACTACAAAAAACTATCCACGGTGGAAAACTCCAAAACCGGCTATGCTCGAGGAAGAAAATCACTATGAACGAGATTGAAATACATGTAAACAAGACACGGTCTATGTACGTCAAGTACCATTCTATGCGTTCACGTTGTCAACCTCCCTTGAATCCATAAGCTCCATAGATGGATTCTTCATACAACCGATTCTCTTCTCAGTATCAGAATCCTCCGATCGGCTACTCCATAATTGCGAATCCACACAATCTTGGTATCTACCGATCACTCAACGTCGAATCCTCAAGATTGAACTTCTTTTTCTTCAATGGTGATAACATATGAAATTAGGGCTCTTTGACATGATTTGGATCTTGTAATATCCCGACTTGGGATACCGCGTCATACGGCCCGCATTACGAGGCAATGAAAAATTGTGTAAAGGTTTTTACACTTAAGAGAAAAATTAATTAATTAAATAATTAATTAATTTAAAATAGGAGAGTATATTTAATTAGTAAAATTAAATTCAAATAAACACACATATACACACATTTATGGTGTATTGTGTGTGTATGTTATCAAGTGTATATAAATATGTATATATATAAATAAACTATATACATGTGTAAAGTGTGAATAGTGAGGAGTAGTGTGTCGGCAGCAAGGTGTGTGTGTGTTTCTTGATGTGTTAGTGTGTGAGTGCATGTGTATAATATAATATATATATATATATATATATATAACATGTAAATATCAAGCAAGTAATAAATGCAAAGCAACAAGAGGAAAAGAGAAATTTATGAGATGGGATAGGCAGCCGAAATGGGGGACTGAAATTAGGGTGAGTCATGTAGAGAGAGAGAGAATGGAGGAGAGAGAGAAGTTGGCTACTTTTTCTTTAAAACCAAGACATGCAAGCATGTTTGTTCTCTTACGAAAGAAATCAAACAAGGGAGAAACTGAAGAGAATAGAAGAAGGATCAGAAGTAGAAGGAAGAGAGAACGTTCACAGTAAACAGGTAAAAATCCAAAATTTTACATTTTTTTCTCTCTCTAGGATTTAAGCATGATACGGGCTGTTTTAAGTTGCTTATGTACATATCATGTTTAGAACATATGATTACAAGATCAAGCATGGAATTAGGTTTTGAAAACACTCAAAAAAATGTTTACCCATGAAGAACCGCCATGGGAGGACCTTGCTTATAGCAGGTTTGAACCCATGGCAACCAAACTTTGTTTGGTGTATAGAGACCTCAACTAGACTCCACAAACATGTTAAAAACCTTCAAACGCGATCATCAATCACAAGAAATGACCCTCATAACATAAGTTGCAAGTTTCGATTGTTGAAACCAACCTATCAAACTCCCACCAAAATGGATCAAATAGAATGGGAAATGAAACTATAAAGAAAACGAGACAAGATAGAACAAATCCCATTGGATTTGGCCAAGAAATGGGTATGAACCGACGGTTTATAAGTTGGATTATCACCTGTTAAACCAAAGCAAAGAGTTCACTTTGAACTCCAAAACGAATGCCACAAGGATTTTGGGTACTTCAAGAACAAAATGGAACGAAAACAGTAAGGATCCATTGATCCAAACTGCACAAAATCAAAGAAAATGGAAATCGGGATTAGGGTTTAATTTAAATGAACACTAGGGCTGACGTCATCATGACGTCAGCCAAACGCATATAAACTCACTGAACCGGTTGGTTTATAACCGGACCGGACCGGACCGGTTCACTTATGATTTAATTGAACCCTTTGTTTTTTTTTGGTTTTGATCCAATTCAATAAACCAACACTTTTGTTATTTACGAGTTGACCCCTGAACTTCAGGAAAATTATACTGTGGCCCAACTGATGAGGATTTTATGCAATTAAGCCCCTGGAAAGATGATTAAATATTAAATAATTAATTTAATTATTTAATAAATAAAGCAAAATTACCATTTTACCCCTAGGTCATATATGAAGCAAATGAAGTCCAAATTAAACATATGAATAGTGTATCCTTACTATTTTGGAGATTCTGAGACTAATGGTAGGGTCCGTTTTACGAGACGGGGCTCAAAAAATAAAGATACGTAAAGGGGTAAATGACCAAAATACCCCTTGTCCAAAATTAACAAGTTATTAGTGTATTCTTACTATCTCGGACCTTCTGACTCCAATGGTGAGGTTCACGACACGAGATAGGGTCCCGAAAAATAAAGACACGTAAAGGGGTAAAATGACCAAAATATCCCTGGTACCCCTAAAGCCAAAATGAACCCAAAGAAGGTCTAAATTGACTTTTTTCGACCTCCCGGACTCAATAATGGAGTCCAAATTATGAAACGAAGTACGGAAAAATGTGACACGTAAAACAGTAAAAGACCCTTTTGCCCTTTTACATATGAAAGTCTGAATTAAATTCTTGGAAAGCCTAAACTGACTTTCTTCGACGCTCTGGACTCAATGGTAGAGTCTATTCGACCAAAAGAAATGTCTAAAATAAAAAGACATAAAATTTTTTGAATAGCATCTATCAGATGACTATAAATTAAAGTAATGCCAAAGTACTAATCTAAGGCGTATACGAGGAAATGAATTACGAAAAGACACGACACGTAAATATGTGAAGTAAATAAATTTAAATTTAAATTTATGGAGCTACTAGAAGAGTATAAATTGAAATAAATTCAATTTCTAACACATTAAATTGTGTCATAGGTTAAGAGTACGAGTTAAGTTAAGTACATATGAAATTATGAAATCGTTTTAGGATCTAATACGATTTAAGCATAAGTTAAGGGATATCGAGATGATATTACAATGAATGTGAAGTTGATGAGATGTTTATGAATTGTTCTTAGGAACTACAAGAAAAGTGGGAATTGTTCTTAGCACTAACCCTAAAGGACCAAGGTGAGTAACCCTATGTTTGAATTGGAGATTTAACTCCATGGATTTGAAAAGGTTTTGAGTTCAAAGATATGAAGTATTTGAAGTTTCAAATTCAGTATTTACATGATTTCAGTTTTAAATTATTTCTGTTCTTATAAACCCCATTGTGACATGCTCAGTAAATGTTTTCTTTACAGTTTTCTTAAAAATGTGTTTTTCGGCATGTCTAAGTTAAAATAAAAATCTTGTTAAATATTCTGAGTTTGCCTATTTTAAGTATACGGATGTTTATCACGAAGTCGTAAATATTATGTTTTAAAGTGCTCATGAGAAATATCTATTTGACATACTCATATGTTAAATATATTTTTAATGCAAGATGAAGGGTGCATAAGCACTTAGACAGGATTCTGAGTTTTTAGTTGCCCTATAAAATAGGCAGGATTTTGGGTTGTACGGAACTCAATTGCCCTGTAAAATGCCAGGTAGCAGGATCTAATCCCCCAAGCATAAGATATCTCCATTTATAAGTAATATGGGAGTCCGGTTTGAAACGGATTCCACTAATGGAAGTGATAAGATGACAAATGATTTGAAAATGGAAGCAGGTTTTACCCTCATTTTCAATATGCATATGTTTTGAGTTTGTATACTCTATTTAAGAAATACATGTTATGTTATATGTTTTGAAGTTCATAAGTATAAGTATAGCTTGAATACTTTAAATGTTTCAAAGCTATCTGTTTTATGAAATGCATATGTTTTGAGTTATATACTCTATCTGATGAAGTACGAGTTTAGCTTGAATACTTTAAATGTTTCAAAGCTATTTGTTTTATGAAATGCATATGTTTTGAGTTATATACTCTATTTGACGAAGTATGAGTTTAACTTGAATACTTTAAATGTTTCAAAGCTATCTGTTTTAAGAAATGCATATGTTCTATGTTCAAGTATACGAGCAATTGGCAGTGAATGTTTTACAAACTCTTATGTACTAAAAACCACTGCTAATTGAAAACCCCATGACGAATACTGGAATTGCTCACAAGCTTAGATTAGCTTACCCGGACTTTGTTCGGATCCCCCTTTCAGGTGATTAGTAGCAGTCTTGACTTGAGGACGATGATGATGAATCTGCTGTTTTTGGGAAGTTATGTTCAAGAAGATTTTGTCTAGCACTACGAACATTAAGTAGGAAATCTCGTATTAGTAAAGTGGTACCCTATTATGTATAAGCCCCACGGGGCAATTAAACATTTATTGTTTATAAAGTTTTAAGTTTTAGTTATACTCTGAATGTTAAATCATGTATGCTATGTAAAGAGTGGCAGTACCGGACGGATGTGCGTAATTTAAAAATAAGAAAAGAAAAGAAAAAGTTTTTCATGCTTCCGCAAACACAAGTCGCACATCTATTCGATACCGCTGCTTATGCGAGCCTTCGCCCTAAGGTCTCCGGGCTTGAGGGTGATGGTCGCGATGCGAGATCTGTACAGGGTGGGTTTCGGGTCGTGACAGATCTTGTGAATTGATCAAAATCAATATATGCAATGAGTAGAGAAATGTATGATATATAATTTTGGTTGTTCCCTCATGGAACCTTTTAGATATAACAATTGCAAAGCTCTCATAAGTATTAATTCTCTCTTACTCCATTATCTCTTCATAAAACTGATTTTTTGTCACTTTTTATGAATGAGATCGGATCTCAAAAATTAGCTTAAAAATAATTTTTTTTTGTTATTTTGCAAGGTTCGTTTGAACGAAGGATGCTTGTTCGAATGAGCCAATTGTTTATTTGAACGCTCAGAGGTTGCAGCCCTTTGTTTGATTCAAACAATTTGAAAGAATAAAAATAAGCAAACTGAGCATCTATTATTAGTTTGAATGAGCCACTTGGTTCATTCAAACGAGCAACAAAAAGTTGCTTAATTACACCTTGTCTTGTGAAATCAATTTCCTTATGGTTTTAAACTATGCATATTTGGGAAGATTGTTTCACAAACACAAGACCACTACACACATAATGTTATAAAGTCTACTATATGCTAATGCATGCAATGTGTGAGTGTGAGATCCAAATCACAAAAAAAGTCCAAATTACTTAATTACCGTTAAAGTACCAAGACGGCTAGCAGATGATCATAGCAATGAAGCTTGAACCTTTTTACGTAGAAAAGGCATTGAGATACACTAAGCCTAGAACTAATATAGTTGTAATATCCCAACCCAATTAGGCAAAATAATTTACGTTAATGCCTATTTTTATGAAATTAGTTATATAGTAATTTATTAGACATCTTAAATTGAAATTGGTAACTCGTGAATATTAAAATTAGTGCACGAAGTGCAATTGGGCAAACTATTGCGATACGCGAGTAAAAGAAATTTAATCAAGAATTTTTTGCTAAATACGATATATTTTTGGTATAAATAAAACACAATGTAATGTGTCAAAAATAAAATTAATGACATAAAAAAAGAAGCACACAAAAATAAAAAGCACAACAAGAATACAAAGAGGTTTTTAGGACAATTGAAATACAACTTCAAAAACTTAAGAAACACACCCAAAATGCCAAACAGTGTATAAGATGAGAAAAATAGTGAAAATAAGGCCAAAAGTGTTGGCCAAAAGACTTAAACCCAAGACCAAAAAAGGGAGCATTTTATACCCAAAAAGATTACCAGCTAGGCTACAACACGTTTATGCTATGTATCCCACAAGATATATACATAACCCATATTAAGCCCAAGTTTGCATGCTCAAGAGCTGAGGTATCAACACCTCATTGGACCACTCTCTTTTCCAATTGGAATTTATGCACAATCTGAATATATATATATATATATATATACACACACCTATGCTATATATATATGTGCAATGAGTGAACATTGCATGTGATCAAAAATTGAGATTGAGTGTGTGTGTGCATGTCTGTGATAGACGGCTAGAGAGAGAGAAAGAGTATGAATAAGAAGAAGGAAGAAGAAGAAGGAGGAAGGAAGGAAGAGGGAGAAGATGAAGGGCTGAGCATGCAAGGACCACACACCAGCCATGCGTAGGCTCAAAACCAAGCCTTAGAAAAGAGGGAAAGAGGTCACTGTGAAGGTATACACTTAAGCTGAAATTTTTCTCTCTAAAACTAACTTCATGTAACTTACTGTGTTATAATGTTAGACTGCATGCATGTGTTTTATATTGTATAGGGAAGGAAATAGAAGAAAAATTGTGGGGTTTAAGCTAAGAAAACCCTAAGAACCCTAAGACCCAAGTTTGAGAAAAATAGAGTTTTTGATTTAGTTTGCTTTAAGCTTTAAAAAAATTTCATAGCTCAAAAGAGCATTAAAATTGGAACATGCAGCAACTTAAAGCATAAAAAAAGGTTACGAAAGCTTCAAGAGAATCAAATTTCAATTTAGAGAGAGAAAGATTAAATGAATGTGTAAAGGCCTGTTTTGTTGTATTTTAGGAACGGGAAAATGTTCCTTATAGTTCTAGAAACATGTAGGTTGAATTTGGGAGCAAAACAGTGAGCAAAAAGCTGTGAAATAGGAAAAACACACCTTGTCAGAAAGTCGGGTCCTCACCAGAGCCTGACTATAACACCCTATTTTGAGCATAAGGAACCATCAAATGAAAAGACTGAAACCATATATAGAATCCTCATAAAATTTGGATTCAAACCCCGTTGAATAGTGGCTGAAATTCATTGGCGCCGAAGAAGGCTACCAGAACCCTCATCGGAGTCTTAGAGAAGAAGGCATTGTTTGGGTCCAGCCTTTGGTCAGATTCAGGTTGGGCCCCGACCTAAACATAAAATGGATTTGGAATTAGTGACACAACATCGTTTGGGATGTTTGAGTTTTAATTTTAAATGAGTTTGGATTATTTGGCAACGGATGTAGGAGTCCCTCATTTGATAACCAGAGATGGAATAAGGATATCCTATCCCTGACTTGATTCCTTGTTCGCTGTTTGGCCAACCAAAAATCAAAAAAATAAAGGGGGGTCGCAGGTCCTTAGTTTCAAACCATGGACCTCACGCACTTGCGGGTTTTAACCCCCACGCGTGAGCCATTGTGCCACTATGGCACTTTGTCAAAATATCGACTGCATATATATATATATAATATAAAATAAAATAATTTAATTTGGTAAAATGTTCCCGTTACCCAAATAAATTAAAGTTGTAGTGTATTCTAACTTTTTCTGACGTTGTGGACCCAAGGGTGAGGTTCATTTTACGAGATGAGGTTTTGAAAATTTAGACACGTAAAAAAGTAAAAAAATTACCATTTTACATCTAATGATATCCGAAGCCAAATAGAAGTCCATGAAGGCCTAAATTGACTTTTATTTACGTTCTGAACCCAACGGTGGGATCCGTCTTGTCTAATAAAATACTTAAAATACAGATATCCGACACTAGCCATTTTTAGGACACTTTAAAAGTATAATGAGCTACCAAGATAGGTTTAAAGAGTCAACTAGGTTACGACCTAAATTGCATAAGTCCATAGACGTAAAACACGACCCATGAGACTAAAAGACTATAGATCCATTAATAAAATCAGACTAAGTCTATGAATAATATTAAACTAAATAATATTTCTTGATTATAGGTGATATACCACAAACAGACACACCAATCACCTTGAGACACGTGTGCATGCAGAGTTAATAATCTCGATCATACAGAGCAGTGACTAGCCTTCAGGGCATTCTCATATATATATCATTTAGAGCCAATAAACTCGGTCATACAGTGCAGGCGAAGCCTGCACGGCGTTCTCATGCACATATCCTCCAGACCTTATGTTCTGGGCAATATTTATTCAACACTTCATATGGTACCGACCTTATGGTTTCCTTAAACAACTACCAAGCAGGGAATAAGGAAACAATCTTCAACACGGAAACTACTATCTATGACTATCTCCATCTACGACTCAACGCTCCACAAGGTAACTGCAATCTCCGATGATCAAATCCCTATATTCATGGCATCGAATCCTAATCAACTTAGGAAAGGCCACGGTCTATAAATTAAACCCTAAAGGTACGCTTTATTTGGATGCTCATTCTTTTGGCTTTCAATACAGTCTTTCAATTCCTTCTACTTACTTAAACATCGGAGCGGCTACCGTCGGAGCCAATCCGGTGGTCCTCTGATCATCTTTCTGAGTGTTCTACAGGTCACGGAGCCCATACTTATTGCGAGTCGAAAAGTGCAGCATCAGTTTGGCTCCGTCTATGGGAACGACTAATCTCTAAGTGCTCTATTCACAGACCTATCTTTTCCTTCACCGGAAAACCATGGCACCAAATCTCCAACCGCGACAGAATACTCAGAATTTGCAAAACTCTCAACGTCAGCCGCCTGCTCCTCGTACAAGGGGACCAGCGGTCAATCCTATGTGACAAGAGATCGAATCGATCAAACGACACAATGAACTGGTGTAGGAACAGTTGCTTGCCATCACTAGAACGCTGGCAACACTCACACAAAACCAAACAGCGGGTTCTCCTAACCCGCCGGTCAACTTCGCTGCGGGAACGCAACCTCCTGTTGCCACGGAGAATGAAGAACTTCATGAGCGGGCTCCAACTAACCAGCCTGGGCACCCCTCGGGCGTTGCCCGCGTTGGTAGAGATCCACAATCGTCAGCAGTTCCAGGCTGGGGAACATCAGCCTTCGTTCTTGACGTCCATTACCGGAGCACTACTCGAGCCCCAACTCCAAGGGCCTCGGGAGCACATCCGGCACCGCAGGAGCCTCATCATGCAGCACCAATCCCTCCGGTTCAGAACCCTCCTCCGTCCGAAGGGTGTACTCAACCCTACTACCCTGAAGCCGAGGTTGTCAGGCAGGGTTCGCAAGTCGTCAGAATCAGAGACCAGCGGAGAGTAGAGGAGATTGCCGAGTCTATGGACCAAACAATCGCCTTGAGAGGACCTCAGAACCCTCTAGAGCAAGACGAGTTGGCCAGGCTACTCGGAAGACTAGCCACCCCATTCACTCACGCCATCATGTCAGAAGAGAGGCCCAGAAAGTTCATGGTGCCCAAGTTCACCCTGTATGATGGATCTGGAGATCCAGGAGATCATCTCTCGCACTACCAGCATACGATGGCCCTCCACGGAGCCTCTGATGCTTTCATGTGCTGAACTTTCATCACCAGCTTAAAGGGAACTGTGTTGAAGTGGTTCCACAACCTCCCTCCGAACTCAATTACCAGCTTCCATGAGCTCGGTAGACAGTTCTTGGACAGGTTTATGACCAGTAGAAGGCTCAGAAGGGGACCAGAATTCCTGTTGAATGTTAAGCAGACTAAAGAGGAGTCCCTCAGAGCCTACATTGCGCCCTTCAATGCCGAACTCACGGAGATCACTGACTGTAGCCCAAAGTTCCTTATAGCAGCCCTAACTGCTGGGCTTGCCCAAGGTGGATTCAGAGACTCCTTAACAAAGAGCCCCCTAGCCGACATGGCGGCATTAATAGATCGGGCCAGAAAGTACATCAACCTGGAAGAAGCCAACCGCACATCCCAGAAGGGCAAAGATCAAACCCAGAGGGACAATTCGAAGTGGGAGGACCACAAGAAGGAGGATCACAGAAGAGACTCCAACAAAAAAGAGGGCCAGGAGCCCAGAGAAGAGAACAGCACCCAGAGCTGTATATAATTCCGGACCAAGGGAGTTCACCAACTTCACTCCTTTAAACACTACACTAAACCAAGTACTCCGGCAGATCCGAAATCGGGAGAACCTGAGGTGGCCGGAACCAATCAAAGGAGATCCCAGCCTTCGGGACCAAAGTAAGTAGTGTAATTTCCATAAAGATCATGGACATACAACTAACACATGCAGGACCCTCCGATATGAGATAGCAGCTCATAAAGAAGGGGCGTCTTCGGGAGTTCGTCAAGTAGGACGAAAGGCAAAACCCCCAAGAAGACAAGCCTCAACAACGGCCAGACCAGAGGCCCGAACAGAGGCAAGAGCACAGGGAAGGACGAAACGAGCCTCAGAGGCAGAACAACCATGTCATCTACGTCCTCCATTCCGACTCCCCTATCACAGGAATGTCCAACAGGGCAAGAAAGAGATATGCTCGGGAGGCCAGAGCTGCCCCGAACGTATTACAGATCTCTAACGTAGAAAAGAGGTTCAAGCCAGTACCGGAGATCCAATTCACTGAACAAGATCTAGCAGGGGTACATTGCCCTCACAGTGATGCCCTTGTTATCACACTCAAAATCGCCAACTGTGAGATCAGGAGAGTCCTGGTCTATATTGGCAGCTCCGTCAACATACTGTTCTATGAGCCACTTAAACAGATGGGGATGGACCATGACAACGTCAAGCCCACTACTACCGTGATGGCAGCTTTTGATGGCAATCTCAGCACCCCATTGGGGAGAATCGACCTTCCTACCACTGTAGGAGAGGATGAAGGGCAGAAGACCACCATCTCGGAGTACATGGTGTTAAACATGAGATCTCCCTACAACGTCATAATCGGGAGACCCTGGTTGCACCAGATAGGGGCAGTCACTTCGACCCTCCATCAGTGTCTGAAGTACGTCCACAACCAGAACGTTCACTCTGTCAAAGGGTGTCAGCCAACCTCTCGGGAGTGCCACGCTATTGCCCTCAAGGAGAAGGCTCCTAAATAACAATTAGAGTACACTCGGGACTGTGCAGATCCGGTTCTCACTCACTCTCCCGAGGTGGAAGATTGCCCATCCAGCATTAAAGAACCCCTGAGCCCAAGGGGACGAGACAGCCGAGCCAAACCCATTGGCAAGCCCATCAAAGTGTTGGTCAGTTTAGAATCAGAGGGGCGTTATTTATACATCGGCCCAGACCTAACACACACCGAGTAGGAAAAGATAGTCAGGTTCTTAAAAGACAACCTTTCTATCTTTGCTTGGGAGACCAAAGACATGGAGGGAATAGATCCCAATCTTATAACTCACAAGCTGATGGTGGATCCGGATCACCCACCAATCAGACAGAAGAGAAGGCCGATTGCTCCGAACGGCATCGAATTATAAATGAAGAAGTCCAAAGGCTACTAGAAGCCAGGATGATACGAGAAGTGCTCTATCCCAAGTTGCTAGCCAACACCGTGCTTGTCAAGAAGAAAAACGGCAAGTGGAGAGTCTGTGTTGATTATACAGACCTCAACAAGGCGTGCCCCAAGGACAGCTTTCCACTGCCAAGAATAGACCAGCTGGTTGACGCCACTGCAGGGCATGAGCTTATGAGCTTCATGGATGCCTACTCCGGGTACAACCAGATCCAGATGTACCCTCCAGACCAAGAGAAGACAGCCTTCATAACCGAACAAGGGCTTTACTGCTATAGAGTAATGCCTTTCGGTTTAAAGAACGCTGGAGCCACTTATCAGCGGTTGGTGAACAAGATGTTCAGCCCACTGCTCGGCAGCAACATGGAGGTATACATCGACGACATGCTGGTGAAGAGTCTACAAAAAGGTAGTCACCTCCAGCACTTAGCCCAGACCTTCGATATCCTCAAATAGCACAGGATGAAACTCAACCCCTCGAAATGTACCTTCGGGGTACGAAGGGAAAATTCTTGGGATACATTGTCTCTCAAAGGGGTATCGAAGCAGACCCTACAAAGATCCAAGCTCTAATTGGACTGAAGTCACCAAGAACTAGGAAGGAAATTCAGGCATTGAATGGCAGAATTACGGCACTGAGCAGATTTATCTCCAAATCCACTGATCGCTGCCTACCTTTCTTCAAAGCTCTGAAGGGCAGCAAAGCTTTGCAGTGGACGGAAGAATGCGAGAAATGCTTTCAAGAACTAAAAGAGTATCTAGCCTCTCCAGAGCTCCTGTCAAAACTAGCACAAGGAGAAAAGCTACTCTTGTACCTTGTAGTTTTCGAAAACGCGGTCAACTCCGCATTAATTAGACAGGACAGAGGAGTGCAGAGGCCTATATTCTATGTCAGTAAGGCACTTGTCACGACCCGAAACCCACCCTATGCGAATCTCGTATGGTGGGGCCGACCCAATGGCCGTCCCTACTTTTTCCATTCTTTTACCAATGATAACAGTAAATAATATAAACATGACATTAAAGTGCGGAAGCTTTATTACAATTATTGTTCAAAGACTAAACTTCAAACTACCAATAAACTGACCCCAAACCACTCTTAAGTGGTGAGTACATGGGAGAGACTTCATTCATTACTATTATGCTCCTCAACTGTCTTTTTAAGCTCGTGATCACCTACTGTAGTTCTGTAACATTCTCACCTGAAAAATTTAGTAAGGGGTGAGCTACAAACTCAGTAAGTAAACGCCTATCTCAAATACGGGGTTAGAGTAATCGTGGAACATATAGGATCATAGATGAACATGATAGCCAGTCATGGAAACAATTTCAGTCAACAGTAAGGTGCCAAAATGGCCAATGAACAATAAGGCATGATAACCCAATAAGATCAGTGATATAATATGAATACGGGAACATTCAACGTTCACAATCGATGTAAATGTACTGCCACAATAGAATGATCTCAATCGAGTCAAATGAATAAAGATACTGTCAACATGGACTATTTGTAGTGAAATGAAACATCACATGACTCAAATGAACATCACATAACAGTCAACATGAACGATGCATTTACTCTGTTCAGGGTTTGGCAGACCCTCGGTCTTTTGGGGCCCGGCATACCCCCTTTTAACATGAAGGCATATAAAATTCCATTAAAACTCACTGCGTAAAAACGCCATCATTGCCACATGTCCGTTTGACCCGTAGGTCCCATAATTTGACCCGTAGGTCCAGTCAATCAGAGAGCATCAGAAGGGTAATGTGTCTGAGCACAAGACCCGGCATTTAACATAACTCAGGATTATATCGTATTCCATATGAGGTGTGCAAAGCATGGAACATCATAACATAAGCATACAGTGAATAACATCAACACAATGAATCAAGCCATGAACCATCAACCAATAGACATCCACCAGGTAGAACAATATCCATGGTGGGAACAATAACAATGGGTATAAATACATGAGTACAAAACTGGCAGTATAGAAAGATCGTGGCTTGGAAAACCACGTATAAAAGATAGAAATACACTTACCCTATCAATGTCTTAATATCCCGTGACTTCCTCCTTTGCTTTTGACTTGCCTATAAATTAATAAACACGTTTCAGCTTTCATATAATTTACCAAATTTATGCCTCATTACTCTAAATACCTCCCGTACTAATTTATGCTTTACGATTTTCATTTTAAACTTAATTTACCCAAGGGCAAAATGGTCATTTATGTGTCTCTACTTTTTGAGTTTTGTTTTCATAATTTGGACTTCACCGTTAAGTCCAGTAGGTTTGAATTAATAAAAATTCACTATTTACTTAACTAAATCGGAGTCCGTTTGACTTACCTTTGACGTAGGGGCATTTTGGTCATTTTGGCATTCTACGGTTATTTTATTTTTTCGGGACTCTGTCTCGTAAAACGAACCTCACTATTAAATTCAGAGGGTCCAAAATAGTAAGTTTTCATTATTCGTTCTACTAATTTAGGCGTTGAAATTAAATTTAAAATTTATTAATTTAAATCATTTATTTAAATTAATTAATCTAGATAATATATATCGTATTTGAGCCCAAACAGACCACATGTGCCTTGGTGGCACAGTGGCTAAGCTTCTCACCCTTTTCAGTCACAGGTTCAATTCACTGCCATACCAATTTTCCATTTAACATTTTTCATTGTTTTTTTCATTTCCTGTTCAAGTTTAACCTAACCATTGGATAGCTTCTCCTTTCCAACCAAACATTATCTAAACTCGAATTTAAAAATTTACCTATGAAGTACAAGTGTTGGGAAGTCATCTGAATGGGTGGGTCGGGTCAGACCCGACCTGGTTTGGCCAAAATAAAATGGCAAAACCCAGCAGCCGCACAGCAACACTCCAGCGTGTTGGTTGTCTTCTCCGTCAACGGCGACTTGCCGACGACGGATTTTCTTACATTTTTCAGTGGGGTTCACACCTATAGATCATGGAAAACTCAAATCTACCGTCGGATTTCAAATCGGAGTGCCGGAGCACTCCCAAAATAACCGGAACAGTAGCGCACCAGGGGTTGTGCGGTTTTTCAGCAGCCCCTTTCCCTTCCGTTTTTTCCCGTTTTCTCCTACGGTTTCAATCCCGATTTGATTCTAAAATTTCCCTACACCCAAGAGAATCAATTACCCATGATCTAGCCCAATTAATCGAAACAAAATCTCCTCACGCGATCAGTTTTTCTCCTCCGTTTCAACTGTTGCGCCCAGTTTGAAATTCTGTCCGGTTGTTAAATTTTTTTGTTTTCTTTGATTCAATTCTAACAATTCCAACACCAACTATATCCATGCATAAATCAAATAAATTCCCATGCTTCACAAAATCTATATCACACAATAATTCATGCTTTGAACAGAATTAAACACCGAAAATTACTCACACTCACCCAATCGCACGTACAGAGCGATCACTACTTTCACTTCCGAATCCACTGCCCAGACCCGATTGGTCTTGGCTTGTTTCCTCCTCCGCTTCTTTCTCAACTCACGCAAGGTGCCCCTTGACCTATCTCCTCCTTCTTCTTCCTCTTTTTCCTTCCTTTTCTCCTCTGTTCTAACGTCCAGCCCTTCCTCTGTTTTTTTTTTTTTTTTTCTTCTCTTCGTCCTCTGCTTCTACCACACGGCTGTTTATATAAAAACAAGAGAAACCGCCCCTCACTCTCTCTCTCTCTCCCCCTTGACCCTTTATGCTGCGCATAACTCCCACCCGTTCCTCTTGTCTTTTTTATTTCCTTTTTCTTCTTCAGTTACAGGTAACTTATATCTTATGTGTAGGTATATATATATATATATATATATTTATATTTATATTACACCTTCTCTTATATAACTATATATTTACACCTATTTACCTCCATATATACATATATTATTCTCATATTAAATTCCTATTTTATTCCAATTCTTTTTTTTTTCTTTTTTTTTTTTCGGTATCCATTTGTAGTTCGTTCGGGCACCGCCCGGAAACTATTCGTATTTCAAAAGCTATTGAATTTCTAACCGTTCCATTTTATTCAATATTAAATCAGAAGTTTTATCGACTCGGTTTACATAGCCTGCTCGGTCACATCTGGGTCAGGGTTTTACATTCTACCCCCCTTAAATTGAGTTTTGTCCCCAAAACTCGAATGTTCGTAATCCATGAAACTCTGCCACCCCATCATGCCAATTCCATCATCATAATTCCTCTTGTAACCTGTCTCTTGGTCTTATCTTTGGTATTCAAATGCTATACTCTTACGCAAGAAAATTTCCTTATACAAAGTTCCGAGTTCTTTTGTATTCCTCTCTATTTTAATTCAATAGTGAATTTGAAAGTCAAGGGGTTGACTTTTTAACTCCTCGGGACTTTTAACACATTTTCTTCAATTTTAGTATTAACATTACAGTTAGGGGTCTATTACTTTCATTACTCACTCTGAGTCATCTTTTTAATTCATTGATTATTTCCCCTTGTTACCAGTATCTTGACTAGTTCCATGTTTAGTCGTTATATTCATCTCATTTCGTATTAGGTCATGATGACCTTACTATTCATGGTCTCTCAACCTCTATTGACATCGTATAGTGTATCATGTGCCGGGTAAAGGTTTCTAGTACCTTGATCTTTTCTTTTCAATATGTTCCTTTGATAGTGGTCATAGGAAGTCAATGGTGTAACTAGACTATACCACTTCTATCGTTTAAAGTGTTTTGGATATCTCATTCAAGTACTTTAAGTTTTCCTAAGAACAAAGTATCATATTCCCTTTCGTTTTCATGAACATCTTTTGGTTCGTGTTAGGACGATTTACCCGTATTCTCTTTGCATTACAATATTTATCCCTTGCTCGGGTGTTCTCAAATTTATTCAAACTTTTCATTTGTGATTTCTTAATCAATTGTCCATTTCTTGAAGATTTATCAATCCTCTTTTCATTTCACTTGTATTGTTCATTGGCATTACTGTCTTTGTTTTCAAATTTAAGGTATGGTACATATACTTATAAAATTTTAGGGTAGTCTTTTACCCCAGTCACTAATTCTTCATGTGATAGTCTACTTCAAAAGCATCCTTAATGGTGTTATCATATTTGGTTTACCTAGGATTTTCCACATCATTTGATCAGTTCAAGTCTCAAAGTCTTATGACTTGTTAGTTTATAACCATTCTTTTGGTTTCACTTACCTTTGCTCATAACGGTTGTTCAACTGTCTCATTTCTTATCCTCGTCATTATATTCGGTTTTCCATCATATGTTACATTTCTCTCCCCAGTCGTTATTCACTTTTTCTTTTTCTTTTTTTTTTTTTCATTTCGTTCTTTCAAGAACTTATTCAACCGTAGAGGGAGTCCCTTGTACATTCTGTGACTTCATATCATATTTTAGGATTGTTCACATCATTTAATCGTCTAATCATTTTATCGTTACATTTGACATTCAAAGTTTATCATAACGATATCAATATTTTTTTTTTCCATCATGGAAATTCCCTACTTCCTTGGTGTCATAATTCAGTTATTCCTACTTTCTACCTCGATCTTGATTGTTCTCGTAACCCAATTAATTAGGTATCACTTTAGCATAGTCATTGTCCTCACTAGTTTTTATATGCATTATGTATGCCACAATTTTCGTCTCTTTAATTGCTAGGTCACGTAAATCCTCAAAATCATTCAATGTCATCAATCATTTATCTTTTGAGTTAGATTTAGCTAGCTCAATAAAGTATAACCCACAATTAGGTCCTATTGTTACCTAGGTTAATAAGATCCATTGAATTTTCCCAACTATCATTTATCACATGTCAATCTCCTTTTAGGACCATCACAGTTCATAAATGTTCACTTGATAGTCTCATTTAATCAGTCTCTGTCTACCAATAATGCATTTGTCTTTATCCTATATGACTCACTCAGGAATCCTCCTAATTCTGACATATCGTCAGTCCATCTAGAGTCTTAACGCCTCATGTTACCATTCAGTAAGTCTTCCTTAGACCATCTCTTACATAGACTTGTTGTTAAATTCCTCTACTTTCCAAGATTTCACAATCCCAACTCTATGTCACCTTATATCTTTTAAAAGAGCATTTGCTGTTGCCCTTGTTAAAATGCTAGTTTCCCCCAATTCATAGATCAAGTCCAATGTAATGACTTAAGAGTCATCCACCTCAACACTGGTATTATTCTTCCTAAGAATTCTCAACCTTTGTCCTCAAGCATACTACTTCCTCGCAAAAGTTACTATTCATTTAATCATTTCAGTCGTCCAAGAAACATCAAGTCAGTCATAGCATAGTCTTTCCCGAAAACTAGTAACCTTACTATTTAATCAAGCTATCGTTTTCCAAAAGTCACCAATCATTTAACTATTTAAATCCTCGAATTCTTAGTTCCTTCAAAGATATCTAATCGGTTAATAACCGTGTACTTATGATCTGTATCTCATATGCCTTATATATATCATTCAATAATGATTTCCTCGTAATACCTCAGAATCATGTATCATCTCAATTTCATGGTTTCTCTATATGATCACTACCAGTTCTGTCTTTACAATAATTTGAATCACATTGACCTCTAACAGTTATTCAGAATCTTCCATCATTTACCTTCATCCAACTTGGTAGAGTATTGACTAAAATTATATCACACCTCATCTTAGATTACAAGATTCATGGATCTCTCCCGAATATTCATTCATCATGTGTTAGCCTCTTTCCAAAATCATCACAGTTCATAAGATCAATTCTGGCAATCTCGCTCCTTTAGTACTTGTCTTCACCACTCTACTCATCTTTACCCTATCAGTGTCTACCTATGACTTACTCGAGAATTTTCATATTTTTGGTCCTCCTAAAATTATCCATTCAGTTTCTTACAAACTATCTCTCATTCAAGCCTCGGTTATCTATCCATAACATTTATAGAAATCTCTTCAAATATTTTCAATGTCATTCCTTGAGAATCCTCCTCATTTTTCTTTTAAACATATTTCTATTTCCTTAAAGGTCACTAATTACCCAATCATCTCAATTGTTCAAGAATCACCGAAAACATAGTATTTTCCCCGATATATAGTATTCATCAATAACAATCTCTCAATGGCATTGAAACAGTTAACAAGTAGCCTAGATGTTCTATTTATAAGTTCAACCTAACAGTAAATGTGGAACTATAAATTAATTCTCGAGATGATATATAAGCAGGTTGTAAGTAACTGAAAAATACCGAAACTGGTACAGTAGCCCAATCATCCTCTGGTGTTAACCTTTCCTGTAAAGGATAATCAATCAATGTATACGTAAAATAACTGTCAGTGTTCCCATAAAAGTCTAGACTAGTAATGTCAGTATTATTCAGCGACTAACTCTTAGACTTTAACAATTCTAGTACTATAATCCTATCTCCCATGACTCACTAGAACCTAAGACTTTGCTCTGAAACCAAGCTGTCACGACCCGAAACCCACCCTATGCGGATCTCGTATCGTGGGGCCGACCCAATGGCCGTCCCTACTTTTTCCATTCTTTAACTAATGATAACAGTAAATAATATAAACATGACATTAAAGTGCGAAAGATTTATTACAATTATTGTTCAAAGACTAAACTTCAAACTAACAATAAACTGATCCTAAACCACTCTTAGGTGGTGAGTACATGGGAGAGACTTCATTCATTACTATTATGCTCCTCAACTGTCTCCTTAAGCTCTTGATCACCTACTGTAGTTCTGTAACATTCTCACCTGAAAAATTTAGTAAGGGGTGAGCTACAAACTCAGTAAGTAAACGCCTATCTCAAATACGGGGTTAGAGTAATCGTGGAACATATAGGATCATAGATGAACATGATAGCCAATCATGGAAACAATTTCAATCAACAGTAAGGTGCCAAAATGGCCAATGAACAGTAAGGCATGATAACCCAATAAGATCAGTGATATAACATGAATACGGGAACATTCAACGTTCACAATCGATGTAAATGTACTGCCACAATAGAATGATCTCAATCGAGTCAAATGAATAAAGATACTGTCAACATGGACTATTTGTAGTGAAATGAAACATCACATGACTCAAATAAACATCACATAACAGTCAACATGAAAGATGCATTTACTCTGTTCAGGGTTTGGCAGACCCTCGGTCTTTTGGGGCCTAGCATACCCCCCTTTAACATGAAGGCATATAAAATGCCATTAAAACTCACTACGTAAAAACGCCATCATTGCCACATGTCCGTTTGACCCGTAGGTCCCATAATTTGACCCATAGGTCCAGTCAATCAGAGAGCATCAGAAGGGTAATGTGTCTGAGCACAAGACCCGGCATTTAACATAACTCAGGATTATATCGTATTCCATATGAGGTGTGCAAAGCATGGAACATCATAACATAAGCATACAGTGAATAACATCAACACAATGAATCAAGCCATGAACCATCAACCAGTGGACATCCACCAGGTAGAACAATATCCATGGTGGGAACAATAACAATGGGTATAAATACATGAGTACAAAATTGGCAGTATAGAAAGATTGTGGCTTGGAAAACCACGTATAAAAGATAGAAATACACTTACCCTATCAATGTTTTAATATCCCGTGACTTCCTCCTTTGCTTTTGACTTGCCTATAAATCAATAAACACGTTTCAGCTTTCATATAATTTACCGAATTTATGCCTCATTACTCTAAATACCTCCCGTACTAATTTATGCTTTACGATTTCCATTTTAAACTTAATTTACCCAAGGGCAAAATGGTCATTTACGTGTCTCTACTTTTTGGGTTTTGTTTTCATAATTTGGACTTCACCGTTAAGTCCAGTAGGTTTGAATTAATAAAAATTCACTATTTACTTAACTAAATCGGAGTCCGTTTGACTTACCTTTGACGTAAGGGCATTTTGGTCATTTTGGCATTCTACGGTTATTTTATTTTTTCGGGACTCCGTCTCATAAAACGGACCTCACTATTAAATTTTTCCATTTAACATTTTTCATTGTTTTTTTCATTTCCTGTTCAAGTTTAACCTAACCATTGGATAGCTTCTCCTTTCCAACCAAACATTATCTAAACTCGAATTTAAAAATTTACCCATGAAGTACAAGTGTTGGGTAGTCATCTGAATGGGTGGGTCGGGTCAGACCCGACCCGGTTTGGCCAAAATAAAATCGCAAAACCCAGCAGCCGCACAGCAACACTCCAACATGTTGGTTGTCTTCTCCGTCAACGGCGACTTGCCGACGACGGATTTTCTTACGTTTTTCAGTGGGGTTCACACCTACAGATCATGGACAACTCAAATCTACCGTTGGATTTCAAATCGGAGTGCCGGAGCACTCCCAAAATAACCGGAACAGTAGCGCACCAGGGGCTGTGCGGTTTTCCGGCAGCCCCTTTCCCTTCCGTTTTTTCCCGTTTTCTCCTACGGTTTCAATCCTGATTTGATTCTAAAATTTCCCTACACCCAAGAGAATCAATTACCCATGATCTAGCCCAATTAATCGCAACAAAATTGCCTCACGCGATCAGTTTTTCTCCTCTGTTTTCACTGTTGCGCCCAGTTTGAAATTCTGTCCAGTTGTTAAATTTTTTTTGTTTTCTTTGATTCAATTCTAACAATTCCAACACCAACTATATCCATGCATAAATCAAATAAATTCCCATGCTTCAAAAAATCTATATCAAACAATAATTCATGCTTTGAACAGAATTAAACACCGAAAATTACTCACACTCACCCAATCGCGCGTACAGAGCGATCACTGCTTTCACTTCCGAATCCACTGCCCAGACCCGATTGGTCTTGGCTTGTTTCCTCCTCCGCTTCTTTCTCAACTCACGCAAGGTGCCCCTTGACCTATCTCCTCCTTCTTCTTCCTCTTTTTCCTTCTTTTTCTCCTCTGTTCTAGCGTCCAGCCCTTCCTCTGTTTTTTTTTTTTTTCTTTCTCTTCTTCCTCTGCTTCTACCACACGGCTGTTTATATAAAAACAAGAAAAACCGCCCCTCACTCTCTCTCTCTCTCTCCCCCTTGACCCTTCATGCTGCGCATAACTCCCACCCGTTCCTCTTCTCTTCTTTATTTCCTTTTTCTTCTTCAGTTACACCTTCTCTTATATAACTATATATTTACACCTATTTACCTCCATATATACATATATTATTCTCATATTAAATTCCTATTTTATTCCAATTCTTTTTTTTTTCTTTTTTTTTTTCGGTATCCATTTGTAGTTCGTTCGGGCACGGCCCGGAAACTATTCGTATTTCAAAAGCTATTGAATTTCTAACCGTTCCATTTTATTCAATATTAAATCAGAAGCTTTATCGACTCGGTTTACATAGCCTGCTCGGTCACATCTGGGTCAGGGTTTTATAGCACTACTTGACACAGAAAAGAGATACCCAGAAGTAGAAAAGCTGGCCTATGCCTTGGTCATATCAGCTCGGAAGCTTCGACCATATTTCCAAGCCCATCCAATAGAGATCCCAACTGCCTATCCTCTAAAGTCAATACTGAGGAAACCTGAGGTATCGGGAAGATTGGTGAAGTGGTCTGTGGAGCTAGGGGAGTTCGACATATCATATGTACCCCGAAACTCCATCAAAGGGCAGGCCTTAGCTGATTTTGTTGCCGAGTTCACCCCGGCACTTCAAAATAAGGCACAACTCACCGAAACCTCGGGAACCTGGCTGCTATACATTGATGGATCGTCAACCGATCAAGTTTCAGGAGTAGGCCTGGTACTACAGTCCCCTGATGGGCTCACGTCAGAAAAAACAATCAGCTTGGGATTCAAAGCTTCTAACAATGAAGCAGAATATGAAGCCCTAATCTTAGGCATGAAGCTTGCCTTGGAATGCGAGGCTCAGAACCTCGATGTCTTCTCTGACTCCCAACTGGTGGTGAGCCAAGTCTTGGGAGAATTCGCCATTAAAGATGATAGGATGCTCCGGTACTCCGAACTGGTGAACCACTTGAGGCATTCTTTGTAACACCCCGACCCTGATTAAGTAATGATTAGTTAGTAATCATTTATCTGAACTAAACATAAAGAATAATTAAGAAGCTAACCTAAATAGGAAATAGCCAGAAGAAACCGCGTTGAAAAATAAGCAACGGAAAAGAAGATATTTGGAAAATAGCTGAAATAATTAAATGCGCCAACCAAACAGGGCCTAAGCCCGAAATATGGAAAAAGGACCAAAAATTGTGGCCAAGAGGATTTGATCCCTTGACCAAACTAGGTAGAATTTGGGTTACCAAAGAATTACCAACTAGGCTAGGAACCTCTTTGTGAACATATATGCAAAGATATATATATAAATAGCAATCAGATTTGACCTCTCCCCAAAGTGACCAATAGCCAAACATGCAACACCTCAGCATTACATCATGCTATAGCCATCATGCCTATAGTCTCATGATGAAGCCTCTCTCCCAACCAAATTGCATGCAAAATAATCATGCATTTGGGGAGATGAAAAGGGCAAGAGAAATGTAAGATATGTATATCTCCATATATGCATTCTCCATATGTGCAGATCTGAAATCAGTAGAGAACCTAGTGCACTGATCTTATAGAGAGAGAAAGTGGGTTAGAGAGAGGAAGTTAAGAGAGATAGCTTGAAGGTGGGGCTTGGCCATTGAAGGAGAAATAGAAGGGAGCTAAGGACTGGGAGTGCACGAAGGGACCCAAATCCAACCCTTGAAGCTCCTGCTCGAGCTCAACAGTGAGGGGAACCACTGTCCGAAGGTAAGTGAGCCAAGTTTTAGATTTTTCCCTTTTGTAAGATTTGGCTACTGTTTTATTTCTTTTGGGACTGTTAATGCATGTAAAGAGATTTAACAATGAAAACTAGGTTGGTTGTGAACCTTTTGGACCAACAGAACTGCCCCGAACCACAAACCAGTAGCAAACCGCCATGAACGGACCTCAGAAAACCCAGGTCTGAATCAACTTGCACAAAACCTAAACTGGGTCATCTAGCCTTAAACTAGACCTCATTAGGGTTCTTAAACCACTAACCCGCGACCTCGAAACCTAAGGAATGACCCCCAAACCGTGAGTTGCAGGTCACAGCCTTCAACCCAACCCTACCAAATTGAGATTTAAGGATGGGGGATCGAAGCCCTTGCTGTGGGGACTTCATAGAACCAAACCCCGCCCAAAATGGTGAAGAAACAAGGGTCTACTAGGGAGTTGCAGGTTCGGGTATTCAAGCTTAGACCGAACGATTGGGTTGGTTTTAGAGTATCAAAATGATGCCAAAATGTCTCTTAAACATTCGGTAGCCCATATCACCTAAAAACAGAGATCGAATCAGCTTAAAAAGTCACGAAATAGAAAAAGAAAAAAATCTGCAAATTAGGGCTACAGTGTGTAGAACGGTGGGGAAGATGATGAACAGTACGGGTCGGGCATGGACCGGGTTCGGGTCGGGCCCCGACCCGACCGAGAAACGGATAAAACCCATAAACGGTACTGCGTCGTTTTGATGCTGTTATTTCAAATTTTTAAATTGTGGGGCTGACGTCAGCCTGACGTCAGCACATTACCTTGAACCGGACTGGACCGGTCTGGTTCAGTCGCATGCTGACTGAACCGTTTGGTTCAGTTACAATTTCCTGGTATTTACGAAATGACCCAACAGTTTTGGGAAAATCTCATTCTGGCCCAGAATTTGAAACTTTAATTCATTTATACCCCTGATAAATTAATAATTAATAAATTAAATTATTTAATTAATTTATTAATTAAATAAAAATGACCAAATTACCCCTAGGTCATAAATAAGTCAAACGGAGTCCGAATAAAGTAAACGAATAGTGGTTTTTGACTATTTTGGACGTTCCGGACTCAATGGTGTGGTCCGTTTTACGAGACGAGGCTTCAAAAATTACGATACGTTAAAGTACAAATTACCAAATTGCCCCTAATGTAGTCGATGCCCAAATAAGACAAGTTATTAGTGTAATCTTATTTTCTTGGGCCTTCTGAGATCAACAGTGAGGTCCGATTCATGAGACGGGACTCCGAAAAATATGGCACGCGAAATGACCAAACTACCCCTATGGTACCCGAAGCCCAAATGAAACTAACAGATAGTCTATTTTGACTATGTCGGACATTCCAAACCCAACGGTGAAGTCCATAACACCAAAATAGGTACTGAAAATTTAGTCACGTATAAAATAAAACTCATCAAGTCACCACGAGTTGACTAGTAAGACCAATCCTAGGAAGTTAGGATACGTCAGGCCTAAAATTAAATGAAAGAGCATGAATAGGTAACGATTTAAGGTAAATGTGAAGTTAACAAGTTCTTTATAATTTTCTTAGGAAATACAAAGGAAAGGGAAAAGCCCACCAGTAGTGCAAACCCGGGGAATCAAGGTGAGTAACCTCACATTTGAAGTGGAGATTTAATTCCACGGATTTGAATGATGTTTTAAATATCAAATTCTGTCTTTCCACAATTCCGTTTTAAATATTCTGTTATGACATGCTTCCTGAATAATATACTACTGTCCCTTGAGATATACTTCTGCATGTCTAAAATTTCGATTTCAAATGTTATTATATATCCTGATTTACATGTTTCACGTATTTCGATACCCTATCATGAGGTTATGAACTGTATGTTTTGAATGCTTTTAAATGCATCCACACGAAGGAATTATGGGTTAAATGCTTTTAAATGCAAGATAAATTGTGCATAAGCACCACGGATTTCTATCGGGTTTCTTAGGAACCCAACTACGATACGAATAAATGCCAGGTAGCAGGATCTAATCCCCCAGGCATATGAGATATCTCCACGAAAAGTAAAATGGGAATCTGGTTCGAAACGGATTCTGTTAATGAAAGTGATAAGGTGTGTGTTGAAAATGGAAGCAGGCTTTTTCCCTCATTTTCACCATGCATATTTACATGATTTGAAATTCACATACTTTATTCCGAAAGTACAAGTTAGCTTGAATACTGTAATGTTTCAAAGCCATTGTTTAAAGAATGCATGTACTCTATGTTCCAAGTATACGAGCAATTGGTAGTGAGTATTTTACAAAATTCTCACGTGCGAAACCACTACCAATTGAAACCCATGACAGATGTTAGAATTACTCACTGGGCTTTTCGAAGCTCACCCCATTCCCTAACATTTTTCAGGTGATGACGATGGGTGGACCCTTGCCCAATTTGGGGAGAAATGATAGGCAGCTCCATTAGGATTCTGGAGATATTTTTGGGAAGTATTAGGGCCTATGGTCGGTCGAATTTGGATGTCGTACTTTTGGACAATTATGTATTTAAGCCCAAGAGGCAACCACATATGTACTTAAGCCCTTGAGGCATTCGAATATGTATCATGTATAAGACTTTAATTTTTAGTATGCTCTGATGTGATTATTCATGTGTACCGCTATGAAGAGCGACAGTATCGGACGGCTGTGCGAAAGTTTTTAAAGGATTTTTAAAAAGAAAAAAAAGAAAAAAAAAAAAAAGAAAAGGGTTTTCACGCTTCCGCAAATCAAGGCCGCACCGCTATTCGGTACCGTCGCCCATGTTTTGCCTTGCCCTCAGGCTCCCGGGCCTGAAGGCGGCGGTTGCGATCCGAGATCCGCACAGGGTGGGTTTCGGGTCGTGACAGGAGTGGTATCAGAGCAAAGGTTGGAAAAAATTAAGATTTCTGATACCACAAGAGTGGTATCAGAGCACTAGGTTAACTAGAACAAACTTAGTGACATTAGAAGAATTAGGAACAGAACCATAAGTTAGGTAGACTTTAGGCTACCTAAGATATGTAAAGTGTGTGACGAAATGTAAAGGCGGGGTATGGGACCCGCGTTATAGGATACAGATATGTGAAGTATGCGACGTGAAGTAAAGGCGGGGTATGGGACCCGTAGTACATGAAATAGAGATGTGAAGTATGTGATACGAAACGATGGCGGGGTATGGGACCCGTAGTACATGAAATAGAGATATGAAGTATGTGATACGAAACGAAGACGGGGTATGGGACCCGTAGTTAGATAAGGTAGTGTAATGAAGACAAGAAATAAATGTAGGTTATAAAACACCACAGAATCAAACATAGTGATATAATAAACCTCGAAACATGAGATAAGTAAATGAAAACCTTATGCGATGATGAAAAACTAACAGAAATGTGTGTTTTTCAGCAAAAATGGTAAACACCAGGAGAAACGTGAGGAATTCAAATGACAGACTCGACCGAGTTGAACATATACTGGAGGCAATGGCTCAGAACATAGCTAACATGCAAGCACAAGTCAGAGCGCCACAACCGGTGCAAAATCCTGAGCCATAACCAAATCCCAGACAACCTACTGAAACAGTCAACACGACGAGTTATAAAACGTTCCAGGGTTTTAAACCCCCTAGATTTGATGGTCTAGATACGACAATCGATGCAGAATCATGGGTTCGGGAGATGGAACGTATATTTACGGTTATGACATGTACTGAGGAGCAAAAGGTCTCTTTTGCTACTTTTACCTTTAAGGATGGAGCCCATGAGTGGTGGCTGCTGGAGAAAGAAAGGGAGTCGCCAATGACCTGGACAAGATTTCTAGAAGTGTTTTATGAAAAATACTTTCCAAGGTCATTGAAAAACCAAAAAATAGCAGAGTTTGCAATTCTGACCCAGGGAACAATGACAGTGGCAGAATACGAGACTAAGTTTATGAGATTAGCCCGATTTGCACCCCACATGGTCCAAACTGAAGATCTAAAGGCTAGGAAGTTTGAAGCTGGCCTCAAGGATAGTATCAGATACCGACTTGAACCATTCGAACTCCCTACATATAATGCAGTAGTAGATCGTGCTAAGATTTTTGAGAGAGCGGGTAATGCCTTATCTCAAAAGAAAGACAAAAACAAAGTAGGCGCCACTTCCCAACAAATGAAAAAGACAAAGGCAGGAACCAAGAGTATGACTACTGTCAATGATAAGAGTGACGGTAGCCAGAAGTCAGGAGAAATTCCTACCTGTCCTACATGTCAGAAGAAGCACTTTGCACCCTGTCGACTGTATTCAGGAGTCTGCTACAGATGTGGCCTACGTGGGCATCTTATCAAAGATTGTCCCCAAGGAAGTTCGGCTGTCAAGGAGCCTACCGCGATAGCTTCATCTACTACGCCCCAAGTACAGGCTGCAACTACTGAAAAACCAGGAGGAGGCAAAGAACCTATGAGGTACGGGCGAGTGTTCAACATATATTCTAATGCTGCACAACCTTCAACATGTCAATTAGGTACATATCTTAATGCTTACATTAATGCACGTAGACTTGTAGCTTATTTTCGACTACTTAACACATGAATGTGACAGACCAAAATAACGAAAAGAGACTAGAACCCCAGAAATAAGAACACTCGAGTTTTGAGGACAAAACTATTTTAAGGGGGGAAGGATGTAACACCCCGACCCTGATTAAGTAATGATTAGTTAGTAATCATTTATCTGAACTAAACATAAAGAATAATTAAGAAGCTAACCTAAATAGGAAATAGCCAGAAGAAACCGCGTTGAAAAATAAGCAACGGAAAAGAAGATATTTGGAAAATAGCTGAAATAATTAAATGCGCCAACCAAACAGGGCCTAAGCCCGAAATATGGAAAAAGGACCAAAAATTGTGGCCAAGAGGATTTGATCCCTTGACCAAACTAGGTAGAATTTGGGTTACCAAAGAATTACCAACTAGGCTAGGAACCTCTTTGTGAACATATATGCAAAGATATATATATAAATAGCAATCAGATTTGACCTCTCCCCAAAGTGACCAATAGCCAAACATGCAACACCTCAGCATTACATCATGCTATAGCCATCATGCCTATAGTCTCATGATGAAGCCTCTCTCCCAACCAAATTGCATGCAAAATAATCATGCATTTGGGGAGATGAAAAGGGCAAGAGAAATGTAAGATATGTATATCTCCATATATGCATTCTCCATATGTGCAGATCTGAAATCAGTAGAGAACCTAGTGCACTGATCTTATAGAGAGAGAAAGTGGGTTAGAGAGAGGAAGTTAAGAGAGATAGCTTGAAGGTGGGGCTTGGCCATTGAAGGAGAAATAGAAGGGAGCTAAGGACTGGGAGTGCACGAAGGGACCCAAATCCAACCCTTGAAGCTCCTGCTCGAGCTCAACAGTGAGGGGAACCACTGTCCGAAGGTAAGTGAGCCAAGTTTTAGATTTTTCCCTTTTGTAAGATTTGGCTACTGTTTTATTTCTTTTGGGACTGTTAATGCATGTAAAGAGATTTAACAATGAAAACTAGGTTGGTTGTGAACCTTTTGGACCAACAGAACTGCCCCGAACCACAAACCAGTAGCAAACCGCCATGAACGGACCTCAGAAAACCCAGGTCTGAATCAACTTGCACAAAACCTAAACTGGGTCATCTAGCCTTAAACTAGACCTCATTAGGGTTCTTAAACCACTAACCCGCGACCTCGAAACCTAAGGAATGACCCCCAAACCGTGAGTTGCAGGTCACGGCCTTCAACCCAACCCTACCAAATTGAGATTTAAGGATGGGGGATCGAAGCCCTTGCTGTGGGGACTTCATAGAACCAAACCCCGCCCAAAATGGTGAAGAAACAAGGGTCTACTAGGGAGTTGCAGGTTCGGGTATTCAAGCTTAGACCGAACGATTGGGTTGGTTTTAGAGTATCAAAATGATGCCAAAATGTCTCTTAAACATTCGGTAGCCCATATCACCTAAAAACAGAGATCGAATCAGCTTAAAAAGTCACGAAATAGAAAAAGAAAAAAATCTGCAAATTAGGGCTACAGTGTGTAGAACGGTGGGGAAGATGATGAACAGTACGGGTCGGGCATGGACCGGGTTCGGGTCGGGCCCCGACCCGACCGAGAAACGGATAAAACCCATAAACGGTACTGCGTCGTTTTGATGCTGTTATTTCAAATTTTTAAATTGTGGGGCTGACGTCAGCCTGACGTCAGCACATTACCTTGAACCGGACTGGACCGGTCTGGTTCAGTCGCATGCTGACTGAACCGTTTGGTTCAGTTACAATTTCCTGGTATTTACGAAATGACCCAACAGTTTTGGGAAAATCTCATTCTGGCCCAGAATTTGAAACTTTAATTCATTTATACCCCTGATAAATTAATAATTAATAAATTAAATTATTTAATTAATTTATTAATTAAATAAAAATGACCAAATTACCCCTAGGTCATAAATAAGTCAAACGGAGTCCGAATAAAGTAAACGAATAGTGGTTTTTGACTATTTTGGACGTTCCGGACTCAATGGTGTGGTCCGTTTTACGAGACGAGGCTTCAAAAATTACGATACGTTAAAGTACAAATTACCAAATTGCCCCTAATGTAGTCGATGCCCAAATAAGACAAGTTATTAGTGTAATCTTATTTTCTTGGGCCTTCTGAGATCAACAGTGAGGTCCGATTCATGAGACGGGACTCCGAAAAATATGGCACGCGAAATGACCAAACTACCCCTATGGTACCCGAAGCCCAAATGAAACTAACAGATAGTCTATTTTGACTATGTCGGACATTCCAAACCCAACGGTGAAGTCCATAACACCAAAATAGGTACTGAAAATTTAGTCACGTATAAAATAAAACTCATCAAGTCACCACGAGTTGACTAGTAAGACCAATCCTAGGAAGTTAGGATACGTCAGGCCTAAAATTAAATGAAAGAGCATGAATAGGTAACGATTTAAGGTAAATGTGAAGTTAACAAGTTCTTTATAATTTTCTTAGGAAATACAAAGGAAAGGGAAAAGCCCACCAGTAGTGCAAACCCGGGGAATCAAGGTGAGTAACCTCACATTTGAAGTGGAGATTTAATTCCACGGATTTGAATGATGTTTTAAATATCAAATTCTGTCTTTCCACAATTCCGTTTTAAATATTCTGTTATGACATGCTTCCTGAATAATATACTACTGTCCCTTGAGATATACTTCTGCATGTCTAAAATTTCGATTTCAAATGTTATTATATATCCTGATTTACATGTTTCACGTATTTCGATACCCTATCATGAGGTTATGAACTGTATGTTTTGAATGCTTTTAAATGCATCCACACGAAGGAATTATGGGTTAAATGCTTTTAAATGCAAGATAAATTGTGCATAAGCACCACGGATTTCTATCGGGTTTCTTAGGAACCCAACTACGATACGAATAAATGCCAGGTAGCAGGATCTAATCCCCCAGGCATATGAGATATCTCCACGAAAAGTAAAATGGGAATCTGGTTCGAAACGGATTCTGTTAATGAAAGTGATAAGGTGTGTGTTGAAAATGGAAGCAGGCTTTTTCCCTCATTTTCACCATGCATATTTACATGATTTGAAATTCACATACTTTATTCCGAAAGTACAAGTTAGCTTGAATACTGTAATGTTTCAAAGCCATTGTTTAAAGAATGCATGTACTCTATGTTCCAAGTATACGAGCAATTGGTAGTGAGTATTTTACAAAATTCTCACGTGCGAAACCACTACCAATTGAAACCCATGACAGATGTTAGAATTACTCACTGGGCTTTTCGAAGCTCACCCCATTCCCTAACATTTTTCAGGTGATGACGATGGGTGGACCCTTGCCCAATTTGGGGAGAAATGATAGGCAGCTCCATTAGGATTCTGGAGATATTTTTGGGAAGTATTAGGGCCTATGGTCGGTCGAATTTGGATGTCGTACTTTTGGACAATTATGTATTTAAGCCCAAGAGGCAACCACATATGTACTTAAGCCCTTGAGGCATTCGAATATGTATCATGTATAAGACTTTAATTTTTAGTATGCTCTGATGTGATTATTCATGTGTACCGCTATGAAGAGCGACAGTATCGGACGGCTGTGCGAAAGTTTTTAAAGGATTTTTAAAAAGAAAAAAAAGAAAAAAAAAAAAAAAGAAAAGGGTTTTCACGCTTCCGCAAATCAAGGCCGCACCGCTATTCGGTACCGTCGCCCATGTTTTGCCTTGCCCTCAGGCTCCCGGGCCTGAAGGCGGCGGTTGCGATCCGAGATCCGCACAGGGTGGGTTTCGGGTCGTGACATTCTTTCCAGACATTTACTATCCAGAATATTGAGAGAAGCCAGAATTGCAGAGCAGATGCTCTGGCTAACATGGCCTCCCGCCTCAAGTCTGAAGCAAACTCCACAATAAAAATCTCCTTTCAGCAGGGATCCAGCATTAAGGAAGCCCAAATTGCTCAAATTAATGCATAGCCCCAGAACTGGATGACTCCAATCCTCCAGTACCTAAGATCCGGGCTCCTCCCAAAAGACAAAAATAAAGCCAGGAGAATCCGAATCAGAGCGGCTCGGTACCTGATCCTGAACAACAAACTTTACAGAAGGTCGTATTCTCAACCTCTGTTAAAATACTTAGCTCTAGAAGAGTCACAATATGTCTTGGCTGAAATACACGAGGGAATTTGCGGGAATCATAATGGGGGCAAAACTATAGCTCACCGAGCTCTGTCTCAGGGCTATTACTGGCCTAGCATGTTAAAACAGGCTAAGGAGTATGTTCAGAAGTGCGACAAATGCCAAAGATTTGCCCCATATCAACATCAGCCTCATCACGAGCTCATCCCGATTCCTAGTCCTTGGCCCTTTGCTCAATGGGGGATGGACATCGTGGGTCCATTACCAAAGGCACCTCCGAACAGGAAATATCTATTGGTGGCCATTGACGACTTCTCTAAATGGGCCAAGCTGAGCCTTTAACACATATCACAGAAAAGGAAGTTGAGAGCTTCACCTGGAAGAACATTATGTGCAGGTTCGGCATACCACGTGTGATTATCTCTAACAATGGGACACAATTCACTGGTAAAGGCTTCAAGACATTCTGCAAAAATCTCAACATTAGGCAGCACTTCGCCTCCTAGGCCATCCACAAGCAAATGGGCAAGTAGAGGTCACCAACTGAACAATCCTCGACGGGTTAAAGAAAAGGTTGGAACAGGCCAAAGGAAAGTGGGCAGAGGAACTCCCTGGAGTTCTTTGGGCCTACAGAACAACCAGAAGAACTCCCACCTCTGAAACTCCCTTCTCACTAGCCTATGGGACAGACGCAGTAATTTCGGTTGAGATCGGTATGCCAACCCTGAGAATAGAAGCCTTTGAGCAAGAATCCAATGATCAGCAGCTGATGGAAAACTTGGATTTGCTCGAAGAGAGAAGGGATCAAGCCAACGTCAGAATGGAAGCCTATAAATAGAGAATGGTCAACAAATCCAAGGTAGGACTCAAGACAGTCAGCTTTCAAGTCGGAGACTTTGTCTTAAAAAGAGTCTTTCAAAACACCAAGGATCCTACCATGGGAAAGTTGTCACCAAACTGGGAAGGCCCCTACAAAGTAACAAAGGTTGTTCGGCCTACCACCTACTGGCTAGAAGACATGACTGGGAAGCCTGTTCCTAGGCCATGGAACGTGGAACACTTATGAAAGTATTATCAATAGAGATGTTTGTTTTACTTCCATAGAATGTTCATCTATAAATGCGCAGGCCTCCAGAGCCTGGTCCATAATGTACAAGTCTCAGTACTTGGTCCATCTTATAATGCACAAGCCTCTAGAGCCTGGTCCATAATGTACAAGTCTTCATACTTGGTCCATCTATAAATGCACAGGCCTCCAGAGCCTGGTCCATAATGTACAAGTCTCTGTACTTGGTCCATCTTATAATGCACAGGCCTCCAGAGCCTGGTCCATAATGTACAAGTCTTTGCACTTGGTCCATTTGTAAATGCATAGGCCTCCAGAGCCTGGTCCATAATGTACGAGTCTTTGCACTTGGTCCATCTATAAATGCACAGGCCTCTAGAGCTTGGTCCATAATGTACGAGTCTTTGCACTCGGTCCATCTATAAATGCACAGGCCTCTAGAGCCTGGTCCATAATGTACAAGTCTTAGTACTTGGTCTATCTTATAATGCACAGGCCTCCAGAGCCTGGTCCATAATGTACAAGTCTTTGCACTCGGTCCATTTATAATGCACAGGCCTCCAGAGCCTGGTCCATAATGTACAAGTCTTTGCACTTAGTCCATTTATAATGCACAGGCCTCCAGAGCCTGGTCCATAATGTACAAGTCTCAGGACTTGGTCCATTTATAATGCACAGGTCTCTTTAGCCTGGTCCATCTTTAATACACAGGTTCTATGATCCAGCCCATCCAAGGACAGAAGTTCCAAACATCTACGAACTAAAGTTTCCTAGATCGGAACACCTCAGATCTGATATTTATATTATTTGGCTTATTTGTCAAGCAACAAGTACTATAGTACCGATCAGGTGTGAAGTACTTTGATTCAAGCCTTCTACCAAGTTTCTTTGATCTATTCTTAGAACATTCATATATTAGAAGTGCACGCGAAAGTGTTTTAACTACAGCGGAGCACATTCGAATACCAAGAACATCAAATCTGAGAAAAAGGAACTCAATTTTATTAATGACTCAGAAGATTTACATCAGTACAAGAAGACTGGAAACAGAACAAGTACACAAAAGGCTACAACAAAGGCACCATTACACAGGCTACTACAGAAAGCTACTATATCACTACTATTTGCACATCACGGCTTTCTTCCTCGGATGATATAAGGGCACAGGATCCAACCTTCCATTACCGATGTTGCCGGCTCCATTTGAAAGGAAGGAACCTTGAACCCCAATCTGCATCAAGGAGCGCCCAGGCCATTCCATCATCGCTATCAATGATCTCAATACCAATGGATGATGAGGGCTCTGGGCCTCAGGAGACTTTTCATTCTCCACCTTTGTAATCGGCATGACACCCCAGCAGATTGAAGCAAGGGTCTCTGCCAAGTCACAAGGGGGAGGAGGCAGCCCACATTCATCTCCCTCAAAGCAGTTGTCACACCCCGATCAATTTGAGCAAGGGTGTCTGCCAGAATACAGAGGGAAGACAGCATCTCACCTTCGTCTTCATCACCGATGCTCCAAGCCTCGGTTGAATCAATGAGGGACCACCTCCCATCGGAGAAATCTCAACCAGATGCTAAGATGGACAAGAAGATCTTAGCCTCCTCTAATCCTTTCTTGGAGACTAAATTAAAAAGAAGGATAACTCTCGACCATAGCTTAATCATTCCCAACTCAGATTGAAGATCGTCGATCATCTCTTTATAAACGAAATTTTTTGAAAAACATCTAAAAACCTCTCCAACAACGAAACAGTCTGAGAGTAAAGTAAGAAGATGGGGCGCAACCGTACGCTCCTCTTCTACTTATATAGACCTTCGAGGCCCAAGAGCCACCCAGTCAAACCGTCGCAACGGTTAGGCGAAAAGTTAGCTTCAAAATCCCAAACGACGGTGGTGCAATAAATAAGGCATTAAACCGCCCTCTCGGGAGAAGCAAAAGGCAGAGCCACACACGCAATATATAGACTTTTCAGTCTTGTCCACATATATGTAGACGTAACAGTTTCTCTAGGACATTAACGCTTGATGGGCCACGTATACAACGAAGGTCCATCAACTTTGATGTACCTTGACCCTTGTTTTAACAGATTTGGAGGCAGAAGTTCTGATCAACCGAACTACAATCACGAAATACCCACTTATTATTATAGGTCTCCAGATTCAAAACAGCCAACTTTGAAATGTTTCAAAAGAAGTCTTTAATTACTGACCTATGGTAAGTAAAGCAGCTCGGAATGCAACCACCAACAGAAGAAAATCTGGTCTGGTATATACTAAGCTCCAGAGCAACGCTATTTGCAACAATGACCACAATCAACTACAAGTTAAGACACTACAGAGCAGTATAACTCAAGTCATGCACAAACACTACAGAGCAATGTAACTAAGGAGACAAGAGCATAAAGCAAAAGACTGTTCCATTAACAAATGTATATTTCAAGTACATTGGAAGTTCAAAAATAACAAATTATACATCCTAAGCCTGATCAGCAGGGACAGGATCAACGACTGGAGAAGGATCGGTAGGGGCAGCGTCAACCGTCTCAGTCGGTATGACCGCTTAGTGGGATCGGCAGGTAGGATATCAGCCACTTCATTTTGGATAGCAACCTCTGAAGGTTCAGATCCAGGTGGCACAATTAAGGAGACATCAAGGTCAGGAAACTTGGCAAGAAGCTGGGATCGGAAGTTGTTGAACCCAAACGTAATCAGGCGAGTGGTCATTCCTTTCAGCTCTGACCTCATTTCCCCCTCATTATCCACCAAGGCCTGCTCCACGGCGTCATCAAGCTTTTTACGATATTGATACCACATGCCATTCATCTCCGCTTGTAACCTCTTTGCCTGCTCAATAACGAGGTTCCTCTCCGACTCCATCACGATCAAGGAGTTCTGGGACTCCTTCAGCTTCTCTGCAGAGTTGTGAGCCTCCGACCGAGCAGTACCAAGCTGAAGCCTAAGATCGTCTAGCTCGGCCCTGAGTTGGTCAAACTCCTCTGCAGGGGGAGAAACCTCCACCAGAGCAGAAAGGGTATGCAGGGTCTACAAAGTACAAAGTAAACAGTTCAATATCAGCCAAAACACTTGGAGAAAAGGGAAAAAGAAATAAAGGACCCGACGAACTCACCTTGACCTAAAGAGCAGTCAGATCAGCAAGAAGCTTCTCCGACTTCTGGGGCTTGAGCTTAACTGAGCCTTTGGCCCAAAAGTCCCTCAGAATCCTCTTGGCCCCCTGATCAGCAGCATCAGAAGCCACCGATGACGATGCCCCCTTGCCCGCTCGTCGAGACAGGGCCGGGGGGACCACCGAAATGGGGATAGGATCCTCTCTCTCCCCCTCAGCAGGCTCAGGAGATGACAGAATTAACCTCTGCCTTTTTTGGACGGGAGGGACCAATGGGGAAGAAGCCTCCCCCACTGCCACAGACGAAGATGGCCCGGTATCCCACCGAGCCATCACACTATTAGCAACCTCCTCAACACTCCCCCTGGCAGCCATCAATCTTTCAGGGTTAACAATGGAGGAATGGTCTCGATTACTGGGCTTTAAGAGCTTCTTATATTGCTCCTACAGCACGGGAGAAACAGCCGGCCTCTTCCACGCACTCCTAACTGCAAAATAAACACAGAAATTGATCAGTTCAGCAATTGACGTACAAAACAGAATCAATGCAGCCACAGGAAAATTGGGCCTCACCCTTTCGCCCAGTGGTTCGAGGGAATGATGAAGGTTTACCTTCGAAATCCTTGAATTCCCATCCTCCTTTTATGAAGAAATACCACTTCTTCCAGGTCTTGTTGGAAGAGGGCACAGAAGTAAGGGGTCTGAATCCACTATCAAAAGACATATAATAAAGGCCTTCCGCCTTCTGAAGTTTTAGATCCATATTACTACGGATCAGGTCAAGGGACACATTGACCTTATTCTTATGCCCTAACACAATAAAGCTCAACAGATGTCTCCAACTGTTAAGGTTCAGGTCTGCGAGGCAAAGGTCAAACCAACAAAAGAATTGTTTTATAATATCAGGAAGGGGGAGTGTAAGACCCATTTCAAACCAGGCCAGATAGACACAGATTTCCCCCTCTCTAACATTGCATGGACGATCCCGAGAATCTGGGACCCTGAAAGTCACATTTGTGGGAAGTTTGAATTTCACCCATAATTCCTCCAACATTGTTTCGGTGATAACACTCTCGCCCTCCTTTCTGTAACTGGATCGACCAGAAGTCTCACCAGCCCTATTTGGGGGCTCATCAAATGCATCAACAATCCTAACCCCTGGACTAGAGGGGGGTTCTATCAATCTATTTTCATCATTATCTACAGAAGGAAGATTCACTAACTGAAGTTGAGGAACGGTCTCAAAAGGACTGCCCGAACCAGAGTGTGATTCAAAGCAAGACATGGCGAACAAAAGAAAGAAATGAAACAAATGAGAAGGAATGTAGAAGGGGACTAAAATCGAACTTGAGATCAAGAAAGGACTATGAACACCGGATATCCTTCAAACTTCAAAATATGTCAAATGGCGGTCTGGTACTGTAGAAGCAAGAGAGAAGAAAGGTATGAAAGACCTTTCCCTCCCTTTATATATACATCCGAAATATGAGTCTTCCAAGACGAGCCAACGCAACGGTTGAAAATAATGATGGATTCTCAAGTATCGGTTGCGCAATAAATAACTCATTAAACCGGCGTCTCGAGAGGTGGAGAAACAAAACGTATGACTTTTCACAAAACCCATAACCCTAGTTAAGCCCTAGCTTCTAACTAGGGCTCGGGGGGGGGGAGTAGCTGATATACCACAAACAGACACACCAATCACCTTGAGACACGTGTGCATGCAGAGTTAATAATCTCGATCATACAGAGCAGTGACTAGCCTTCAGGGCATTCTTATATATATATCATTCAGAGCCAATAAACTCGGTCATACAGTGCAAGCGAAGCCTCCACGGCGTTCTCATGCACATATCCTCCAGACCTTATGTTCTGGGCAATATTTATTCAACACTTCATATGGTACCGACCTTATGGTTTCCTTAAACAACTGCCAAGCAGGGAATAAGGAAACAATCTTCAACACGGAAACTACTATCTATGATTATCTCCATCTACGACTCAATGCTCCACAAGGTAACTGCAATCTCCGATGATCAAATCCCTATATTCATGGCATCGAATCCTAATCAACTTAGGAAAGGCCACAGTCTATAAATTAAACCCTAAAGGTACGCTTTATTTGGATGCTCATTCTTTTGGCTTTCAATACAGTCTTTCAATTCCTTCTACTTACTTAAGCATCGGAGCGGCTACCGCCGGAGCCAATCTGGTGGTCCTCTGATCATCTTTTTGAGTGTTCTACAGGTCACAGAGCCCATACTTATAGCGAGTCAAAAAGTGCAGCATCAATAGGATCATGAAAAGGAAAGGAAAAGGAGGTTTGAATTCTCTTGTAACGAAGAAGAACCATTTTTGAGGTAAGTAAAACCCGAAGTCTAATATGTGGTATTTCCTTAGTCATGTCACATTTATATTTTCTCGATACTGCGACGTATATGGAAAACTGCAATGTTTCTCACTGTTGAGAATTTGATATTCCACTTATATGTACATTTCTTATGGGATTTCACTGATCATGATATTATTATGAGTGTCAGGAGTTGTGTTTTGCCACAACGTCCATCCTGATTCCATAGATGCTGATTTGACCTACGGGTCGATGATTGGGAATGATACCCAACACTTAGTCCATGGAGGACATGATATATGATAAGAGCTCTAGTGCTATTCAGGAACCCGAATGAGGGGTAAACTTGAATGAGTGCTTTTGGGGGTAGCCGGACCCTATTTGTTGATACATCTATTTTATTAGTATCTCATATCTTTTATCTGAATCATAATATGATGATGCACTATTTGATTATCGGTTCACTTTGCATGCCTATCTTTGGACTCAATTTGATATCTTATGATTTATGGCAGCTGATTATTGTATATGCTAAATCCCTATTATTGACTTGCTAAATTGTTTACATTACCTTTTTTCAAACTATTTTGGGATGTGCCATTTGGACCCACGGGTCATCCCTCGTGACTTACTCTTTTGGTGACTAGCTATTTTGTTATAACCTTTGCTTGCCATTTGTTTGTATTTTTCTATTTAAACCAACCCTGACCCATGGCAGAGCGAGGGAATTTACTTAGTGAGCTAAGTTAGGTCACTCCAGAAATATATCATTTTTTTCTTTAGGAAAGGACGCTATAGGAAGACCATAGGGTGTTCACTACTATTAAGCGTCATCTTTTTGCTCACAGACAGTCTTCCATATGTCATGGTGGATTTTTGCTATAAATTGTAATTGACTAAGTATGTTACAATATTTTTCTCCCATGAGTCTACATCTTGGGGATGACTTTTTGTTTAAGGATCTGTAATTTAAGAATTACTTTTATCATGGTCTGTAAACCCTATTATGATTCTAGTACTTAATTATCTAATCTGATGATATTATTATTGATCTTTAATTAGAATTTGTTAGGAACGACTCGAGGGTTGCCCCTGCGACCCTGAATCCGTATAGAAATATCCAATATCATAGCATACAGTGTATCTAAGATCAATCCTAAAAGATAATAATATGGGCAAAAAGAAACTAGGAAACATGTTATCAAAAAATAGTATATGATTCTGATGAGTGGATAAAAGAAATACATATAAACCTCACAATAATATATAACTCATCACTTGTGTAAACTGTGATAGCATCACTGATCATCTCCTGGTGGTGATGGAGAAGGAAAATGCTATGTGAGTGCTTGAGTCAGACTCCAAATGGCTTCTCGATGATAAGCCATCTTCTCCATCATAGGTAGATAGAAATTAACACAGATCCATGTGTAGTGCTGGTGTAACCTCTCACCAATATCTGCATGGATCCTAACATGATGTTGCTCTAGCCTCTCCTCTAACTCATCTCTAAACATAGGTAGACTAGTGGAAGATGAGGATGATCCGGTTGACTCATGAAGGTCTGTACCTAATGGAGTACGGAACGGTGGTGGAGTCTAGTTAACCAGAAAGTTCTCTACATGAATATGCTTTCCGATTTGCTGCAGTGATGACCTAGAAGGCTTTTGATGTTGTGCCTATGCCTGTACCTGATCCTGCTCTAGTTGCGGCTGCTCATACAGCGCCTACTCTAGATCCTCATCATTTTTATTAGGAGGAGCGATAACATAGCCCCAAGACCTCGCGAGAGTCCTGCGAGTGAAAGGTCCGGGTGGGAGGACTAGGAGATTTGTGGTATAAAATAGAGCCTACTATAGATCACAGATCTTGGTGATCAGATTGCCAAATGAAAGAGTAGCATTTGATGACTCCTAATATGTAAGAAGATGCATTGATCGGTATGGTAGCGCCTATGGCATATAAAAATGTAGCATAGGAAAGAGTTAGCGTGTTCGTGTGGCTGACTAGATGAAGAATGCTACAAACGATGAGATTAAGGATCCAATAACCCTCACGAAGATAACTTTGTTCTAAGGTAGCCCCCTTCATATAGAAGATAGGGGAACTATCCATGTGAAATATGGATGCGATAAGCTCTGGGGTGGAAGAATGACACCCTAAGGGTATGGGAAACCTGGTTGCTCTACACAAGGAAAGCCTAGACTCTGATCAACCAAGTATACGATGAGAGTAATATTAACACCACGGAGTGTAATAGGATAGCCTCCCTCTGCATCTCAAGAACCTAGGTTCGAGTAAAACTCTTAAACCATGGTCTAGTTTGCGGGACCTGTAACAATGAATAGAGGCGACCCTCTTAAGTTGGATTGGTCGGGATAGTATAATGCCTGCCTGTATCTAGGTAATCGCTATGGGAAACCGAACAAGTATCGCAACTGCACCTAACTAACTATTATACGAAAAGTGCTCCCATGATATAGGCACGATCTTGTGAGACATAATCACGTAAAATATGAGTGAAATGTATAAGATAATCCTAAAATGTCACTACGACTAGTGTACTAATCTAACAGTCCACACTAATTGTCGCGACCTAAAACCCACCCTACACGGATTAGGGGCAACGACTGACATTGGCACTCAGATAAGCCGTACAGAATCAAATAAATTTTACAAGAGTGATAAATTTTTTTTCTTTATCTTTACATCATTGAATCATTAAATACAGAAGCTACACCAATGAAACTCATCTGATCACAAATCGAACTCTAACAACTGCAAATCAGAATATCTCCAAGGACAATTTTGATCATTATGAATCACCATTCAAGTCTAACATCATTACTAATGATACAATATCACAATACCTAATATTAAGATCAGCCTTACAAAATACATATTCAAACTATGACTTGGAATTTTACATCATCACTATTGCTTGCAAGCACATCACTAGCTCCACTATTTGCAATCATTGCATTTCCTCCCATATAGTGCAACCTACAAAAATGTTATAAATATGGAGTGAGCTAACTTAGCTCAGTAAGTAAATTCCCTTGCTTTGCCATAGGACAGGGTTAGTTTGGGTAATAGAATATAACCAAATGGCAAGCGAAAAGATATATGCACCAATAGCCAGCCATAAAGAAAAATAGATTAACAAAGATGACCCGTGGGTCCAAAAGGCATATCCTAAAGCAGTTTGAACAAAGTGATGTAAACAGTTTAGCAAGTCAATAATAGGGATTCAACCTGTACAACAATCAGTTGCCAAATATCATAAGATATCACAAAAAGCCAAATCGAATCCAATGATAGGCTTGCAAAATGTATCAACAACCAAAGAGTGCATTATCAGGTTATGATCCAATAAAAAATATGACATACTAACAAATAGATGCTATCAACAAATAGGACCCGGCTACCCCCAAAAGCACTCATTTTTTGGTTTATTACTGAGTCTTATTTTCCTCAAAGGGACGTTACCAACAAGTCCAAAATATTGAATATTGTCAATTTAGGCTTTTCCGAATCTTAATTAGCATATATGTGACTTACATTAAGTCTAGGGGCATTTTCATAATTTTACACTTTCATGTGTCACATTTTTCGGTACTTTATTTTCTAAAATGGACTTTATCGTTGAGTCTGAGATGTCAAATAAAGTCAGAATATGTCACATTTGACATTTAACTGGCTTTTGGATTACTAAGTGTAAAATGGTAATTTTGACATTTCACGTGTCTATTTTTTTTAGACCTCATTTCACAAAATGGATCGCATCATTGGGTTCGAAATGTCCCAGAATGTTGAAGTACGTATTTTTATAGTCATCGGAGTCCAATTGATCACTTAACTAATCATTGGGACGTATTTGGAATTGATTCAGTTTGCCTGTTCGCATTTTTTGGGATTTAATTTCATACATCGGACTCTACCATTGAATCCAGAATGCCCAAAAATATTGGGTTGCATAATGTTTCTATTTTAATTGGTCTTCTTTTGGCCTAAGGGTATTTTGGTAATTTATCTCATAATTAAAAAGATTTAAAATTAATATTAAATTAATTTCCTGGGCCAATTCGTAATTAATCAAAACCGTTAGGGTCATTTTACAATTTCAGAAACTATGTAAATAAAACCAATTGGTTTAGTTGGATTTTAAGTGAACCGGCCCCAAACAGTGTTGAACCAACCAGTCCGGTCTGCTTCGTTACATCATGCTGACGTCAACCCTACTATTTTATTTATTTATTTATTTTTAATTTTGTTTTTTCCAAAACAACGTAGTTTTGATTTAACCCAAATCCAATTTAAACAGTGGGTCAAGACCTTACCAGAGATTTGGCGCAACCCGAGCCCGATCATTGTTCATCGTCTTCCTCTATCGCGAGGTTATTGTAGCACAAAAAACCCTAGAGTTTATTTTTCTATTTCGTGAGTTTTGGGGTTGCCTTTCTCACTATTTTTGATCTAAAATCAATCATGGAAGTTTTATTTACCATTTGGCATTAGTTTTGTGCATTAAATCAAGCTCAAAGCTCGGTTATACTATATCATCGCCACACCTGCAGCTCAACTATACAGACTCGGTTTTACACCAAAATGCACATAGCTTAGCCTGTTATTCTTCCTTTGTCATGGGGTTTGTAAAGACTTGAAAAAATAGGGTAAATTTTTCGTTTTGCTAGTAGGACACTATTCATACACTAATTGTCGGTAGGGCACTACACATGTATCATTTAGATATAAGTCATATTTAGAAGCATAATTTGAATATGACATAGAAGAGAAACATCCTTATAATGTTAAAATACACATCCTGTGAGAATTTAAGCTTAATCGAAGATAATTTGAAAATTTAGACCAAAAGGGCATCCCAGGTGGGACCGATCGAAAATACCAACGAGCGAAAATAAATTTTTTGGAAAAATATCATTTAAAATAATTTTAAGAATTTTGGTTAAAGAAAAATGTCAAATTGAGGCGTTTCGAGATGGGTTGTAGTGTAACGGGGTCCTGAACTCATTAAGGGCAAAAGGGTCATTTTACCCTTTGGCCCCTTTACTATAAATAGGGACCCCTTAGTGTAAAAATTACAGAATTTGGTCCGGAGAAAGCATTGCAACTCGTGCATGGAGAGAAAAGTAAAGAAAACCTAGGTCTTTCCAACTTTCAAGCCTCCAAAACTCACTTCTATGCTTGAATTTTCACAAGACTTCCTTCTAGGAAGTTGCTCCCCATGTCAAGGGTTACATTCTCACCAATTGGTTTGGCTGCACGGCGAACACAACTCCCTAGGGTTGAGAAAAACCCTTTTAGGTATGATATCTTGCTAAGTAAAGAATAGGGTTAAGTTTGGGAGTGTTTTATATGTTGATTGAGTGATTTATATGTTTACTTGTTATTAGAAAGTCACTTAGGATGTAGTTGTTTTGAAAAACCTAGAGTTGGTAATTTGTATACTTGTGTGTTCTTTGAGTTCTTTAAGAATTTGTCACGCCCAGAATTCTCGACCGAACCCGGGGATGCGACTAAAGCGAAAGAAAGGAAGAAAATAAAATAAATGAGTAAATAAATAAATAACGAATTAACTAATCTACTAATTTATATATAAGCCTATTCCACTAACATAACTATACATCCATATATCTCTATCAATACACATATATTCCCGGTTTATAAAAATTTCGGCAGAACCTCCTTTGTTTTTCGAGCCTTTTTCCCCCTGATAAACACAATACATCATATATATACAACAGTCACAATCCATCCTCACTCGATGGCCACAACTTTATCAAAGTTAAATATACATCGCCTACTTATACAATCCATCACGTCTACTCCTACACTTAAACTAAAAGATCACAAATTCCATATTTATTACAATATACAATGCCATTTCCATTCTTTTCAGAAACACACCAATCTTTTATAATATCAAAATACGCCCCAAGGGCCAAATATTCTTCCAAATTTATTTCCTCTCCTTTCTCCAAGACTTCATCAAGTCCCGCGTACTAGGAGCTTTATCTGAAACCTGTGCCCACGAATGGGTCAGCGCCAACATGCTGGTATGGTACAATACTAATGCAAGGAACAAAATTAAGACGTGGCATGTGCAAGTGTACATGTATATCTACATGCCTCCCCAATCATGCATACAATATGATGGCAATGTACAAACTACATCTGTATAAAAACCCTATATCACGTTCACAAATTCATCAACACAATGCACAAGTAATATGCATGACACACCCATGCATCTCAATGTCACACCCATGTCTCGCTTCACAGGTCTTCCCCGTTGGCATGCAAGTACCAATATATGTCTCGCTTTACGGTCCGGACCCCGTAGGCCTGCGAGTACCTAATGGCCAATTTTGGGTTTTTCACCACAGGATCTGCACCCTTATAATGCACCAGCACCTCGTGCTGACCCACACTATGCTTTCAAGGAATCACGCAATGCCAAGATGCCATGCTTTCATCATGCAATAATACAGTCCAAATGAAACGTCACTTTCATAAGCATATGCAACATACTTTAAATAATTCATCACAATGAAGATCAAATCACAAGACTTCATCCACAATGCTACGTGTCATACTCAATCAATCTCAACACTTACGCAAACCCACGTGTCACAATATCAATAAACCGTTTAGAACATAAATCACATATGATAATAACTCAAGAAGTAAATCACAACTCCCCAATAATCATAAAGAGCAAGGAAACATATAAACAATCAACTCAAGGAAGCAATTAAGTCCTACGTGATCTTCTATCCGCAGATAAGCACAAAAGCATTCAATCAATATGCACATCAATCCTAAGTTAATTCTATTCCTTACTTAGTAAAGTACCATACCTGATCGGGTTATCTCAACCCTAGGATGCTGTGTCCATTATGCAATCCAAATCAACCAGATTAATCTTTAATCCACGGTTCGAAAATTGAAGAAAACACACAGGCAGGTTGATCGAGTCGGCCAACCATTTTAAATCCAGTTTCATCAGCTTCTTCAGCCTTTTTCCCTCAAGCAGATGACGATCCTGACAGATTTTGTCCCTCTATCATCCCATCCATCTTATCATCCCATCCATCAGATATTGAAGAATTTTCCCTCCCTTCATCTTGTGGTCACTTAAGTTACCAACGCACAACCCGCTGCCAAATCATCCTTGCAACCATTGAGAATCGATGCTACTTGGAGAATAATCAAGGACTACCTTATATGCAGGATTCGACATGGCAGTTGTAGCTAACACACCAACAAGTTCGCCAGCAACGAAGAAACTCTAGGGCTTAGTTCTAGCCTTGACCCAACGTAGTTTTGCCCCTGACAAAATTCCAATTTGATTCTCAATTTCCGATCTGCACCTGAACCATTCCACCAGTTCAATCGCTATATACATACGTACACATAAACACCACCCCGTACCATAACTCCCCTAGCCTTAGCCATTCACGACTCCGAGCTACAACTGTAACATCTAACCAGCCCCTGGAATCACTTCGGTTCAGGAGCATCACACAGCCTTTCTTGAATTCCTATCAATCATCACCAACATCATGTTCTCATTTTGCCGCATCGAATTGAACAAGAAAGTCACTCCACCAATTATTTAGAGCAATCTCCATGAATAGCCCGTTCTCAACCGAAACAACGGGACAGAGGAACCCATCTCAAAATCGCAACCTCAACCTCACAACAGTTCATCAAACCCCAATGATCCTCCCAACAATTTGAGACTCAAAATTCCCCATTCATCTCTCCAAAATCAGCTCCCTTTTATTCAAGTTAATTTGATCAGAACCTTACCATTCTTACCAATTTAACCCGACAATAACAGCAGCATTAAAACCACTTAAAACTTCCAAATTCAGGTATATGAAAATCTGCTGCTTCAGATCTAAAATCAACTTGAATTCAGCCCATCAAAGTGCTGCTAGAACACGGCCGCAGCAGCTCTTTCTCTGTTGCTGAAGCACTGCTGCCTCCCCCCAATTTTCGCAGCAAACCACAACCCAATCTAGCTATACACGCCAATCACGGACACCAACATCACTCCCTTTTCATCTTCACGTTACAAGTGACCATCCATACAAACCAATTTCCCCTAATTCAATCAACAAATCAATCCGACGAACCAACGAACCAATTCAACATCCATGACAGCCATCGACAAAACCGCAACAACACACACATAAACCCGAACCACTGCCAAACGCTTGTCGCCCAAACCCGGAACATCCTCCGCACCATCATACACACAGACATATACACATATTGCCGCACACCAACACGCACACATATACATATATCCTTGCACTCCCCTGTTTCCCATTTTTCCATCTCACGGTTTCTATCCTAATTCTTATCTTCCCATTTTCTTTTTCTTTTTTTTTTTCTTTTTTTTTTTTCTTCTTTTATTTATTTTCTACCACATATATATATATATATACATATACACACATATATATATATACATATATAAAATACTTTACATTTTTTTTTTCAAGTCTCTACAGAATTTTTTAAAATGATGAACATGTAACTTGACTATATGTTTGATTCATTACATTGTGGCTTATGTTCATGTGAATAGACCTTCTGTTTCAGAAGATATGGTTGTTTAATGCATTGATGCTTTGTGTTATTATGTGTTCTTTGAAAATTGGTAATATAGTGAACATGTAGCATGAGCATATGTTTAAATTGATTGTATATAGCATATGTTCATGTGGAAGAAGCTTTGTGGTTTGGAAATGAAAGTTTACTTTATGGATGATGAGTGATTTAAGACGTATTCCATATATTTGATAAAATGTCTTATTGAACTTGCATAGAAAAATCAAGGCATCCTGGCATACTTGAATTTTTGGAAACATGGCGTGGGTTGAGCACTTTGGTGCTATGCATTATGAGAGTGTAGGTCCTGTGGGGAAAAACTCAACATCTGGCCAATGATAGTACTTGCGGGCTGACGGGGGCAAACCGTGAAGCGAGACATATGATAGTACTCGAGAGCTAACGAGGAAGGACTGTGAAGCGAGACATGGGTGTGGCATAGAGTTGCATGTGTGTGTCATGCATATTTCCATTGCATAGCATTGATAAATTGAAAGGCATATAGATTATAAATGTACACTTGCACATGCCACGCCTTAACTTTGTTCCTTGCATTAGCACTATGTCATACCAACGGTTGTGCTGACCCCTCGTGAGATATCATATTATAGATGAGGCCCCTGGTACTTGAGACTTGAAGAAGTCTTGAAGAATGGAGGGATATGGACCATGGAAGATATTTGGCCCTTGGGGCATATTTTAGTATATATGAGGGTATAAGCCCTAAGACATGTGTATTCAAATGGTAGAAATCTTGTACTAAAATTGTAATGAGCATGAAGTATGTAACATTTTGAGTTCAAAAACATGTGTATATATGATGGATTGTATGTATAAACTGATGGATGAATGCTTTGTTGTGTAAGGTGAGGTATTCTTGTAGTTAATTTCATAGTGATGGATTGTGTTATGGAATATTAGGTGGAAAAGGCTTAGAAAACAAAGGAAACCATGCTAAAATTTTGTGAAATTAAATGGGTTTGTTAGTTGTGTGAAACACCCTAAATATAAGTTGAAAATGTCTCAAAAATGGGGGGTTAGAAACCTTGAATAAATAGGCTAAAAATGGGGAAAACGTAGCTTGCAAAACTTTGGAAAACAGAGAAAATTGGTTGGTGGATAAAGAAATTCAGCCGTAGTCAGCTACAGTAAACCTGTACAAAAAGCCAGACCAGCCAGCCCCTTGCCGCAGCCCAGCCCCCGCCAAGTAAATGATAGATTACATCTTAAAACGCCAAGTAAATATGAATGAGGAAAGAGCCAACAAGTAGGATGCTTAATTGCTGCCTTACTCCTTTTTAATAAATTCTCAATTACCTAAAAAGAAAAAAAAAATCCTTAATTAGTCTTTCCGATCAACTTTGAATCACTCTAATTGGCCTTATATTTTACTCTAATCAAGACATTGTACTGGAGAAAGAAAACTCATTAATATCTAAATATTAGCCGTGTAGCTTGGAGCCATGAACCCCAACCGAAGGAAAGAACAAAAGAATAAATATTAGCAGAACAGAAGAAGCGGCTGGGACTTGGCTGCGGCTAGAAGGGTTCTTGTATATAAGAAAAGCAGCGGCTTAGGAAGAGATTGAAAAAGAGAAGAAAGGAAAGCAGCTGTGGTGCTGGGTGTTGAACAGAAAGAAAAAAAAAAGAAAAAACAAAGAAAGAAAGAGTGAAGTGGCGCAGTAGAACAAAAAAAAAAAAAAAAAGGAAGAAAAAAGACAAAGAAAAAAAGAAGAAGAAGAAAGGCGGCGCTGAACGCAAGAGAAAGAAAAAAACAAGGCAGCAGCGGCTTGGGAACGGAGAAAGAGGCTGCAGCTTGGAGATCTGGGGAACAGAAAAAAAGGAAAAAAGAAGAAGAGAGAAACGGAAGCAGGGGCTGCCACTTGGAGGCAGACACACTGTGGGCTGTAATGAGCAATTTTTTTAGTGTTCAATTTCTTCCATTTTTCTCAGAATCATCACCATTAAATAACATAATTCTCTAAATTGACAACATACACTTAAAACTAAAAAAAGGAAACTAGAATATATAATTACATTTGCTATGGTCGGAGCAAGCATTTACTGGCAAAGAAAATCTACGGACACCAAATCTACAACGTATATGTAAATGCAAAAATGAGAGACAACATTGATTTTGTGAGAATGAGAGAATCACCCAATCGAATTTATTGAGAAATTTTGTCAACACTCACCGAAATACACTTGAACAATGGGACTTAATCGATCAGTTCTGTTAGCGACAAAAATATAGAGGCCTTTATGGTATAGCAGGTGTTGAAGTTTAGAAAGACTCTAGGGTTTCAACCAAGAGATATTGCAGATTTTGTTTCCATTATTTTAGAGAGTGTTGTAGTTCTTTCTATACATGTTTACTTTCCCAAAGAGATGAATACGAAAAGTCTTTTTCAAATACAATTGTGCGTCTGTGCACAAACTAATGTGGGAGGGAAGTTTTATTTTACCAAATATAAAATCGGCAACTTTTTAAGAAATAAAGAAGTGTGGCATTTATAAAACCGCCATTTATTGCAGGCATTCTAATAAAAATTGCAGATCATTAGCAGCATTTCAGAACAATCGCCGTTAATTAACGGCATTTAAAAAAAACCGCCACTAATTATTGGTGGTCAATTAAAAGTGTCATTTTTTATTAATTAAAATGACATCATTTTTATAAATTAAATGGCGTTTAAAGGAACCGCCATTTATCTAGTGGTGTTTTTAAGAAAACGTCTTAAATATGTGGCAGTTTATGTGAAATGTCATTTGTAACACCCCGACCTGATTAATTAATAATTAGTTTACAAATTATTAATTAGAACCGACATAAAGAATAATGAAGGCAGTTAATCGGGAACCTCTTGACAGTCATGATAGACCAATAAAATTATTAAACACGTCAGAAAGGAGGGTGTAATACCCGAACCTAATTACCAATTAATTAGGTGAAATGATGTCATTTTAACATTGTAGAAACTCGAATTAGCGTACTATGGTGACCAAAAAAGAATAATTGTGATATCCCGACCCGGGATACGACACGTTTACCGAGACAAGTCGACTGAATAGCATAACCTGAGCTGCCTTAAACTTTATGTCACAATAATATGGAACTGAACCTAGTTTAAAAAGATAAATGTTTTACTTCATATGGCTAGTGTCGGGTAGTACCCGAGTAACTCAAAACCTGACCTCAAAAAGCGTGCATGCATGCAACCCATGCATGCATACGTACGTACACATGTATAGTTCACGAAATATTAGTGTATGTATACGCGACTAAAAATACAATAATACGTATTTATATGGTTATAAATACATGTATAAGAATATGTATGTGATTTGTATATTTTATATATATATATATATATATATATGTAATATACATGTATTTATGTATAAAGTATATATGTGTATCTCATGCAAAAACAAGAAAGGCAACCAAAAATATCAGTGTGTGCATCACTGTGTGTGTGTGTGTGCATCACTGTGTGTTTGTGTGTGTTGGGAAACCACACCAACCGACTTGGTGAGGTGGTGTGTGTATATATGTAATATATATGTATATATGTAATATGTGAGGTACGTGGATGGAGGAGAATGAATGGGCGGTTCTCTGCAGTCAAGGATGACTGCAAGAGAGAGAGAGAGAGAGAGTGATAAGGTAGAGAGAGGAAGGGGCGATGGCTGAATGTCTCTATATATATGTATACGGGTTTGTGAGTTGAGAGGTTAGAAAAGAAAAGGAAAGGTCAGGAATTGAAGGGGAGAAGAAGAGAGAGAGACTGATTCAGAAACAGAGAGATTGGGAAGGTCACAGTGAGCTAAAATCCGAAACTCAGGTAAGTGATTGAAGTTCTGTTTTTACAATTTGGAGCATGAAACCTTAGTCTAACTATAGGGCCTTGTAGAGTATAGAATAAGGAACATTTAACAAAAAGAATCATGCAAAACAGTTGAGAAACCAGGTAGAAAAACGGAGTTGCAGGTCGGATAGATAATCTGGGTTCCATGAAATTTATGTTTAAAACTTGGTTTTTATAATGAGGAACTGATCCTCTATTATACAGGAAATATCTAGGATAAAAATTGAGTACAAACCGTGCCTTAACAGTCACGAAATAGAGAGGAAAGGTTCGGCTAGAAAATCGGCCGGAGTTGAATACCTCACTATTCGTGAAGATGGGGAGGGATTCAATGGAAACCGAGAGTGGATTTGAAATCCTTGGGAAGAAGGGAAGAGAATGGCATTTAAAACGGGAGGAAAACTGTCAAAAATTGGTGACCGTCGCCGGAGAAGGTGACTATTTACCACCGGAACCCTACCGGAGACGTGGGGAAGACGACCGGAAAGTCGTGGGGGCTACCGGGTTAAAATGAGACCGGATCCGGGTTCGGATCGGGTCAGGACCCGACCAGACATAAATGGTTAAGTGATACTGTGTCATTTTGGGTTTTTAAATTAAACGGATTTGGGTTTGTTTGGTTACACGGATAGTAAATAGGAATTGGGTTTGGTGTTATCCAAACCAAGGATGGGATAGGAAAACAGGGTTATTGAAATCCAGTTTTTAAAATGAAGTGAACCGTTTGGTTCAGGGGAAGGGCAGACCGGTTTAGGGTTTTTGGGTCTGAACCAACTGGTTCAGACCGCAGCTTTTGAAAATTGTGAACCGGCCCCAAATGTTTTAAGAAATTCCACTAAGGCCCAAACAGGAAAAATTAATAAAATATTAATTTTACAATAATGCCCCTATTTCAAATATAGGTCAAACGAAGTCCAAACGATACAAATGAATAGTCAAAACTTATTATCTCGGACGTTCTAAGTCCAATGGTGGGGTCTGCTTTACGAGATGAGACCTCGAAGGATAAAATACCGTGAAAGTGCAAAATGACCATTTTGCCTTTTTTAGTACAAAAGTCCAAATGGAATTCCGCGAAAGCCTAAATCGACTTTCTTCGGCATTTCAGACTCAATGGTAAAGTCTAAAATAGTATTTGAAATACTTATGATAGAAAGGCATAAAATTTGATGAATAGCATTTATTCTAAAACGTATTCACTGATATATAGGAAACTCCAAAGGCAAGGGTACACTCACGGATTTCTGAGATAGAATCACGATAGAGGTAAGTGGATCACTTTCTCTTCCATGTGGTGTTTCTAAAGCCAAGTTTATTCATTACTGCCAAACTTGTACTCTTGAAAGTACTTCATGTTATTGCTATCCACAATGTGATATTGTTCTATCTTATGGACATTGATTGACTATTGTGCCATTGTTATCATATTGAACCATGCCGTGAAAGGCTTACTGTTATGCTTTATTGTATATATGATATTCCATTTTCATACTCCTATGGAATCACAAATGATCATGCTATGTTTATAAATGCTGGAGTTGTGCTCAGTCACAACATCCATCCGATGCTTTTGTGACAAACTAGTCCGTGAACGGACGCGTGGCAAAAGATGTGAGTTTAACTGAGAGGTATGCCGGGCCTCGAATTACGAAGTGGGACTGCCATCCCCTACTACAGATTATAAGCATCTCCATTGGATTATTGTTATGGATATATTGTTGAATGGTTACTGTTCCTTATGGATTACTGTTTCTTCTGGGCTATCATACGTTGTTCATTGGTTTGATTGAAATCGTTTTATTGTGGCAGTATTTTTATTGTGACAGGTTATTGTTGAGAAATCTTTATCACTGCTTATTCATTTCTCCTGATTGTATATTGTGCCCCACTATTTATTGGCCATCATGGCAACTGTTCTCATTGGCTATCACAACATCTCCTTTCTTATGATTGGCTATCATATTTTATTCATGGATTCATGTTCTTTATAATCATCGATACCAGTGTCGGAGATCTGGTTTACTTGTTGAGCTTCATAGCTCATTCCACCCCACTTACCCCCCATTTCAGGTGATGACGCTGCGAGACCCCAGTAGGAGTCTAAGAGCGTAGGGGGACATTTTGAAGCACTGTATCAGTCTATGTTAGTTCTCCCATGTATTCACCACCCCCAGGTGCTGGTTACGTTTAGTTCTCATTTTGTTTTATGTAGAACTATGTCATGTATTTAATAGACTTCCGCTGTTTAATTTATTTAAAAAGACTTCCGCTGGATTACTGTAATTGAATAAAGACTTCCGCTGTTCATTGTTTAAAATTTTTAGTACATTGCATATTAGTATTATGATACTGGAATGGAAAAAGTAGGGACGGCCTTCGGGTCGGCCCCGCGACACGAGATCTGCATAGGGTGGATTTCGGGTCGTGACAATAATGACCGACACGGGGCCTTTGACATTGAAGCTAACTGAAATACGAAACCCTCGGAAGAAACCGCGTTGAAAAAGAAGCAACGGAAAAGAAATTGGAAAGAAAATAGCTGAAACTGAATTCTGTGCCAACCAAACAAGGACTAAGCCTAAATAAGGGGAAAATGCCCAAAAGTGAGGCCAAGGGGATTTGAACCCTTGACCAAGTGAGGCAAGATTTTAAGTACCCAAAAAATTACTAAGTAGGCTGCCAACAACTTTATGCCTAAAAATATAACAGAATTGTATATAACATTGAATTATCCAAGTCCACCTCCCAAATTGGCCAGTGGCCATACATGTAAACCCTTCATCATTGGCTCACATCATCCCCACCTCAACCGTATGATCCCACCTACAATTTTGATTTGCATGCATCCATATATACATAGGAGTGTATGTATGGGTATGCTATAATATATATATATATATACACACACACCTAGGGACCCTCCAAGGGAGAAGTGTGCTCCATTCAGACCATAATTGAGTGGGTAATTCTCTGTGTGTGTGAGTGCAATTGTGTGCATATATGTGTGTGTTCGTGAAGGCTGGGTGAGAGAGTGAGCTAGAGAGAGATAGAGAAATGGTGAAGGTGTGGTTGTGCATCAAAGCTCACAACTAGGAGGGAAGCTGATGGTCTGCTTTAAGGAAGTCTGAGGTGCCAAAATGGAACCCCCAAAGGGAAGAACAGCCCACTGTCAAGAGGTATAAGCCTCAAACTATTTGATTTTTTTTTTTTTTAAATTTTGGTACAGTTTTGATGTTGTTGAGCCTTATTTGTCATGACCCGAAACCCACCCTATGCGGATTACCAGATCGCGACCGCCACCCTCAGGCCCGGGGACCTTAGGGCGAAGGCTCACATAAGCGGCGGTACCGAATAGATGTGCGACATGTGTTTTGCGAAAGCGTGAAAAACTTTTTCTTTTCTTTTCTTATTTTTAAATTATGCACATCCGTCCGGTACTGCCACTCTTTACATAGCATACATGATTTAACATTCAGAGTATAACTAGAAACTTAAAGACTTATAAACAATACATGTTTAGTTGCCCCATGGGGCTTATACATAACAGGGTACCACTTTACTAATACGAGATTGCATACTTAATGTTCGTAGTGCTAAACAAAATTACTTGAACATAACTTCCAAAACAACAGATTCATCATCATCGTCCTCAAGTCAAGACTGCTACTAATCACCTGAAAGGGGGGTCCAAACAAAGTCCTAGTAAGCTAATCTAAGCTTGTGAGCAATTCCAGTATTCGTCATGGGGTTTCAATAGCAGTGGTTTTTAGTACATAAGAGTTCGTAAAATATTCACTGCTAATTGCTCATATACTTGAACATAGAACATATACATTTCTTAAAACAGATAGCTTTGAAACATCTAAAGTATTCAAGCTATACTTATACTTATGAACTTCAAAGCATATAACATAACATGTATTTCTTAAATAGAGTATAAAAGCTCAAACGTATGCATAGTGAAAACGAGGGTAAAACCTGCTTCCATTTTCAAACATAACATCATATATACGTATTCCTTTAAAACATAAAACTTGAGACATTTAAAGTATTCAAGCAAATCTTGTACTTCTTAAATAGAGTATAAAACTCGAAACATATGCATTTCATAAAACAGATAGCTTTGAAACATTTAAAGTATTCAAGCTAAACTCGTACTTCGTCAATAAAGTATATAAACTTTAAAACACATAAATATGTACTGTGAAAATGAGGGTAAAACCTGCTTCCATTTCCAATACATTTTCTTATCACTTTTCATTAATAGAATCCATTTCGAACCAGATTCCCACTATACGTTTTGTGAAGATATCTTATGCCCAGGGGATTAGATCCTGCTACCTGGCAGTTGATAGTTAATTGAGTTCCGTACAACTCAATATCCCATCGAATTTCGGATTAATTTTGTCACGACCCGAAACCCACCCTATGATGATTTCGTGTCGCGGGGCCGACCCTAAGGCCGTCCCTACTTTTTCCATTCCTGTATCATAGTACTAATATGCAAAGTACCAAATTCTTAAAACAATAACAGCGGAAGTTTATCACTACAATAGTCAGCGGAAGTCTTAACATACATCATATGGTTTTACAGTACCGAGTCAACATTAAACATAACCAGCACCCGTGGGTGGTGAATACATGGGAGAATTAAAACATAGTCTGATATAATTCTTCAAAATATCCTCCTATGCTTCCAGACTCCTATTGGGGTCTTGCGGTGTTATTACCTGAAAAGGGGTAAGTAGGGTGGAATGAGCTACAAGAGCCCAGCAAGTAAATACAGATCTCCGACACTGGTATCGAGGATCATAAAAGAATATGAATCCAAGAATAAGAATATGATAGCCAATCATAAAAATAAGATGCTATAATAGCCAATGGAAACAATTGTAATGATGGCAAATGAACCGTGAGATTACAATGTGTAATCAGTAGGAATGGCATAACAATGTCCTGGAATTCTCGACGATAATACAATAACAAAAAAAGTACTGCCATTATAATTGATCACAATAAATCAATAAAGGAATATCTCGCAATACAAGATAATCACAAGAATAATGTAATTCAACAATTATAATTGAGCAATCGTGTAAGAGATGCTTTTATTCTATGTCAGGGCTTAGCACGCCCTCGGTCCTTGGGGGCCCGATTTACCCCCTTCAGTGCATTCCAGTGTATGGCCACATGTCCGTTCACGGACTCGACCCGAAGGTCTTCAGTGTATTTAAAAGCATCGGATGGATATTGTGACTGAGCACAAATCCAGTATACATAAACATTTCATGATCATAAATGATTCCATAGAAGTATATAAAAATGGAATATCATCATTTCAATGGAAATATAACAATAGGCATTTCAAGCACGGTTCAACATGATAACAATAGTACAATAATAAATCAATGTCCACCAGATAGAACAATATCACATTGTGGAGACAATAACATCAGATACGCTTAGGAGTACAAGTTTGGCAGTAAAAGAATGAACTTGGCTTGATAACACCACATGGAAGAGAAAGGGTATCTACTTACCTCTAATGAAATCTTAGCTTAGAAATTCGTGAGTGGGCCTTTCCCCTTCAAGTTCCCTATATATCAATAAACGTGTTTCAGAATAAATGTTTATTCATCAATCTTACGTCTCGTCATCTTAAGTATCTCTAATGCCAATTTAGACTTCACCATTGAGTCCATAGGGTTCGGAATAATAAAAATTCACTAGTTCTTTAATTTAATCGGAGTCCATTTGACTCACCTATGAAGCAGGGGTATTTTGGTCATTTTTACAAGTCGTAACTTTTCGGGACTCCGTCTCGTGAAACGGACCTCACCATTGGACTCAGAGCATCCGAGATAATAAAAATTGACTCGTTTGACTCGTAATTAAGGTAGGGTTATTATTGTAAAATTAACATTTTCTTGTTGGGCCTTGGTAGAATTACCTATAACTTTCAGGGTCAAAGTGTAATTATGCAAAGTTGCTGTCTGAACCAGTTGGTTCATGACCAGAAACCCTAAACCGGTCGGCCTATTTCCTGAACCAACCGGTTCAGTTCAAATCAGAGAACCGGATTGAGATATTCTCTCATCTACCTTATCCACGTTTTAGATAACCCCAAAAACCCAATTTGATTTACTATGTCCGTGTCCAAACAAGCCCAATCCCTTTTAATTTTAAAACAAAACGACACAGTGTTGGTACCCGTATTACAGTCGGTCGGATCTCAACCCGACCTGACCCAGACCCGGTCTCATCCTGACCCGAAGAAGCCCCCGTTAATCCGGTCGTCTTCTCCGGTGGGTTTTCCGGCCATTATCGCCGGAATAGCTAAATTCTCTACGGATCTCACTGATTTCACGTCCGTTTTCTACTGTTTTCGTTCCAAATGAAATCTAGGATTTAAAGAAACGTTTGAGGACTAAATTTGGCCCTCCCTATGATCGGTTTTCCAACACCCATTCCCAGTTTCCGGCGTTGCACCGGTGAGGGAATAACCGGCCATAGAATGACCATTTCTTGACCATTTAAACTGATTCAAAGTGTTTTGAGATCCTGGGATAATTTCCTATGCATATTATGGTTCAATTTTCCATTTAGGTTCACCTATTTTAAATCACCATTTCTAACCGAAACCCAGTTCTTTTTTTTTTTCTTTTGTTTTTCCTTCTTTGTTTCAGGTCCTACTGTTCCAGTAATCAATTCTATAATTATACAAAGTAAATTTAAAGAACAAAGGCGCAGTGGTTTACCTGTTCTCAGGCAACTGCTGTACCTCAAATTTCAGCTTTCTTTCTCTCTCTCTAAGTCTGATTCTATTTTCTCTCTCTTCAAATTCCTTCTTTATTCCCTTAACCGACCCTCAGTCGGTGGCCCTTGCCACCTGTAGCTGCGGTGGCAGCATACCCGAGCACCTAAGACACCTCACCTATTCCTTATATATATATTTACATATATTATTCAATCTACCATATATATGTTTATATGGCCATATACATATTTATATATATATATATATATTCATGAGATCACTTTAATACATTATTATGCATTTATACTCATATATACATATCCATTTAATTATGCAACATAAACTTAAAACAGTTCGGGTTTTATTATTGTATCGACTTACCTCGATATTTGTGCTGTATCCCGGGTCGGGGTATTACAAATTTAATTCCGAAGAAACTCATAAAATCCGTGGTGATTATGCACAGCTTTTCTTACATTCAAATACATTTGACTTCTTCAAATAGGTGCTTCTCATGAACATTTAAAACATCATGTACATAATTTCATAATAAATCCTTTAAATACTTGATATAAACAAATTCAAAATAATTTATGAAATTTGACATTTAAAACTTTAGACATGCTGAAATATGTTTTAAGAAAACTGTGATAGAAACCATTCCCTGTGCATGTCATAATAGAGTTTACAATAACAGAACAATTTAAAACTGAATCATGTAAATACTGAATTTGAAAATTCAAACACTTCATATCTTTGAACTTAAAACCTTTTCAAATCCATGGAGTTAAATCTCCACTTCAAATACAGGGTTACTCACCTTGGTCCTTTAGGGTTAGTGCTAAAAATGCGCTTTCCCACTTTCTTTGTAGTTCCTAAGAACAATTCATAATAACCTCATAAACTTCACATTCACCATAATAACACCTATTGATGTTGCTTAACTTATGCTTAGTTCGTATTAGATCCTAAAATGATCTCATAATTTCATATGTACTTAATTTAACTCGTACTCTTAACTTATGACACAATTTAATGTGTTAAGAATTGAATTTATTTCAATTTATACTCTTCTGGTAGCTTCATAAATTTTAATTTTAATTTACTTATTTCACATGTTCACGTGTCGTGTCTTTTCGTAATTCATTTCCTCGTATACGCCTTAGATTAGTACTTTGGCATTACTTTAATTTATAGTCATCTGACAGATGCTATTCATCAAATTTTATGTCTTTTTATTTTAGACATTTCTTTTGGTCGAATAGACTCTACCATTGAGTCCGGAGTGTCGAAGAAAGTCAATTTAGACCTTCTCTGGTTTTAATTTGGCTTTAGAGGTACCAGGGGTAATTTGGTCATTTTACCCCTTTACGTGTCCTTATTTTTTGGGGTCTTGTCTCGTGTCATGAACCTCACCATTGGACTCAGAAGGTCCGAGATAGTAAGAATACACTAATAATTTGTTTATTTTGAACAAGGGGGATTTTGGTCATTTTACCCCTTTACGTGTCTTTATTTTTTGGGAGCCCGTCTCGTAAAACGGACCCTACCATTGGCTTTAGAATATCCAAAATAGTAAAAATTCACTATTCATATGTCTGATTTGGACTTTATTTGGCCCATTTATCACTTAAGGGTAAAATAGTAGTTTTACCTTATTTATTAAATAATTAAATAAATGATTTAATTATTAATTATTTTTCCAAGGGCGTAATTGCACAATTTTTCCAAAAATTGGGCCACAGTATAAATCAGTAAAACAGTTGGGGTCAATCTAATTTCCATAAGTTTCGGTCTGAACTAGTTGGTTCAGTTAGGATTTAAGTGAACCGGTCCGGTCTCCCATTGAACCAACCGGTTTAGTCGGTTTGTCACGTAATGCTGACGTCATGATGACATCAGCCCTAACATTTTAAAATTTTAAAACCTAAGGCAAAATGACATCGTCCTACTTACCCGTTTTATGCGATGGGTCGGGTTCCGACCCAACCCGATTTGACCCGAACTGTCACTATTCATCTTCTTCTTCCTTTCTTCCCTTACGTTGCCCTAGTTGCAGGTTTTCATTTCTTTTAATTTCATGAAGTTTGGCTCATTGTTTTCTCACTGTTTTGATCTTAATTTGTTCCTAAAGCATAAACGATCATTTTGGCATTCATTTTGGAGTTCAAATCGAACTTATTTGCTCAGTTTCAACCTTGATAATCCGAATTGTAATTCGGTCATAAATGCTCATTTCTGATCCAAAACCCTTGGGGTTTGATCCGTTGTGATCCATTTCTCATGTAGTTTCATTTTCCATTCATAAAGGTAGATTTAACCTCAAGTTTAAGGTATTGGGTTTCAAACTCATAACCTGCAAGTTAATTTTTGGAGGGTTTTTCTTGCGTTCTGTGATTGCATAGTAGGGTTTTTAGAACCCTCTTGGTCTCTGTTTGAAGTCTTTATACACCAAAAATGGTTTGGTGATGATGAAATCAAACCTGTTGTAAGCAAGGTCTTCCATGGTGGTTTTCATGAGTTTGCACTTTTTCAGTGTTTCTTAAGCTCTAATTTCATGTCTGAATGAGTCTAAACATGTTCTAAATGTCACATATATAAAATCAAAGCTTAAATCAGTTTATACATAGGGAAATCTTAAAGAGAGAAAGTGAAACATTTTCATGGGTTTACCTTTTTGAGTTTGTTTTCCCCTTTCTTTTACCTTTGTATCCCTTCCTTAGCTCCTTATTTCCTTCTCCCTTTCTGAATTTCCTTTCATACCAAGCAAGCATGCATTGCATGTCTTGCTTTAAAGAGAAATCCACCGACCTCTCTCTCTCTCTCTCTCCTCATCTCTCTCATCCTGATTTCATAGCCCTACACTAGCCCTCACATCTCATCAATTTCTTTTACACAATTTTTAATTCTACTTTTGTAGATTCAGCTTTTCATTTACTTCTTGTTGATATTTTGTAAGTTATATATATATATATATATATATATATATATATATATTATAAAAGCACACACACACTAACACATGAAGACACACACACACACACACCTCAACCGACACACACACAGACATACTACTTATACACTTACACACACAAAGATATTTTTGGTTTTCTTTACTTTATGTATATTTATACATAGATTTATATATATATATATATATATAAAATTATATATATATATATCTACTTTACTTCTATACATACATGTAGGTGTATATGTATATACACACTTGACCATATGTACATACCTACAATACACTTTAAACAATTTTATCTCCTTACATTTGATTAATTAATCTTTATTACATTAATTAATTATTTTCTTATAATTTAGAATTTATGCATTATTTTTCATGACCTCGTAATGAGTGCCATATGACCCGGTATTTTTGGGTCGAGATATTACATTATTGATTGCAAGCATGATGTTAGAATAAGAAACCTTGATCAAGGCATGAAGCTTGACCTTGAAACAGCCCTAGAACACCAAGCCATGCTCAATCCGCCATTAACAAACCTTGGCAAAATAGGTCTGATTCAACCCTAGCCAAACCAATTTTGGCTTGCCTAGACCTAACCTAGATGATGTAGGGATTTCACTGCAACAAGAAGCAGACCAAATGGCTTAAAAATGAGCCTTAAAACCTGAGTTGCAAGTTCGAGTTTTGAAACCCAACCCCACAAATCTTGCTCTAAACCAGATTTTCGTAATAGGGACTTGAACCCCATGATGCATGGATCACAACTAAGGAAACCTCACAAGATTTGGGGCAAAAACGAGGATTTACAAACCAGTTGCAGGTTTTATTATCAAACCTTGGACCGAACCCTTTGAGCTCGATCTAATGCTTCGAATGAATGCAAAACAAATCCTTGGGCTTCCAGAAACCATTTGGGGCGGAAATCAGAGGAATTAGAGGGCTAAAACATCACGAAATTGAAAAGTTTGAAAACTGCAACTAGGGCAACAGTAGCCTTGCGCGATGGGGAAGATGACAAGTCGACTAGGTCGACTCGCCCAACTCGTGCGAGACAGCCGTGTCAACTCGAACACGTGTCCACTCACGAGCGTGCCACTGCATTAGTGGAATAGCACTGTTTGGAGTCTTCTTGTTTTTTTTTTTTAAAGAATTCTGGTTGTTTGGACACAGGGACAATAAATTGAAATTAGAGAGGGGTTAGTCCAAACCGTGGATAAGGGGATTAAAAGGGATATCGTATTCTGTTTTTTCTAAAGAACCCAAACCGGCTGGTTCGCTGTGTTTGAGGACCAGCTAGGGTTACAAATTGTGAACCCTTTGGTTCACTGATCAAAACTTAAATCAGAAAACCGAAACGTTGCCTAATTATGTTTTGACCCCAACTGTTCTGAATATTTTTATTCTGGGCCAGCTTCTGAAAAAATTAATGCATATGGGCCCCTAAAAAATAATTAAATAATAAAACAATTATTTTAATTATTTTATTAATTGGATAAAATTACTATTTTACCCTTGGACACTAAATGACTCAAACGAAGCCTAAATTAAATGAATAAATAGTGTATTTTTACTATCTCGGGCATTCCGGACTCAATGGTGGAGTCCGATTTGAAAAATTAAGTCCCGAAAAATAAAGACATGTAAATAATAAATGAGTGTACTGCCCCTAATGATACCTAGGGTCAAATAAAAATAAAAGATAGTCTATTTTTATTATGTTGGGCATTCTGGACTCAGCGGTGTAGTCCGATTTGTGAAACTAAGTTCTGAAAAATAAAGACACGCAAATGATAAATGACTGTATTGCCCCTGATGATAACCAAGGTTAATTAAAAATAAAAGATAGTCCAATTTAACTATGTCAGATATTCTGGACCTAATAGTGAGGTCCATTTTATGAACTGAGGTCCCGAAAATTTAGCTATGTAACGTGTGAAATTACCAAAATGCCCCTAATGCTATACGGAGTCTAAATAAAGTCCAAATGGGACGAAATTGATGCCGATAGAAGCCCAGATACTCGTGAAACTTTACACATGATTAAATGACGAATCGGGGTTAGAATTTCACAAAACGTAGAATGACCCAAAATACCTCTAAGCATGGTAAGTGCAAAGTAGAGGCCGAATAAAGGCCAATCTGATCTAATAAATTATCATAAGCATAATTATGATAATTGAAAGGCTACATAAGACTCCGAAACAGTTAGAGTGTAAAATAAAAAATGACTGATGTGCCCCGATGATCAAAAGCAGATACCAAATGAAGTCCAGAAGACTTAAGAATTTATATTTAAGATATATGGAGCATTCTGAGGACCACGATAGGGTCCGGGGCAAGAATGATAAAATTACCATTTTGCCCCTAAAGTTAAATAAGTACTTAACTGATAACGATTTTAGTCCAAAAGGCTTAGAACTTTATATCTAAGATATGTGGGTTATTCTGAGGACCACAATAGGGTCCGGGGCAAGAATATCATTTTGCCCCTAAGGTTAAATAAGTACTTAACTGATAACGATTTGAGTCCGAAAGACTTAGAAATTTATATTTAAGATATGTGGACTATTCTGAGGACCATGATAAGGTCCGGGGCAAGAATGACAAAATTATCATTTTGCCCCTAAGGTTAAATAAGTACTTAACTGATAACGATTTGAGTCCAAAAGACTTAGAACCTTATATTTAAGATATGTGGACTATTCTAAGGACCACGACAGGGTTCGTGACAAGAATGGTAAAATTATTATTTTGCCCCTATGGTTGAATAAGTACTTAACTGATAACGATTGAAGTCTAAATGACTTAGATCATAATCCTGATAACTATTGAGCCTAATTAAAGAATGTAATAACTTTAGATGAAACCCAATGAAAGGGTAATAGGCTATTAGGCTATTAGGCTATCTTAGGTAATCCGATAGACGCCTAAAATGATGAATAAGTTATGAATGGTTAAATTCTGATCTGTCTATGATTGATGATGATTATTTAGGATATGCATGGAGATGCCTAACGTATCTGGAAGTTATCAGATTATCTATACAAGGAGATAAGCGTAAAATTTTATGAGTAACTTGGAACTTCTGACTTGGTGTATAAGTTACATTGTCTAGATATTGTATCTCCATACACTGTACTGTTTTATATGTTGTACTGTTTAAATGCGTATACTTAAATGCATACCCTTTTGTACTGCATTAGACGTGGCATGATTTTGTTCTGTCCCGCCTAATTAGTGTCTTGTCCTATTTGTTTTGTCCTATTCCGCTCAATACTGACCTGTTCTATTCGTTAATGATATGCCTATGTCCTTGATTGATATACTCAATTTTGTTATGCTCCGTTCCGTTGATGATATGCCTTTGTCTTTGATTGATATATTGTTTCCGCTCAATTCCGTTATGTTCCATTCCGTTGATGATATGCCTGTGTCTTTGACTGATATATTATTTTCGCTCAATTCCGATATGTTCCGTTCTGTTGATGATATGCTTGTGTCTCTGATTGATATATTGTTTTCGCTCAATTCCGTTATGTTCCGTTCCGTTGATGATATACCTGTGATTCTGATTGATATATTGTTTTCGCTCAACTCCATTATGTTTTGTTCCGCTGATGATATGTGTAACACCCCGACTTTGCTTAATTAATAATTAGTTTGCTAATTATTAATTAGCATCGACTTAAAAGATGATTAAGAAAGTTAATTGGGAATCCATCGATGGTCACGATAGACCAATAAAATAATTAAATGCGTCAGAAATGAGGGTGTAATACCTGGACCTAATTACTAATTAATTAGGTGAGATGATGTCGTTTAAACACTATGGAAACTCGAATTAGCGAACTATGACAACCAAAAATAAATAATAACCGACACGGGGCCTTTGGCATCGAAGCTAACTGAAATACGAAACCCTCAAAAGAAACCGTTTCGTAAAAATAGAATTTGAAAAGAAATTACGGAGGAAATAGCTAAAACAGAATTCTGCGCAGCTAAACGAGGCCTAAGCCCAAAATGTGGAAAATGCCCAAAAGTGAGGCTAAGGGGATTTGAACCCTTGACCAAGTGGGGCAAGATTTTAGGCACCCAAAAAATTACCAAGTGGGCTGCCAACATCTTTGTGACTAAATATACAACATAATTGTATATGAACCCAAAATAAGCCCACTCCACCTCCTAGATGGGCCAATAAGATATCATGCAACCCATAAACAAAATATAAAATGTTTATATGTGTGTATATATATATATATATATCTGAATTTCTGAATATTATAAATGAGGTGGTAACCCCTCATTGGACCACCACCCCCACCAATAGGAATGCAAGCAACAACCTAAAATTATAAAATATATATACATGTGTATATGTGTACTTATATATATATATATATACCTTGTATGTTGCGTGGGTGGTAAGGAAACCCAGAAATCAGAGAGTGTGTATGACAGTGTGTGTGTTCTGCATATGGCTGTGAGTGAAATCAGTAGAGTGGAGAGAGAAACAAAGGTGTGTGAGAATTTGTGTGTGTACATGCTTGTGTGTATGGTGTTTCCATTGGAGGTGCACAAAAGAGGAAGGAGTTGAGGAGTACACGACTGAACTGAGGTTTGAGATGCCAAAAACTAAACCACCAAAGTAGGGAGATTCACTGTGCAAGGTATAAACCCCAAACTGGTTAATTTTTCTATTTAAATTTTGGCACTATTTTTGATGTTGTTAAGCCTTGTTAGTTGCATGCATGAAGTTTAGAATGAGAAATCTTGATTAAGGTGTGAAAATGAGACCTCAAAACAGCCGCAAAGCCACAAACCGTACCCAAGTCACCATTGATGCACCTTGGGATAGTAGGTTTGAAATGACCTATAAGAAACCAAGTTCTGACACTTAGAACGTTAAAGAGACCTTAATAGCATTAAGAAATCACCCAGCCGCGACCTAGAAGCCTAGGCAAGGACCCCTAAATCGTCACTTACAAGTTTCGGGTGTTGGCCACTGTATTAAAAACTCACGGTAAAATGTGATTTTGGGAATGAGGACTTCAACCCCATGATGCATGGATCAAAACTGAAGAAACCTCACAAAATTTATGGCAAAAACATGAATTTACAAGCCAGTTGCAGGTTTGACTATCAAACCATGGACCTAGCATTTGAGCTTGATATGAGGCACAAAACGAATGTTAAAGTGTTTATTAGGCTTCCAGAAACAATTTGGGAGGGAAAACAGAGAAAATCAGTGGTTGAAAAGCCACGAAATGGAAAAACTTTGATGGCTGCAACTAGGGCAATAGTAACCCAACGTTGGGGAAGAAGATGAACAGTACCGGAAACGGGTCGGGTCATGGACCGAGTCTCGGGTCGGGCCCTGACCCAACTACAAAACGGTTTAAGTAAAATTACGTCGTTTCACTGAGGATACGTTTTAAATTAAAACCTACTTCGAGGTTGTTTGGGCGCATGGATAATAAATTGAAATGGGTTTTAGGCCTAACCTAACCGTGGATAGGAAGTGTAATACCCCGACCCAAAAATATTGGGTCATAGGGCACGCAATTCGAGGCGATGAAGAATTAGTGTAAATGATATACACTTAAGGGAAATAATTGATTGATTTAACTTAATTAATTAATTAGTTTATGAAGTTGATTTTTAATTAAATAAATAGAAAATATGTACCAAGTGATCAAACATGTATAGCTATTTGTGCATGATTATATAGATATATACATGTATATATATATATAGAAATACATTAATAAATAAATAAATAAAGAAATGAATAAATATATGTATGTATATATATGCATATATATATATATATATGGTAGAAGAATGAATAGTGCAGTGTGTGTGTGTATATGTGAACCGTGTGTGTGTGTATTATGTTATTATATGTATATTTTTTTTAAATAAGTAGGTGGGGGACAAGGAAGTATGGTGGGAAGTGAGGTAAGGTAAGGCCAAAATCAGAAAAGGTATGGGAGGTATGGTTGTGATTGGGATGGGGTATGGGAGTGAGAGAAACATATATTTATATATATATATATATATATATATATTTAAATAACTATTTCAAACATTCTGGGACTAATGGTAGGATCCGTTTTACGAGACGGGGCCCAAAAAATAAGGACACGTAAAGGGGTAAATGACTAAAATACCCCTTACTCAAAATTAACAAATTATCAGTGTACTCTTACTATCTCGGACCCTCTGAGTCCAGAGGTGAGGTCCACGACATGAGATGAGGTCCCGGAAAATTGGAGACCCGTAAAGGGATAAAATGACCAAAATACCCGTGGTACCCTTAAAGCCAAAATGAAACCGTAGAAGGTCTAAATTGACTTCCTTTGATTTCCTGGACTCAATAATGGAGTCCAAATTACGAAACGAAGTACAGAAAAATGAGACACGTAAAACGGTAAATGACCATTTTGTCCTTTTACACATAAAAGTCCGAATTAAAATCTTGGAAAGCCTAAACTGACTTTCTTCGACACTCCGGACTCAATGGTAAAGTCTATTCGACCAAAAGAAATGTCTAAAATAAAAAGACATAAAATTTGATGAATAGCATCTGTCTTATGACTAAAGACTAAAGTATTGTCGAAATATTAAACTAAGGCAAGTACGAAGAAATAAAGTATGAAAAGACGCGACGCGTTAACATGTGAAGTAAATGACTTTAAATTAAAGTTAATGGAGCTACCAGAAGAGTATAAGTTGAAATAAATAAACCTCTAACGCGTTAAATTGTGTCGTAGGTTAAAAGTACGAGTTGAATTAAGTGCGTACAAGGTTAATAGAATATCCGAAAATAGGATAGGACTTAATACGAACTAGGCATAAATTAAGAGGCATCAGTAGGTGATATCGCAGTAATGTGAAGTTAATGAGATTGTTATGGATTGTTCTTAGGGACTACGGAGGAAGTGGGAAGGCGCAATTTTTAGCACTAACTCTAAAGGACCAAGGTGAGTAACCCTGTATTTGAACTGGAGATTTAACTCCATATATTTGAAGAAGTTTTAAGTTCAAATAATTGTAGCCTTTGAATGTCAAATTCAGCCTTTATATGATTCCGTTCTTTTAAAATATTCTGTACGGCATGCTTTATAAATGTTTTATATCCAGCCCTTTTCTTGAAAATAATTAGCATGTCTAAATCAAATGCAAATCTCTTTAAATATTCTGAATTTGATTATCACATGTATTGGAAGCTTCATTGTAGAAGTTATACCTATCATGTTTTAAATACTCATGAACGTATCTATTGAAGGAGTCATGTGATAAATATTTTACAAGATAAACGGTACTAAGTACCACCCCCTATGATGGTTGAAATCCTTCGGGATTCAACAGTACAATGCCCGGTAGAAGGATCTAATCCCCCAGGCAAATGAGATATCTCCATTGTAGCATTGCAGTAAAACGGGAGTCTGGTTCGAAACAGATTCCACCTAATTAAAGAGAAAAGATGACAAGTGATTTTGAAAATGAAAGCAGGTTTTACCCTCATTTTCAAAATACATATTTATGTGTTTTAAAGTCATATACTTTATTAACGAAATACGAGTTTAGCTTGAACACTTTAATTGTTTCAAAGCTATCCGTTTTATGAAATGCATATGTTTCGAGTTTTATATACTCTATTTAAGGATGACATGTTATGTTATATGTTTTGAAGTTCATAAGTATAAGTATAGCTTGAATACCTTAAATGTTTCAAGCCATCCGTTTGGAGAATGCATATATCCTGTGTTCTAAATTGTACGAACAATTGGTAGTGAGTATTTTATAAACTCTCAAGTGATAAACCACTACCAGTTGAAAACCCCATGACGAATGCAGGAATTACTCACAAGCTTAGATTAGCTTACCCGGACTTTGTTCGGATCCCCCTTTTAGGTAAATGGCAAAAGGCAGTTTTGATTTGAAGTCGAAGACGATGGATTTGCCATTTTGGGAAGTTGTACTTAAGTAGTTTCCTTATGAGGCCATGTGAATTTTTAGTATGAACTCTTGTAGTAGTAAACAGTACAAATATGTATTAAGCCCTCAGGGCAATGATATGTAATATTATAAAGTCTTTAAGTTTTAGATATGCTCTGAATGTATGTTTATACATGTATACCGAAATGTGAAGAGCGGTAGTATCGGACGGATGTGCAAATTTTAAATAAGAAAGAAAAGAAAAAAAAAAGTTTTTCACGCTTCCGCAACCACTTGAAACACATCTATTCGATACCACTGCAGATGCGAGCCTTCGCCCAAGGGTCCTCGGGCCTGAGGGTGGCGGTCGCGATGCGAAATCCGTAGAGGGTGGGTTTCGGGTCGTGACAGGAAGGATATTAGGAATACCATATTCTGGTTTTTCTAAAGAACCTAAACCGGCTGGTTTACTGTGTTTGAGGACCGGTCTAGGGTTACAAATTGTGAACCCTTTGGTTCACTGATTAAAAATTAAATCAGAAAACCAGAACTTTGCCTATTTATGTTTTCACCCCAACAGTTTTGAATAATTGTGTTCTGACCCAGCTTCTGAAAAACTTATGCATATAAGCCCCTGAAAAATAATTAAATAATTATTTTGTTGATCGGGTAAAATTTCTATTTTACCCTTGGACACTAAATGACTCAAACAAAGTCCAAATTAAATAAATAGATAGTGTACTTTTACTATTTCGGGCATTCCAGACTCAATGGTGGAGTCCGATTTGAAAAATTAAGTCCCAAAAAATAAAGACACACAAATGATAAATGACTGTACTACCCCTAATGATACCCAGGACCAATTAAACATAAAAGACAGTCCAATTTAACTATGTCAAACATTCTGGACCTAATGGTGAGGTCCATTTTATGAACTGAGGTCCTGAAAAATTAGCTACACAAAATGTGAAATTACCGAAATGCCCCTGATGCTATACGAAGTCCAAATGAAGTCCAAATGGGACAAAATCGATACTGATAGAAGCCCAGATACCCGTGAAATTATACACATGATTAAATGATGAATCGGGGTTAGAATCTCAAGAAACGTAAAATGACCAAAATACCCCTAAGCATGGTAAATGCAAAGTAGAGGCCGAATGAAGGCCAATCTGATCTAATAAATTATCATAAGCATAATTATGAAAATCGAAGGGCTAAATAAGACTTCGTAACCATCAACGTATAAAATGAGAAATGACTGATGTGTCTCGATGATCAAAAGCAAATACCAAAATGAAGTCTAAAAGACTTGAAAAAATTATATATAAGATATATGGAACATTCTGAGAACCACGATAGGGTCCGGGACAAGAATGGCAAAATTACCATTTTGCCCTTAAGGATAAATAAGTATATAACTGATAACGATTTGAGTCCAAAAGACTTAGAACTTTATAACTGAGTTATGTGGACTATTCTGAGGACCACGACAGGGTCCGGGACAAGAATGGTAAAATTACCATTTTGCCCTTGAGGTTAAATAAGTACTTGACTGATAATGGTTGAAGTCTAAATGACTTAGATTATAATCCTGATAACTACTAAGCCTAATTAAAGAATGAAATAGCCTCGGATGAAACCCAATGAAAGGGTAATAGGCTATTAGGCTATCTTAGGTAATCCGATAGACGCCTAAGATGATGAATAAGACATGAATGGATGAATTATGATTTGTCTGTGATTAATGATGATTGTTCAGGATATGCAAGGAAGTACCTGACGTATTTGGAGGTTATCAGATTATTTGTACAAGGAGATAAGCATAAAGTTTGTGAGTAACTTGGAACTTCTGACTTGGTGTATAAGTTTTACTGTCTAGATACTGTATTTTGATATACTGTACCATTTTGTATGCTATACTGTTTAAATGCAAATACTTAAATGCATACCCTTTCGTATTACCTTACACATGGAATAATGTTGGTCTTCTTTGATTTATTAGCCTATACTCCTGATTGATGTGCTAGCATCCTGTGCTGTTCTATCTGTTCTGATCGATTATTCCATTTAGATTGGTTTTATTTTATTCTACTTAACTGCATTAAGTGAATTTATAAAACTGCTATCTTTGAAATCACTAAACTATCCATGTGATTTGTAAACAAGAACGGGTTTTGAAACCCTTGACAGGGAACATGTGTTACTCACTGGGCTTATTTAAGCTCACCCCATTATCCTAACATTTTTCAGGACTTATCTTCATTGGACTGGAAGGCACTATGATATGACGTGGATAGGTCGAGTGGAATTCCAAGTAAAGGATTTGATGGCACTGATTTGTGGAGACATGGACTCTTGTGGATTGAATCTGGTTATTCAAGTGAATGACATGATTTGATTGACATTGTTTACTGTTTTGATCTGATTTGTTATGTTATGTTATATTCTGTTTTGATCTATTTGTACTGTTTGGTTCGGTTTTGTTTTATTCTACTTAACTGCATTAAGTGGATTTATTAAACTGCTATTTCTGAAATAACTAATCCCTCCATGTGCTTTGTAAGCAAGAATTGGTTTTTGAAACCCATAACAGGGAACCTGTGTTACTCACTGGGCTTATTCAAGCTCACCCCATTATCCTAACATTTTTCAGGATTTATCTCCATTGGATTAGAAGGCACTATGATATGACATGTATAGACCGAGTGGCATTCCAAGTAAAGGATCTGATGGCACTGATTTGTGGAGACTTGGATTCTTGTGGATTGAATCTGGTTATTCAAGTAAGTGTTATGATATGATTAAATTTACTGATATTGGGACATGGCTCATGGTAATGGTACTCTAGAGATATTAGATGTGCTCTGTGTTATATGTTTGATTATAGATGTGCGTTGTGGTTAGAGTTATTAGCTATCTGATTTTAAACTTGCTCTGTGGTACATACCTCTATGGTATTTATAAATGAGTTGCATTCTCGAGATGAAAAAGTTTTTAAATTCCGCTGCTCTGACCCTACACTTGGAATGCAATTCATTGGTAAGTTCAGAAGTTGCTTTTGGTTGGTCGCATTGTCGGTTGATAAATCGGCAAGGCGGCTAACTGGCATCATGTCCTCGACATCCGCGTAGGGTGGGATTCGGGATGTGACACCACTAATTTACAATAATTTTTTAAAAATGCCGTAAAATTTTCATCACTAAAGCCATGTTTTGTTGTAGTGACCACTGAGTCTGAAATGTCTGAGATAGTCACGATGGACTACCTTTTTGTCTAAGTTGGCCTTGGGCATTATAAGGGGCAATATAGTCATTTATAATTTACGTGTCTAAATTTTTTGGGACTTATCTTCACAAATCGAACTCCACCGTTGAGTCCGGAATGCTCGAAATAATCAAAATACACTCTTCATTTATTTTAATCGGACTTTGTTTGGTCTATTTTTGGCCTAGGGGCATTTTAGTAGTTTCCCATTTAATTAGGCAGGATTTAAATTAAATATTTATTTATTTTTGGGCCATTTCATGATTATTCAGAATTGCTGGGCCACTGTATAATTTCCTAAACTGTTGGGGCTGAATTCCAATTTACAATTCTTCAATTAGGCCCCTAGACAGCCAAACAGCGGCTAAGGTTTCAAATTGGGGAGAAGATATCCCTGTTCTGGATAAATCCCAATTTCAATTTCTTATGCCTGTAGCCAAACGCCCCAATTTTAATTTAATTTCAAATCTTAAACTCCCAAGACGACACAGCTTCGGTTCAACCCTTCGTGCGCCTAGGTGGGTTCCGACCCGACCCTGTACTATACATCTTCCCCAACTCTTTGGCGACACTCTGGTAGAATTCTCGAGCGCCAGCGACCGTCGCCAATCAATTTTTGGCATTTTTTTAAACGTGGTCTGAATCTTTTCCTCATGAGGCTTTCATATTTATCCTTATATTTGCATTTGAATCACATCTTAGCCGTTGAACAGCCACTCACAGTGGTTGCTCCGGCCAAGATCATTTTTTTGGCGAGTTTTAAAAATCTTAGTTTGTGATGGCTCAAGCCATCATTTTAGTTCCTTTTTGTTGCTACACATTCCTGAAAATCCTGGGGCCTTTTTCCCATTCATAATAGCATGCAATCCATCAAATTTTGAACCAACCGAATTATTCTTCGTTACTTGCAACTGCCAATAAATTTCCCATTATTGAGCCATTTCCTTTGGTTTTTTTTGCATTATGATCCTTATCCTCTCTAGTTTTGATCCCTATAAGCCAAATTGGCTTTTATGTAAGTTGGTTTATGGGCAAGCTTTTTAAGCTTCAACAATGGCGGTTTGTGTACGGCTATTGCTTTTGGGTTGTTTTCGGAACCTAATCTCACCCTTAATTCTAATACAATAATTTCAGGGACCATGCATATGCCTTTTTTCACTTAAATCAGTAAGTAATGGAGTATGTTATCTTAAAACAAAATCTTTCGGTTTGGCTGCTATACCTTCAAGTAGTGGTTCTCCCTTCTTCCAAGCTTGGTGTTGGTCCTCCTTGGGTTCTTCTTGAGTGACCAGTTTGCATGCAGCTTCCTTTTCCTTTCCTCTTATTCTTCTTGTCTCTCTCTCTCTCACACACTTTCTCTCTCTAGCTGACCTTAGTTATCTCACTTCTACTTTTCTAAATAGCCTCTTCTTACGCAATGGCTAATATGTATATACATATTATTTTATATTTGTAGATGTTGCATGAAATTCTATTGGTTGATTTGGGAGGTGGGAGGGGTTATTTTATACATATATATACATATATGTTGTATTATTTAGCACAAAGTGTGGGCAGCCCAAATGGCTTATTTGTTTGGTTCAAGTTCCTTCTTAGTTTTTAGGTCAAGGGTTCAAAACCCATTGGCCTTAATTTTGGCTTATTTTTCCTATTTTTATGCTTATGCCTCGTTTGGCACGCGCAATCTATCATTTTGGCTTTTTCCCTTCTTTTTTCTTTTTTATTCCTCTTTGTGTGAGTCAGTTCCTTATGGTTATTTCATATCCAAGATGGCTTCAATTTTTGAAGCCTTTTATTGTGTGTATTTCTCTCGTAATCTCCGTGGCGCATTTAAATTTTTATTTGCTTCTTCACGCATTTGTAATTATTACTTATTCATTTATATCTAAGTTTTATAAATCGTAGTGATATTTGGATTTATTTTTCTTTACGCATTGATTTCACAAATCAAAGTTATGTCACTCTATTGTTTTCTTGATTTAGTCCTTATCGTCCCTTCTTGATGTATTTAATTATTTTATTAGTCTATCGTAACTATCGAGAAATTTTGATTAATTTTCTTAATTATTCGTTGTATTATTTCTAATTAATAATTAGCAAACTAATTATAAATTAATCAGAGTCGGGGTGTTATAAAACACGTGCATGCGACTTACATAAATCAGAATTGTGGGGATTCAAAGTTTTCAATGAGAAAAGTTTACCCATTTTGTGGTTGTTTTCTTTCATGGGCCTCATATTTCCCTTTTTTTAGTTTGGTTCTATTTGGTGGGTGGTTCCTTCAAGCTTTAATAGCCAAGCAAGATTGGTTCCTTCATTTTGCCTTCTTCTTCTTCTTCTTCTTCTCTTTCTACATCTCTCTCTCTCTAATTGAACACCCCTCATGCATGCAAGTCTGATCTTGGGGCTCTTCTACATCATGGCTGCATTTTGTATTCATGAGGGTGGCTGCATATATTTTAATTGGCTAAGGCTTTGGTCCAATGGGGTGATGACACCTCAACTTTTGTATGCAACCATATATGAATATTATTGTATACATACATTTTTAGTGGGTATTATAGAACAAAAGTGTTGCAGCCCAGCTGGTGTTCTTTTTAGAAGCTTATCATTTACTTGCATAAGGTGCAAGGTTCAAAACTTGGTGGGAGCATTTTGGCTTTTTTCCCTCTCTTTTTGTTTTACATATGTACCATATTATATTTTAATATATTTCATAAATTTCCAAACTTTGCTTTTTAAATCTCATAAAAGTCTCTTGTAATTTTTATAAAGCCTCGATTAAGCATACTTCATCTATGTGTTACTAGTCTTGTCTTGTGTATTTCATTCATTAATCTTCCATAATTATTCATGTGTTAATCCTTGATCAACAACAATCAAAATTCATTATCAAGTTATGACCTTTGCCATTAAATCATATTCTTTAAAATTGATCATCTCAAATTCATACCTAATTGTTCTCATTTATACTTTTGTCTTCATACTCATAGACTATCAGTCTTAAGTAGAATTTTCCGTGATTATTAAGCACTATCTTATGATAATCTTCATTATCCTTAATTTTTTAGCTTAATTCAGTCGGGATGTTACAAGTCCATTTTGGGGTTTTGACGGACCGAAACACTGAATATTGCCCTAACGAGCCTGAAAACCCATCACATACCTCACAAATGACAAAATATAATTGCACAAACTTAAGCACTTTTCTTTCGTATCACTATTTTGAAACTTACGCAACTTTTATTTCTAAAAAAGCCTATTTTTGGATTTTGACGGACCAAAACACCGAATATAGTCCTAACAACCCCAAAACCCCATCACACACCTCACAAATGACAAAACAGAATTGCACGAACTTACGGCATTCGGTTCGGATCACCGATTTGAAATTTATGCAACTTTTCACTTCAAAAAGTCCCATTTTGAGGTTTTAACAGGCCAAAACACTGAATATCGGCCTAATGAGCCTGAAAACCCATCATACACCTCACAAATGAAAAAATATACTTGCACAAACTTACGACACTCAGTTCGGATCACCTGTTTGAAATTTATGCAACTTTCCACGCTAAAAGGCCTATTTTGGGTATTGACGGACTAAAACATTGAATATTGGCCTAACGAGCCTGAAGACTCATCACACACCTCACAAATGATAACATAAATTGCACAAACTTAGGTACACGCTTAGGATCACCGGTTTGAAATTTATGCAACTTTCCTCTCAAAAAGGCCCATTTTGAGGTTTTGACAGACCAAAACATCGGATATCGACCTAACAATCCCGAAACCCTATCACACACCACAAAAATGACAAAATATACTTTCACAAACTTACGGCACTCGGTTCGGATCACCGGTTTGAAACTTATGCAACTTTCCACTCTAAAAGGGGCCCACTTTGGGGTTTTGATAGACCCAAACACTAGATGTCGGCCTAACGACCTCGAAACCTAATTACACACCTTACAAATGATAAAATAGACTTACAAAAACTTACGGCACTTGGTTCGGATCACAAGTTTGGAACTTATGTAACTTTACACTCCAAAAAGATCCATTTTAGGGTTTTGACAGACCAAAACTTCGGATATCGGTCTAACGAGCCCGAAACTCCATCACACCTTAAGAATGACAATATAAAATTTCACGAACTTACGGCACTCGATTTAGATCATCAGTTTGAAACTTATGCAACTTTGCTCTCCAAAGAGACCTATTTTGGGGTTTTGACGGACCAAAACACCGGATATCGACCTAACGACCTTGAAACCCCATCACAAACCACAAAAATGACAAAATAGACTTGCACAAACTTATAACATTTGGTTCGGATCACGGTTTGAAAATTTTGCTACTTTTCATTCCAAAAAGGCCCACTTTGGGGTTTTTGGACACTAAAACCCCAGATATTAGCCTAACGACCTCAAAACCCCATCACACACTTCAAAAATAACAAAATAGACTTGCACAAACTTACAACACTTAGTTCGGATCACAAGTTTGAAACGTTTGTAACTTTATGATCCCAAAAGGCCTATTTTGAGGTTTTGACAGATTAAAACACCGGATATCAACCTAACAACCTTGAAGCCTCGTCATCCACATCACAAATGAAAAAATAGACTTGCACAAACTTATGGCACTTATTTCAGATCATCGGTTTGAAACTTATGCTACTTTCTGTCGTTCTTGCTATTTATGCGTGCAAAATTTTTTATCACAATATTTTTATGTTCATATATATTTAATAAGTGTTCTAATATATATAATTTTATCTTGATTTTAGATTGATCGGGATTATTGCGCCCCCATCTTTCAGTCGTCCATCGAGACTTTCTTTTTTCCTTCGTTTTTTTTTTTCTTTTCCTGGACATCTATAATTACATTTTCTTAGATAATTTTTTTATTTTTGTATTTATTATGAAATTATACTTTTACGATTGTAATTAATTATATATACATATATGAATGCATTTCTCTTTTAATATATTCATTTCATAATGCATGGAATTGTTTTATATCAAAATGATTGATACATTTTTAAAATAGGATTGATATATGTTTTAAACAGGAATAAAACACACAAAAAGGAAAATCAGGTGTAAAATAGGAGAAAAAAAAAAAACACTTTTAGCAATGCATAGAAGGCTTTGCTAAAAGTTCCACATATGATATTTAGTAACTATCATGGATCATTAGTCACTACAAGACAAAGCATTTATTCCGACACCATATGCGGTCGAAAATAACTCACTTCGCGTCGGAAATAAACATTACCGACCAATAATAAACATCGCCCAAATTAGTCGGTAGTAAAATGGTCAGAAAAAGATTACCGACGAAAATATTGTGGCGTCAGAAATATTAAAATATTACCGACTCATTTAAGCATCAAAATAATCTCATTTCTTGTAGTGAGTGACGATTCATGTTTGTTGGTAATAATGACTTATTCGTTGCTAATTCCTATAAGTGAGACTTTTTTAGGGATGCCTTATGTGCACCACTAAAAGTATATTATCAGTGACGTCCAAATCATTCATTACTAATAATGCATTATTAGGCCCAGTGATTTTCGTTGTACTATTTGTTACACTTTATTTTATTATTAGCGTCGCCCTTTGTGTGTCACTAATAGTGATTATTAGCAACACATTCTTTTTGTCATGTGGTTAAAAGTATCAGCGACACAATTATTAGTGACACACACGTGTGTCGCTAATACTCTTTAGCGACGCACGTGTAAATGTCGAGAAAAAATAGTATTACCCACGATTACTGTGGTAGTAATTAATTTGGCTATAGATTTTTTTAATAATTATTACCGAATGTTCTTTGAGTCGGTAAAAATGAATATTTACCCACGGGCTATTTTTTGTGGCAAATATTACTAGTTACCATCGATTCTTATAGTCGGCAATAATCCGCATATTGCCTATTAATAAATGCATCGGTAATTATTTATTAATTATCGTGAGTAAGGTGCTGGTGGCAAATATGTGGTTATGGCCGAGGATATTGGCATCGGTAAAAGAAACGTCGGTAATAAGCCACTTTATTGATAATTTTCTTGTCGAAAATAAATTGTTTTACCCACGGTTAGTATAATATTGGTAAAAGTTCTGTTTCTTGTAGTGTCTCTTTGAACGATTTGGGTCTAGGGGAATTTGATTCTCTCCCACTCTATTTGGAGGATTGTAGGGAAGAGGATCTAGGGTTACATTATTCAAATCCGATATTCTAAGTCTTCAATAGTGTAATCCTTGAAGATTTTCCACCATTTTTAGACAATTTTTTTTTTTTTAAAGACACTATGTGTGTTACAATATTACAATCAATTCAACTCAGCTCAACAATATTACATAATTATAAACTATCAATCAAACAGACCATTAAACCACTAAACCATGAGATTTATATATTGAACATGCAGTTAACACATCATTTCAAATAAAAATTGTTTTTATAAAGTGGAAGTCCTTTGTACAGAAAGGAAACTACGTTGTAATGGGAAAACTCTGGAGATGATCAATAAAGGCTGTGAGATTGGCCATTACTCTTGAGCTAGCCTCGTTTCCCATGATCCTCTCATTCAGTCTTATTAGTCTTTCACTCATCTCGCTATCCTCCATCACGCCCTTCATACCTTGTTCCACATCTTTCTGTCCAAACTCGTTAATCTTTAACCCAATTCGCCATTCCTTAACAATGTAGGCACAATTGATAAACTGGTCACCTGCAACTGGATAGCAGAGAAGCGGCTTTTTCCATTGTATGGCCTCCATCGTTGAATTCCAGCCACAGTGAGTGAGATAGCATCCCACACCCTCATGCTCCAGCACCTTCTTCTGCGGAGCCCATGAAACTATTTTGCCTTGCTGCTGCTTCCACATTCTCTCCAAATACCCCACTGGTAGCTCTTCACGCCACCCACAACCCTGTACCCAAATGAATGGTCGCTTTGATGCCTCCAGCGCCAATGCTAACTTCTTCATCTTTGCTTCTCCAATTGGCCTAACCCAACTTCCAAAAGACACGTACACAACAGACCCAGGACTTTGCTTTTCTAGCCAATCTAAGCAGCTCATATCTTCTTCCCAAAAGCTACCATTAATCTTACTCTCTGCATGTTTACTCAAAGGTCCAACTCTAAAAATGCGCCCACCATTCAATTGATCTTGTTTTTCATTATCTTGGCCGGTTAATTCTTCTGGAAAGGAATTTACAAGGAGGCATCCAAGTGTTATGGATCTTTCCAAGGTCCTGCTCCAAAATTTGAATCTTGAGCTTCTGGCAGTAACAGTTCCAATCAACCATGGTAGATCTTCAGTGCATAGCACCGGTTGACCAGGTAAGTAGCATATAGGACCTTGATGCTGTGGATCACCTGCCAATATTGAATTACCAACTCTTTAATGTATGCTCTAAAACTAAAATTTTAGCAGTTGGCCTTCCAAATATTTTTTTTCTTCTATATTTACAGGAGTGCCCCTTAAATTCTTATACTTTCTCTTACACCCCTAAACTATATTTTCACTATCCACCACTATATATCTATAATACTTTCAAGTGAATGCATGAAATCAAAATGAGTCATTTAATTTGTTCTTTTGACGCATGCTGCATTAGTTCATCCATCCAAATGCATGGGGGCAAATAGAATTTAATTATGATAAATCTACTATCTGATAAGAACAAGGTTAGATCTGAGAAAAACCTCTCTCTCCCTACCTGAAGATGTAAAAAAAAAAAAAAAGAAGCTTTTATACAAGTGGTGACTGTTGATTAGTTGACTCAATGACATATTTTGCATTGATACCCACGGCCGGTATCCATTATACTGATTCTTGATATAGTTGACTAACTAATCAAGTTTTGTTTATTCAATACATCACATGTATTTGAAAATTAAAAAGAGTCTGAAGGCTCTGAACCTTGACGGTCCATAGTAATCCCCAGGTTACCATTACGTGATAATTGAGTATGTAGTAAAGAACCGAATAAATCTGTGTATAGACAAGGTAATGGTTGATCATAATATATACTCAGATTTCTTCAGAAGGGTGGGTACGTTTACGTTATGGTGACTATTTCTGATGAGCACACCCAAAAACCAAATCTGCTTAGATATTTCGGTTTGAAAAGGCCCTCTTCATATATATATATATATATATATATATATATATATATATATATATATATATATAGTTGACTAATTAAACAAAGTAACTTTACACATGTATATCATGTGCCTCATAATCCATGTTAGTAAAGAAAATGCATAGAGTAAATCAAGAGAAAGAGATGACTTTCTAATTTTGGACATGGAGTTTACCTGTTTCAGAAATAATGCCGGAGCGTAGCATGTCAGGTATGGCAGCGATGAGTTGATAAGAAGCAAGCATGGCAGGCCAAAATCCAGCAACTTGGACCCCACATCGATTCGCAACATTGATGGCCCACGAAGCTAGCAAATCAACAACCATACATGCAACACCACCATCTTCATCTTCATGATCAAGAAACTTACCAACAAGGCGCTCTAAATGAAGTGGCATATTGTTCTCCATAGCCATCTCAATGGCAAAGAAATCAGGAGGCGCCGTGCCTTGGTCCAGACCATCTGGGATAGACATGCATGAAATCTCGTGGTTAGGATCGATTTGTGATGCGATACGGCTGTGAATGAAGTCGGGGGTGATCACCACGGGCTCGAATCCAAGGTTAAGGAAAGCTGAAGCGAGCTGGAGCATCGGAGTTACATGTCCCTGTGCTGGATATGGAACCATAACGATCTTAGCCCTCTTTACCCACTTCATGTTTCCTCCCAATTATTATTCTCTCAGAGAACCAACACAACTGCAAATGTTTTTTTCTCTTAGAAAAAACTCAACCATAAGTTATCGAGAGAGAGAGAGAGAGAGCGAGAGTCAACAAAGCACGTGGCCCGGGATGTGAACTATGACGTCTGGCGTTACCTAAACTTCATGGCAACTCGTTTTCCAACAAAAGTTGTGCAGAGGTAACTTTGAAGTATTCTGATTACAGTAATATGGATGAATCCATAAAATTACAAAAACATACGGATTATCAACCAAAACATACGATTTTCAGGTGCAGTGGCCATTTAGACCACAAATTTAGAAATGAGAAAATTACAAAAATTAAAAGTCAAGGCATTTTTTTTTTCTTTTTCTTTTTGTAAAAATATAAAGAAAGTGAGGGACAATCTCTATATTTTTCAAAAAAAAATATATATAAATAATCAAAATTTTAAGCGACTGTTGCCCAAATCTCTATATTAATGGGTCCTGTACAATATATGTAGCAATAATCTGCTTTGCTAATAATTCTGTTTCTCATAATATTTAAAAGTTACAGTAATTTTTTTTATAAGAGTAATAATAGATGTTTTATCCTTTTTAAGATAGTTTTGTCTCTTTGCTCGTGTGAAAATGGTAAACAAATAAATTTTAAAAAAGGTGGGGCAAAATAAACATGTATATTTATTGCGTGCTCTCAAAACTGTATATAAATATACATATACTTAATGCCCCGAACCCAATCATTGTCGTCGAAGAGCGTGAGGCTCATGTAGGCCCACAGATGTCATGGTTTTAGAAACTTCCTCGAAGGCAGTACCAAGCATCCATTGCTTATGTCAGGAATCCTTGAGGGGTTTGTGTTCTGTTTTTTTTCTCTCTCAGTTTCTAGTGCATGTCATTGTCTGAGGCATGGAAAGCGTTTTTAACATGTGATGATATTTCATGCCTAGTGACAAATCTTTCTGCCCAATGATTTGGACTTAAGTTTGTGCGCTGCCCTTTCCTCTCTTTTAGTTAGTGGCGGTGAGGAGATTTGCAAATTCCCTCGATTTCGATTTTAAATTACTTTTTCTTTTCAAAATATGAATAAATTTCAAAAAGTGAATGTAAAAAAATATTATTGTTATAAAATAGAGGAATATGCGAACGCAAAAAAATTAATAACACAAGTGCACACAAAGATTTACGTGATTCAGCTTTAGGCCTACGTCCATGGACAGGAGAGAAGAATGCTCTACTATTTTTTAGAAAAGCATACAATGGTGAATAGTTACAAAACACTCTACTGATTTCTCTCTTTCTTCACTTCATTGTGTCTATCCTTCATCCGAACTAAGGTATATATATAGCCATCATAAACAAAACACCTACTTTAGTTATGGCTTTAACTAACCATGAAGGCTATGTGGGTTTATCTACATTGATTGTTGACATCGACACACACTTGTATTCATAACACTCTTCTTTGTATTTCTACCACTCTTCAATATCTTTTTAATATACATGCTCCCCCTTATTGTAGTATGTGTTCAACTTAAAAGATCTTTGTACCGACGCATTCCACACTTATATATTAGCTTCTTAAATGTTGTTGTTGACAATGCTTTTATGAACAAATCTGCAAAATTGTCACTTGAACTTATCTGTTGAACATTAATATCACCGCTCTTCTAGAGCTCATAAGTATAAAAGAAGTTTGGTGAGATGTGCTTGGTTCTGTCTCATTTATTGGAGCCACATTTCATTTGTGCAATACTCGATGCATTATCTTCCTATATTTTTGTTCGGTTAGCTTAAATTGAAGATAATCCACATGATTCCCGAATGTGCTGGACCACAAATCTTAATCATGTGCGTTCTCGACTTGTCTCGTGGAGTGCTAGGATTTTAGAATGATTCGAGGAAGTGGCAGTCATTGTTTGCTTTATAGATCTCCATGATATAGAAGTTTCACCACAGGTAAACACATCCTATTTATGATCTGGATTTGTGTTGATCAGAAAGATACCCAATATCTGCATACCCGACTAATGATGATTTTGAGGTTTGTGAATAAAACAAACCCATATCAATTGTTTCGCGAAGATAGCAAAAAATATGTTTAACACCATTCCAATGCCTTCGAGCTGAAGTAGAACTATATCTTGCTAGCAAATTAACAACAAATTCGGTGTCCCAAAAGGTTCAAATCGTCAACATATACTGCTATTATGGAAAATCCAGTGTCTGACTTCTTTATGAAAATATATGAATAAATTGGGTTATTCACGTATCTATCTTGCAATAAATATTCACTAAAATGATTATACCACATGTGCCCTAACTGCTTCAATCTATACAATGATCGTTGGAGCTTGATTGAATACATGCTTTGAGATTGTGCATTACCTGCTTCAGGCGCTTCAAATCCTTCAAGGATTTTCACATTTATGTCACTATCAAGTGATCCATATAAAGATGTTGTGACTACGTCTATTAGACGCATATCAAGCCCTTTTGAGATGGCCAGACTGATAAAAAAATTGAAACGTAATTGCATCCATCACAGGAGTATATGTCTCTTTATAATCAACACCGAGTTTCTACGAGAAACCTTGTGCTACAAGTGCCACGCCCCAAATTTCTGCAAACCCGGGGCGCGAGCGAAACGAAATTAAAAGGAATTAATAAAAGATAATTAAAGAGATTTAGTTGAGTCTCCCTTATTATTTCCTCAAGTTGTCTCCAAAATTAAAATTAAACACTTGCTATTTAGCATGACTAAAATGGTTCCTCAATATGGTCTAAGTATCTCTCCCAATTAATATTTAAAATGATTTAAATCATATTCAAAAAATGACTCCTAAAATAGCCTCAAATCATCCCCCAAACTTGCCCTAAAATGATGGCCCAAGTGGCCCCAAAAATACCCTAAGGCATGGTAAAAAAGATAAGTCAAACACCCCACTCAAGATGACCAACCGTGACAAGAAGTATCCCAAAAATTGCCTCAACATGGCTCCATGTAATGGTCAAAAGTGGCCCAAAGTGGCCTCAAAAATAAGGTCAAGCATGTAATTTAATTGCCTTGAAATATAGGTCATAGCATTGCCATAGCATGGCAAAAGGAACAGTAGTGTAGCAGGCAAGGCAGTGCAGGCCGTGGGCAAGCAAGGCAGGGCAGCACGCACACGCAGGCGCTCGCGCGCGCGCGCAGGCACTCGGTTGGGGCTGTGGGCTGCTGTCTGATTCTGGTTTTTCTGCAAAAGCACTGTAGCGACTGCAAGCTAAAATCTGATTTTTTCTCAGGTTTACTATTCATGGCTGCAACCTAATTTTTCCCACTTCTGAATTTTTTTTTCCAAGTTTTTCAAGCCATTTTCCAGCCCACTTTCCCCTAGTTTCTAAGCCCCCATTTTAAGCACTTTTCTCACCCATTTCAAGGCTGTTTTTCGCACTTATCTAATGTTTGAATTTTTCAGAAATTTGGACATAACCTCCTTTGTTTTTCTAAGTATTTTTCTCACCTAATTTTCACAACATCAATATATGTAAATGCATAAACAACCCACCCTCACTCGGTGGCCACAAGTTCATCAAATTCAAATATACATCCTCTATTTTCAACATATCCATTTAGTACACATTAAACCAAAAACACCATACATTCATTTGGGTCTTAACCCATACATTTCAAAATGGCCCAAGGCCTATTGTTCACAAATTATGCAAGTCTATATACAATAAATTGGGCTTATGCCACTACAAGAAAAGGCACTATTAGCAACGCAGGTGTGCATCGCTAATAGTGGGAAAATGCGTCGTTAATGATTTTTTGCGACGCACACACGAGCGTCGCTAAAGTCACCGCAAATATTGGCGTCGCTAATAGTATTGGTGACGCACAAACCCCTGAGCGTCGCTAAAAGAAACTATTAGCGACGCACAAACGGTGTCGCTAATAATTGGGAATGGGCGTCGCAAATATTATAAATAGAGGCAAAGAGCGTCGCTAAAAGATACTATTAGCAACAGACAGAGTGCGTCGCTAATAGTGAATTTGCATTGTTATTTGTTAACTTTTAGCGACGCCTTTCTGTGCGTCGCTAAAGGTTTTTTTTTTTTGCCTGTTTTCCAACTATGTTTGCTTTGTTTTCTTTGTTGTTTTCTTCCTGTTTAATCCTGTATCAATCATCCTGATATACAATAAACTCCAAACAATCTGAAATGAATATATTAAAAAAGAAAAATACATTCATATATATATATATATATTATACTAATTGCGTACATTTGTAAAAGTACAATTTAACAATAAATAGAAAAATAAAAAATTGTCTCAAAACATATAACTACAAATGTCCATGAAAAGAAAAAAAAAAAAAAAACAAATAAAAATAATAAATCCCGATGCAAAACATAAAGACAGAGGCGCAATAATCCCGATCAATCTGAAATAAAGATCAAATGGCATATATTAGAACAATTATTAAATATATATGAAATATAGAATGTGAATAGTTTAATTTTTTTTTTTTTTTTGCATGCATAAATAATAAGAATGACATAAAGTAGCATAAGTTATAAACCACTGATCCGAACTGATTTCTGTAAGTTTGTGCAAGTCTATTTTGTCATTTGTGAGGTGTTTGATGGGGTTTCGGGATAGTTAGGCCGATATCCGACATTTTGGTCTGTCAAAACTCCAAAATGGGCCTTTTTAGAGCCAAACCTTGCATAAGTTTCAAACCGGGCAACGGAACCGAGTTTCGTAAGTTCGTGCAAGTGTATTTTATCATTTTTGAGGTGTGTGATGGGGTTTCGTTGTAGTTAGGCCGATATCCGGCATTTTGGTCTGTCAAAACCCCAAAATGGGTCTTTTCGGAGTTGAAACTTGCATAAGTTTCAAACCAGGCATCAGAATCGAGTGCCGTAAGTTCGTGCAAGTATATTTTATGATTTGGGAGTTGTGTGAGGGGGTTTTGGGGTGGTTAGGCAAATATCCAAAGTTTTGGTCTGTCAAAACCCCAAAATGGGCCTTTTTGGAGCTGAAACTTGCATAAGTTTCAAACCGGGTATCCGAACCGAGTGCTGTAAGTTTGTGCAAGTGTATTTTATCATTTGTGAGGTGTTTGATGGGGTTTTGGGCTCGTTTGGTTGATACTTGGTATTTTGGTCTGTCAAAACCCCAAAATGGGCCTTTTTGGAACTGAAACTTGCATAAGTTTCAAACCGGGCATCTGAACTGAGTGTTGTAAGTTCGTGCAAGTGTATTTTATCATTTGTGAGGTGTTTGGTGGGGTTTTGGGCTCGTTTGGTTGATATCTGGTATTTTGGTCTGTCAAGACCCCAAAATGGGCCTTTTTGGAACTAAAACTTGCATAAGTTTCAAACCGGGCATCCGAACCGAGTGCCGTAAGTTCGTGCAACTGTATTTTATCATTTTTGAGGTGTATGATGGGGTTTTGGGGGTGGTTAGGCTGATATCTAGGGTTTTGCTCTGTCAAAACCCCAAAATGGGCCTTTTTGGACCTAAAACTTGCATAAGTTTCAAACCGGGCATCCGAACCGATTACCGTAAGTTCGTGCAAGTCTAGTTTATCATTTTTGAGGTATGTGATGGGGTTTTGATGTAGTTATGCCGATATCCAGCATTTTGGTCTGTCAAAACCCCAAAATGGGCCTTTTTGGACCTGAAACTTCCATAAGTTTCAAACCAGGTATCCGAACCGAGTGCCGTAAGTTTGTGCAAGTGTATTTTATCATTTTTGAGGTGTGTGATGGGGTTTCGGTGTAGTTAGGCCGATATCCGGCATTTTGGTCTGTCAAAAGCCCAAAATGGGCCTTTTTGGACCTAAAACTTGCATAAGTTTCAAACCGGGTATCCGAACTGAGTGCCGTAAGTTTGTGCAAGTGTATTTTTTCATTTTTGAGGTGTGTGATGGGGTTTTGATGTAGTTAGGCTGATATCCAGCATTTTGGTCCGTCAAAACACCAAAATGGGCTTTTTTAGAGCTGAAACTTGCAAAGTTTCAAACCGGGCATCCGAACCGAGTGCCGTAAGTTCGTGCAAGTCTATTTTATCATTTGGGAGCTGTGTGATGGGGTCTTGGGGTGGTTAGGCCGATATCCGGCATTTTGGGCTGTCAAAACCCCAAAATGGGCCTTTTTGGAGCTGAAACTTGCATAAGTTTCAAACCGTGCATCCAAACCAAGTGCCGTAAGTTCGTGCAAGTCTATTTTATCATTTGGGAGCTGTGTGATGGGGTTTCAGGGTGGTTAGGCCGATATCCAAAGTTTTGGTCTGTCAAAACCCCAAAATGGGCCTTTTGGAGCTGAAACTTGTATAAGTTTTAAACCAGGTATCCGAACCGAGTGCCGTAAGTTCGTGCAAGTGTATTTTATCATTTGTGAGGTGTTTGATGCAGTTTTGGGCTTGTTTGGTTGATATCTGGTATTTTGGTCTGTCAAAACTCCAAGATGGCCCTTTTTGGAACTGAAACTTGCATAAGTTTCAAACCGGGCATCCGAACCGAGTGTCGTAAGTTTGTGCAAGTGTATTTTATCATTTTTGAGGTGTTTGATGGGGTTTCGGGCTCGTTTGTTTGATATCTGGTATTTTGGTCTGTCAAAACCCCAAAATGGGCCTTTTTGGAACTAAAACTTGCATAAGTTTCAAACCAGGCATCCGAACCGAGTGCCGTAAGTTTGTGCAAGTGTATTTTATCATTTGTGAGGTGTTTGATGGGTTTTTGGGGTGTTTATGCCAATATCCGGGGTTTTGGTATGTCAATACCCCAAAATGGGCCTTTTTGGACCTAAAACTTGCATAAGTTTCAAACCGGGCATCCAAACTGATTACCGTAAGTTAGTACAAGTCTATTTTATCATTTGTGAGGTGTGTGATGGGGTTTCGGTGTAGTTAGGCCAATATCCAGCATATGGGTCTGTCAAAACCCCAAAGTGGGCCTTTTTGGACCTGAAACTTGCATAAGTTTGAAACCGGGTATCCGAACCGAGTGCCGTAAGTTCGTGCAAGTGTATTTTATCATTATTGAGGTGTGTGATGGGGTTTCGGTGTAGTTAGGCTGATATCCGGCATTTTGGTCTGTCAAAACCCCAAAATGGGTCTTTTCGGAGCTGAAACTTGCATAAGTTTCAAACCAGGCATCATAATCGAGTACCGTAAGTTCGTGCAAGTATATTTTATGATTTGGGAGCGGTGTGATGGGGTTTTGGGGTGGTTAGGCAAATATCCAAAGTTTTGGTCTGTCAAAACCCTAGAATGGGCCTTTTTGGAGCTGAAACTTGCATAAGTTTCAAACCGGGTATCCGAACCGAGTGCCGTAAGTTTGTGCAAGTGTATTTTATCATTTGTGAGGTGTTTGATGGGGTTTTGGGCTCGTTTGGTTGATACTTGGTATTTTGGTATGTCAAAACCCCAAAATGGGCCTTTTTGGAAATAAAACTTGCATAAGTTTCAAACCGGGCATCTGAACTGAGTGCCGTAAGTTCGTGGAAGTGTATTTTATCATTTGTGAGGTGTTTGATGGGGTTTTGGGCTCGTTTGGTTGATATCTGGTATTTTGGTCTGTCAAAACCCCAAAATGGGCCTTTTTGGAACTAAAACTTGCATAAGTTTCAAACCGGGCATCCGAACCGAGTGCCGTAAGTTCGTGCAAGTGTATTTTATCATTTTTGAGGTGTATGATGGGGTTTTGGGGGTGGTTAGGCTGATATCTAGGGTTTTGCTCTGTCAAAACCCCAAAATGGGCCTTTTTGGACCTAAAACTTGCATAAGTTTCAAACCGGGCATCCGAACAGATTACCGTAAGTTCGTGCAAGTCTAGTTTATCATTTTTGAGGTGTGTGATGGGGTTTCGATGTAGTTAGGCCGATATCCGGAATTTTGGTCTGTCAAAACCCCAAAATGGGCCTTTTTGGACCTGAAACTTCCATAAGTTTCAAACCAGGTATCCGAACCGAGTGCCGTAAGTTTGTGCAAGTGTATTTTATCATTTTTGAGGTGTGTGATGGGGTTTCGGTGTAGTTAGGCCGATATCCGGCATTTTGGTCTGTCAAAAGCCCAAAATGGGCCTTTTTTGGACCTAAAACTTGCATAAGTTTCAAACCGGGTATCCGGAACTGAGTGCCGTAAGTTTGTGCAAGTGTATTTTTTCATTTTTGAGGTGTGTGATGGGGTTTTGATGTAGTTAGGCTGATATCCAGCATTTTGGTCTGTCAAAACACCAAAATGGGCTTTTTTAGAGCTGAAACTTACTTAAGTTTCAAACCGGGCTTCCGAACCGAGTGCCGTAAGTTCGTGCAAGTCTATTTTATCATTTGGGAGCTATGTGATGGGGTCTTGGGGTGGTTAGGCCGATATCCGGCATTTTGGGCTGTCAAAACCCCAAAATTGGCCTTTTTGGAGCTGAAACTTGCATAAGTTTCAAACCATGCATCCAAACCAAGTGTCGTAAGTTTGTGCAAGTCTATTTTATCATTTGGGAGCTGTGTGATTGGGTTTCAGGGTGGTTAGGCCGATATCCAAAGTTTTGGTCTGTCAAAACCCCAAAATGGGCCTTCTGGAGCTGAAACTTGTATAAGTTTTAAACCAGGTATCCGAACCGAGTGCCGTAAGTTCGTGCAAGTGTATTTTATCATTTGTGAGGTGTTTGACGCGGTTTTGGGCTTGTTTGGTTGATATCTGGTATTTTGGTCTGTCAAAACCCCAAAATGGCCCTTTTTGGAACTGAAACTTGCATAAGTTTCAAACCGGACATCCGAACCGAGTGTCGTAAGTTTGTGCAAGTGTATTTTATCATTTTTGAGGTGTATGATGGGGTTTTGGGCTCGTTTGTTTGATATCTGGTATTTTGGTCTGTCAAAACCCCAAAATGGGCCTTTTTGGAACTAAAACTTGCATAACTTTCAAACCGGGCATCCGAACCGAGTGCCGTAAGTTCATGCAAGTGTATTTTATCATTTGTGAGGTGTTTGATGGGTTTTTGGGGTGTTTATGCCAATATCCGGGGTTTCGGTATGTCAATACCCCAAAATGGGCCTTTTTGGACCTAAAACTTGCATAAGTTTCAAACCGGGCTTCCTAACTGATTACCGTAAGTTAGTATAAGTCTATTTTATCATTTGTGAGGTGTGTGATGGGGTTTCGGTGTAGTTAGGCCAATATCCAGCATATGGGTCTGTCAAAACCCCAAAATGGGCCTTTTTGGACCTGAAACTTGCATAAGTTTGAAACCGGGTATCCGAACCGAGTGCCGTAAGTTCGTGCAAGTGTATTTTATCATTATTGAAGTGTGTGATGGGGTTTCGGTGTAGTTAGGCCGATATCCGGCATTTGGTCTGTCAAAACCCCAAAATGGGTCTTTTCGGAGCTGAAACTTGCATAAGTTTCAAACCAGGCATCAGAATCAAGTGCCGTAAGTTTGTGCAAGTATATTTTATGATTTGGGAGCTGTGTGATGGGGTTTTGGGGTGGTTAGGCAAATATCCAAAGTTTTGGTCTGTCAAAACCCCAAAATGGGCCTTTTTGGAGCTGAAACTTGCATAAGTTTCAAACCGGGTATCCGAACCGAGTGCTGTAAGTTTGTGCAAGTGTATTTTATCATTTGTGAGGTGTTTGATGGGGTTTTGGGCTCGTTTGGTTGATACTTGGTATTTTGGTCTGTCAAAACCCCAAAATGGGCCTTTTTGGAACTAAAACTTGCATAAGTTTCAAACCGGGCATCTGAACTGAGTGCCATAAGTTCGTGCAAGTGTATTTTATCATTTGTGAGGTGTGTGATGGGGTTTTGGGCTCGTTTGGTTGATATCTGGTATTTTGGTCTGCCAAAACCCCAAAATGGGCCTTTTTGGAACTAAAACTTGCATAAGTTTCAAACCGGGCATCCGAACCGAGTGTCGTAAGTTCGTGCAACTGTATTTTATCATTTTTGAGGTGTATGATGGGGTTTTGGGGGTGTTTAGGCTGATATCTAGGGTTTTGCTCTGTCAAAACCCCAAAATGGGCCTTTTTGGACCTAAAACTTGCATAAGTTTCAAACCGGGCATCCGAACCGATTACCGTAAGTTCGTGCAAGTCTAGTTTATCATTTTTGAGGTATGTGATGGGGTTTTGATGTAGTTATGCCGATATCCAGCATTTTGGTCTGTCAAAACCCCAAAATGGGCCTTTTTGGACCTGAAACTTCCATAAGTTTCAAACCAGGTATCCGAACCGAGTGCCGTAAGTTTGTGCAAGTGTATTTTATCATTTTTGAGGTGTGTGATGGGGTTTCGGTGTAGTTAGGCTGATATCCGGCATTTTGGTCTGTCAAAAGCCCAAAATGGGCCTTTTTGGACCTAAAACTTGCATAAGTTTCAAACCGGGTATCCAAACTGAGTGCCGTAAGTTTGTGCAGGTGTATTTTTTCATTTTTGAGGTATGTGATGGGGTTTCGATGTAGTTAGGCTGATATACAGCATTTTGGTCTGTCAAAACACCAAAATGGGCCTTTTTAGAGCTGAAACTTGCATAAGTTTCAAACCGGGCATCCGAACTGAGTGCCGTAAGTTCGTGCAAGTCTATTTTATCATTTGGGAGCTGTGTGATGGGGTCTTGGGGTGGTTAGGCCAATATCCGGCATTTTGGGCTATCAAAACCCCAAAATGGGCCTTTTTGGAGCTGAAACTTGCATAAGTTTCAAACCGGGCATCCAAACCGAGTGCCGTAAGTTCATGCAAGTCTATTTTATCATTTGGGAGCTGTGTGATGGGGTTTTGGGGTGGTTAGGCCGATATCCAAAGTTTTGGTCTGTCAAAACCCCAAAATGGGCCTTTTGGAGCTGAAACTTGTATAAGTTTTAAACCATGTATCCGAACCGAGTGCCGTAAGTTTGTGCAAGTGTATTTTATCATTTGTGAGGTGTTTGATGGGGTTTTGGGCTTGTTTGGTTGATATCTGGTATTTTGGTCTGTCAAAACCCCAAAATGGCCCTTTTTGGAACTGAAACTTGCATAAGTTTCAAACCGGGCATCCGAACCGAGTGTTGTAAGTTTGTGCAAGTGTATGTTATCATTTTTGAGGTGTTTGATAGGGTTTTGGGGTCGTTTGGTTGATATCTGGTATTTTGGTCTGTCAAAACCCTAAAATGGGCCTGTTTGGAACTAAAACTTGCATAAGTTTCAAACCGGGCATCCGAACCGAGTGCCGTAAGTTCGTGCAAGTGTATTTTATCATTTTTGAGGTGTTTGATGGGTTTTTGGGGTGTTTATGCCAATATCTGGGGTTTTGGTATGTCAATACCCCAAAATGGGCCTTTTTGGACCTAAAACTTGCATAAGTTTCAAACCGGGCATTCGAACTGATTACCGTAAGTTAGTACAAGTCTATTTTATCATTTTTGAGGTGTGTGATGGGGTTTCGGTGTAGTTAGGCCAATATCCAGCATATGGGTCTGTCAAAACCCCAAAATGGGCCTTTTTGGACCTGAAACTTGCATAAGTTTGAAACCGGGTATCCGAACCGAGTGCCGTAAGTTCGTGCAAGTGTATTTTATCATTATTGAGGTGTGTGATGGGGTTTTGGTGTAGTTAGGCCGATATCCGGCATTTTGGTCTGTCAAAACCCCAAAATGGGCCTTTTTGGACCTGAAACTTGCATAAGTTTCAAACCGGGTATCCGAACCGAGTGCCGTAAGTTCGTGCAAGTGTATTTTATCATTTCTGAGGTGTGTGATGGGGTCTCATTGTAGTTAGGCTGATATTCGGCATTTTGGTCTGTCAAAACCCCAAAATGGGCCTTTTTTGACCTGAAACTTGCATCCTTATATAATTAAATAAATTCGTGCAAGTCTATTTTCATATGTGAAGTGTCATGCGGTTTGTAGGCCGTTAGGCTGAAATATTTTCAGGGGTTTTACGTAACATTTTCTATATCTATAAATAAGAAATGTACCAAAGTAAATAATTTTAAAAACTTACCAAGGCTGATCAGAGCCTCCATGCCGGCTGAGTATTGTCTTCATAAGAGTCTTTATTTGGGCCTGCCGCTCCTTGAGCTCTGTCATCTCAACCCTCATCTCTGCATTTAGTCTCTCAGCTGCCTCAGCTCTCTGGGTGGCTGCCTCAGCTATCTGGGTGGCTGCGTGAAACCTAGCATTGCTCTCGACCGTAGAGGACGATGCCATCGGCTCCATCCCACTCCCGTAGCCATGCACATATCCGCGCCTCTTGCCCAGAACAGTCTCTCGTATCTGGTCATTGGTCGGCGGTTGCTTACCCTCAAGGGTCGGCCGAACACGTATCTCGACCATCTCGTCGTAAAAAAACATAAATATTTGTTACTACTTTTAAACATTTTATATTAATATTAAATTCATAAATAGTGGTATATAAATTTTTTCTAACTTACATAAAGTCGCTGAGTTTCAGGCCCAGTCTAACCCTTCTCGGGATTGTAGTGCGTCTTGTGCCACAACTCAATGGGGTTGGGTGGTGCACCGGTCTCCTGGTCTCGTTGCAACAAATAAATAGTAGCTTGTGAAGATTGATTTCATGAATACATTATACAATGAGAAATTGATACATTTATTAACTTACCATCTCATGCCTATACCTAACAAAAGAACGTGATCCACCACAGTTGTCACGACTCGAAACCCACCCTCTGCGGATTACCGGATCGCGATCGCCGCCCCGAGACCCGAGGGCCCCGAGACAAGGCTCGCATATGCAGTGGTATCGAATAGATGTGCAACATACGTTTTGCGGAAGCGTGAAAAACTTTTTCTTTTCTTTTCTCATTTTTAAATTATGCACATCCGTTCGGTACTACCGCTCCATACATAGCATACATGGTTACACATTCAGAGTATAACTAAAAACTTAAATACTTATAACATTAGATACAATACATGTTCGATTGCCCCGAGGGCTTATTACATGTCCTTACAATGTCTACTAATACAAAAGTACTATTAGAGTTCATAGATTATCAAAAGAAACTATTTAACCATATCTTCCCAAAATCAGCAGATTCGTCATCGTCGTCCTTAAGTCAAGACTGCTGCTAATTACCTAAAAGGGGGGTCCGAACAAAGTCCGGGTAAGCTAATCTAAGCTTGTGAGCAATTCCAGTATTCGTCATGGGGTTTTCAATTAGCAGTGGTTTAGTACATAAGAGTTTGTAAAATAGTCACCGCCAATTGTTCGTATACTTTGAATACAGAATATATGCATTCCTTAAAACATGTAGCTTTGAAACATTTAAAGTATTCAAGCTAAACTTATACATATGAACTTTAAAACATATAACATATCATGCATTTCTTAAAAAGAGTATATAAAACTCAAACATATGCATATTGAAAATGAGAGTAAAAACATGCTTCCATTTTCAAATCATTTATCATCTTATCACTTCCGTTAGTGGAATCCGTTTCGAACCGGACACCCGTTTTACTTATAAATGGAGATATCTCATTTGCCTGGGGGATTAGATCCTGCTACCGGGCATTTCACATGACAGGTCAATGAGTTACAATAAGAACCCAAAATACTGACTATATGGTTTTTGACAGGTCAATGGGATCCGAAGAAACCCAAAATACTGCCTGTGTGCTTATGCACCATTATCTTATAAAACATTTATCATGTGACTTATCTCATAGATACTTTTCATAATTTCGTAATAAACATTCGTATATTTGAAATAAGCAAATTCAGAATATTTAACAATAATTGCATTTTAACTAGACATGCTGAAAAGTATTTGAAGGAAAAAACGGTTACAGAAACCAATCACTAAGCATGTCACAATGGGGTTACAAAATAAAACAATTAAAAACTGAATCATGTAAATACTGAATTTGAAACTTCAAACACTTCATATCTTTGAACTTAAAACCTTGTCAAATTCATGGAGTTAAATCTCCAATTCAAACACAGGGTTACTCACCTTGTACTTCTAGTCCTACTCTATTTGGGTACTTTTCCCTTGGCTTTCTTTAACCTTTGACTCCATTCTTGCAACGTTTCCGTATCCTCCTGTTTCTTAAGCTGTTTCGCTGCTAGTTGCTCCTTAGTTATAGTCTTGTACATAAAGGGGCTAACACAGCACACTTCGTTCGTTTTGGAAATCCGAATGCGATTTTGAATCAGCTGGAGCTGTTTTTCTAGTTTCTCCCGAAAAACCTTCTGTTTAGGATCCTTTGCTAGTTGTGCCCTCGTCATCATAGGAGTAACTTCTCGTTCTTGGCTCATTTTTATGTTTATTAAATTCTCTGTTTAAAAACACAATTTATCGTGTCAAGAAAACAAATTTCTATAATCATACTCTTCTAGGAGTTCCATTAACTTTAATTTAAAGTTATTTACTTGACATGTTTACGTGTCGTGTCTTTTCGTAATTCATGTTCTCGTATGTGCCGTAGATTAGTACTTTGGCATTTCTTACATTTTAAGTCATTTAACAGATTCTATTTATCAAATTTTATGTCTTTTTATTTTTGACATTTCTTTAGGTCAAATAGACTCTACCATTGAGTCCGGGGTGTCGAAGAAAGTCAGTTTAGGCTTTTCTAACATTTAATTCGGACTATTACATGTAAAGGGCAAAATGGTCATTTTATCGTTTTACGTGTCATATTTTTCTATACTTCGTTTCATAATTTGGACTCCATTTTGAGTCCGGGATGTCAAATAAAGTTAATTTAGACCTTCTCTGATTTCATTTGGCTTTAGGGGTACCAGGGGTATTTTGGTCATTTTACCCCTTTACGTGTCTTTATTTTTTGGGACCCCGTCTCATGTCATAGACCTCACCATTGGACTCAGAAGGTCCAAAATAGTAAGAATACACTAATAACTTGTAAATTTTGGGTCAGGGGTATTTCGGTCATTTATCCCTTATGTGTATTTATTTTTTGGGCCTCGTCTCATAAAACGGACCCTACCATTAGTCTCAGAATGTCCAAAATAGTAAAAATACACTATTTATAAGCTTAATTTGGACTTCATTTGCTCTATTAATGAGCCAAGGGTAAAATAGTAATTTAACCTTATTTATTAAATAATTAAATTAATAATTTAATTATTTAATTATTTTTCAGGGGCTTTAATGCATAAATTTTCCCTCAGTTGGCCACAGTAGCATTTCTAGAAACTTCTGGGGTCAATCCGTAAATAGGTAAAGTGTTGGTTTATTTATTTTTAAAATAAATTAAAAACCAAAGGGTTCGGTCCAATTTTAAATGAACCAGTCCGGTTCAGTCTCAACCCAACCGGTCTATCCGGTTTATTTACATGTGGCTGACGTCATGATGACGTCAGCCCTAGATCTCGTTTAATTTAAACCGACACCCAAACGGCGTCGTTGCATTTAATCGGTGGCAAGCCCAGAGGCTGCCACCTGTCCGAGTCGACCCAGCCCTATTTTTAAAACGAGTTGACTCGTCTTCATCTTCCCCACGAGACCCCCTCTGAAAACCCTAATTTTCGAATCCATTTCTTCCTATTTCGTGAATTTCTACTCAGCTAATCTCCACTGTTTTGGTCCCAAATTATCCCTAAGGCATATACAAATCGAATGGCATTCATTGTAGGCTTTAAAACCCGTTCGTGTGTTCGGTTTTGGACATGATAATCCGAACTGTTAAACCTATGGTTCATGCTTATTTCTTAACCAAAACGCATGGGGTTTTGTTTGTTATGATCCCCTCTTCATGGGGATTCATATCTTGTTCCTAAACATCGATTTAAACTAAGTTTTAAAAGGGTTGGGGTGTAACCCGTAACCTGCAACTAAACATTTGAGGGTCATTTTTTGAGATTTTAGGTCGCGTACATAGGTCTTTAAGACACCCTTGGTGTCTAGTTGGGGTTCCAAAAATCCAAACGTGATTTAGTCACCACGGTTTCAGACCTGCTTGAGCAAGGTCCATCCATGGCCGTAGCTTGTGGGACGTGTAATCTTAGGTGTTTTTAAGCTAAATTTTCATGCTTGTTATGATTAGAATGTATTCTAAACATTATATATATAAAATGGAAGCTTAAATCAGTTTATATGTAGAGAAATTCTAGAGATAGAATTTTGACAGTTTTGAACATTCTCACCTTTTTGGTTGGGGTTTTCCTCCTTTTCTCTCTGATTTCCTTCCTCTTCTTCTCCTTCAGTTCCCTTCTTTTGGTTTCTTTCGTGAGAGATCAATATGCATTGCATGTTTGGCTTTTAAAGCAAGGGTAGCCGACCTCTCTCTCTCTCTCTCTTCATGTTCTCTCTCTCTCTACAGCTATCTCTCTCTCTCTCTACATTCTGAATTCTAGCCCTACACAGCTCTCCCATCTCATTAATTTTTTACTTTTTCTTTTTCAACTTTGCATTAAATTTCATAAGATATTTATACATATATATATACATATATATACATATACACATATATATACAAGACACACACACACACACCAGCCGACACACACACACATTCACACTTGTTAACTTTTTACTTTTTAACTTTTTCATATGTCATTCATTTAATATATATATACATTTAATTAATACATATTTATATCAATTCTTATAATTAATTAATTAATGTAATAATTAATTAATTATATAACTATATAATTTCTTTTCCTCGTAATTCATGTCATGTGACCCGGTATCCCGGGTTGGGGTATTACAACAGTGGGTCACCTTTTGCTTGCTTCTGTTTTCGTTATTTTTCTTACTAAGTTCCTACACTTGGCCAAAACAAAGAAGGTTAGTATAAATGACAATGATTCATCATACAACAAAAGTAATTGCTAACAATTTTTACCTGGAATGCATCACTAGCGAACCGGTCGCATAGTAACATCCAATCTTCCACCGCCACCCCTCTGTAGGGTCTGTCGCGAGGCTCTCTACCAGCTGCCATCTCCGCCTCGTAGTGCATGTGGAGCCTATGTCGGTAGTCCCTGAAACGGGTTCCCAAGTAACGGTCGACTGCCTTCACGACACGAGGCAGGTGGAGATCGATGTCAAATTTCTCCTGTAAAAGCATGTCATTGTCAAAACATTACGGCATAACATATGTTAAAATTTAGTTGAACACAATAATAAAAGACATACTTGGATATGCACATGAATATCCCTCCTCTCCGCGTCAGTGACCTGACTCCAGTCATTAACATGGAGTAGGGCGCGTAGCCTGCAAATGATGCCGACCTCCGTAATGAACTGCTGGGCCCACCCAGCAACGGGCTTCAGCAAGCCCGGAGGTATCTCAACCCGAAGGGGCGCGCCCCTCGCTGCCTCCATCTTAACCTGTAAACTGCGATTCTTCGACCTACCACGCCCTTGTCTAGGGGTGATGGCCGAAGCTTTAGAAGAAACAAAATAGAAACAATTAGTACCATATTTATATAATCATTAATAAAAATGAAAACTATGCATACCATCGACGGCAGGATCGGTCGACCCTGCAGATGAGGGGGAAGGGGTCGATGCGTCCTGCATAACTGCGCATCTACGTGAACCTGGTCCAACCATATCTACAAATAAAGTTTAAAAATAAAATTGTTTCTATTTAATCATAAAAATTAAAATCCTTATCGAAGTAAAAATGATTACCCATTACATAATAAAATTGAATATCCATTACATTATAAAAGCCGAAAACCATTACAGTTGATACTAACACATGTAACACCTATTACAATTATTCATTTGAGTCTGTATCATCATCTGAACTTGAATTTTCTTCATTCTCGGTACAATACTCTAACAATGTGTCATCATCAAAATCACTTTCCTCGTCATCATCATCATTAATGAACGTTGCATCCCTCGGATCTAATTGTGTGGTATTAGTGACGTCGGAAGTTACGACATGAACTGGTTCTATATCAGTTCTATTCAACCGATACGAACTAACTTCTCCCTAATCATGCCGGACAACACCATCGTGGGCAGTTTGAGACTCTTCTTGTAGTGCCTCCTCAATCCTCTCCAACTCTTCATCTCCCTCGCCAACTTCTAAGACATCATAAACATTTCTAGTTTTTATTTTTTGGACAACATGCCAATCACCTCTTATTTTTGCGTCCTTTAAATAGAAAACTTGTTTTGCAACCGATGCCAAAACATACGGATCATCTTTAAATGCCGTACGTGACGTATTAACACTTATGAAGTGCTTATCAATCTGCATTCCAGTCTTCTTATTACTTACATCCCACCAATCACATTTAAAAATATACACAGAATGACCGTAGCAATAATGTAACTGTATGATGTCTTGTAAAACACCATAGTACTCTACAGTTTGTCCTCCGTCACCATCTCCTTCAACAAGGACCCCGCTATTCTGTGTTCGCCGACTGACCTCACGTTCCCTCGTGTGAAATCGAATACCATCAACAATTAAACTGGTGTAGCGGGATATCCTTTGATTAGGACCACATGCCAAGGAATATAATTGATCGTACGCCTCAGGAGATTGTTGGTGGCGTAATAGCTTCATCTATTAATTCAGTACAACTACAAAATTAATTGAATAAAAATGTATTAACTACTACAATTACAATTAATTGAAACCTATTCTCACACGTTCTCTGAACCACTTTGGAAACAAATTTTGTTGTCTTTGCTCCAGATTAGAAGTTGATACATGTTCGCTCTGAAGCTCGAGCGTATGCTCACTGCATAAGATGAGATATGTTAGATGTAACGTACATTTGTATACTAACGTAGTATTGCAATAACACCATCGTTAAACTTACTTAAAATATGGCAATGTCTCCTCACAGTTGTTGAGCACGGTTTAGTGGGCTCTTTCCAAGTCTTGAGGATGACACCATTCATATATACGAGCACCTATTGGCCGCACATCCTGATTAAACACTGCAAGGCCAGTTCGTTGTTGCCCGGGACATCTATCAGAATTTCGCTCTTGATGATTAAACTTTGTCTCAATATCTTCAAGATGCATAGAGCAGAAGGTGAGACATTAGCATCAATGTAAGCCTCAGCAATTGACCCTTCCAGTCGTGCTTTGTTACGCACATATTGCTTCAATGTGTGCAAATATCTATTTTGATAATTAATCAGTTATAGATTAAAATAGTTAGGATGGATAGATAACACAATTCACAAAATTAAATGTACCTTTCTATTGGATACATCCAACGGTATTGGATAGGTCCGCCAATTTTTGCCTCATGGAAAATGCACAGCTAAGTGGACCATTATATCAAAGAAAGCTGGAGGGAAAATCTGTTCCAACTTGCAGAGGATCACGACAACATCCCTTTCGAGCTTGTCAAGTACTTCCACATTCAACGTCTTCGCATATAATTCTCTAAAAAAGCAACCCAATTCAGTTAATGTGGTCGATATGTCATCGGTGAGATACCCACGTAGTGCAACCGAAAGAAGTCGTTATAAAAGGACATGGCAGTCATGGCTCTTCAATCCGGATATTTTCCCATCTATAACATTTATACACCGAGATATATTCGATGCGTATCCATCTGGGAACTTCACCGATTTAAACCACTCGCAAATCCTCATTCTCTCTACAGATGATAACGTATACTGTGCAGGAGGCATGATATATTTATCACTGCTAGGTATTAGGTGCAGCTCTTTCCTTATTCCCAGCTCCTGCAAGTCCAACCGGGCTTTAACATTATCTTTTGTCTTCCCTTCAATGTTCATTACAGTTCCCAGCACATTATCACATATGTTTTTCTCGATGTGGACCACATCTAAATTGTGCCTCAACTTAAGGGTCTCCCAGTACGACAAATCAAAAAATATGCTTTTCTTCATCCAATTTAAGTCCACATCAATACGCTTCCTCTTCTTACTACCCGGTATCTTCCCAAACCTCACTGGTTGGATGACTGCCAATTGCGCCAACACGTCTTTGCAGACAACAATGGAGGTGACAATCTACGCTCAATTTGTCCATCAAACAGATGCTTCTGCCAATTTTACCAGCCATGTGATGGCGGTAGAAAACGATGATGGAACATGTAACATATCTTCCTCCCATTTGACAAATGTAGAGAACATGCATCCTTATTGCAAACTGGACATGCCAGATACCCCTTAGTGCTCCACCCAGACAAGTTCCCTTATGCTGGAAAGTCATTTATGGTCCACAGTAACGCGGCATGCAATTGAAATGTCTCATTCTTAGAGACGTCGTATGCCTCCACTGTCACATCCCGAACCCCACCCTACGCGGATGTCGAGGACGTGACTGCCAGTTGGTCGCGACGCGACCAACCAAAGGCAAATTCTGAACTTTCCGACAAATTGCACTCCAACTGTAGGGTCAGATGCAGCGGAAGTTAAAACTTTTTCTTTGTGTCACGGGAATGCAACTCACTTATCCATCATAAGTATATGTATCACAGAGCAAGACTAAATCCAGTCAATCAACAATTCTAATTTTTGAGCATATCTAAAATCAAGCATATAACAACAGAACAGATCTAACATCTCTAGAGTACCATTAGTTCCATGAGCCATGTCTATCTAGTATATAACAGTCAAGTCAGTCATAACATACCACTCACCGGAATAACCAGGTTCAATCCACAATAAACCAGTCTCTACAATTCAGTGCCGTCAGATCCTTACTTGCGATGCCACTTGGCCTATTCACGTCATGTCATAGTACCTTCTAATCCAATGGAGGTAATTCCTGAAAAATGTCAGAATAATGGGGTGAGCTTAAATAAGCCCAGTGAGTAACACAGATTCCCTATCATGGGTTTCAAAACCAGTTTTGTGCTCCCAAGGCACAGGGATAATTTAGTCATTTCAAAAATAACTATTTTTATAAATCCATTTCATAAGTAGTCTAGTACAATAAAACAGAATCGAACAGACAATACAAACGGATCGGAACATGACATAACCAATCGGTCAGAACAATAACTGTTGCTAATCTATCGGTCAAGACACAGACTCTTCATTAACGGAACGAATCATAACGGAACTGGACCATATATCAATCGAGACAGGCAGATCATCAACAGACGGAACATGTCGGAACCGGACGGAACATATCAATCGAGGCAGACATAACATTAACGGACGGAATATAACGGAACCGGACGGTAACAATACATCAGTCAAGTAAAGGCATATCGCGAACGGATAAAATTATAACGGAATTAAACGGAAACAATACACTAATCAAGACACAGGCAAATCATGAGCAGGACACAACATAACGGAACTGGGTAGAAACAATATAACAATCAAGTCAGGGACACATCACTGTCGGAACTAATCATAACTGGACTGAACAATATTTCAATCAAGACAGACGTATCATCAACGGTCAATACACAACGGAACTGGACCATATATCAATCAAGGCAGACACATTATCAATGAACGGAACATAACAGAATCGAACAGAACAAAACATTAGTCAAAGCAAAGACATATCATCAACGGATAGATCATAACGGAACTGGACCATATATCAATCAAGACAGACAGATCATCAACAAACGGAACATAACAGAATCGAACGGAACAATACATCAGTCGAAACAAAGACATATCATGAACGGATAGATCATAACGGAACTGGACCATATTTCAATCAAGACAGACTTAACATCATTACGGACCGAACATATCAGAACCGGACGGAACATAACAACCGAGGCAGACATATCATTAACGGACAGCACATAACCGAACTGAACAGAATTCCTAATTCGAAGGACACAAGCACATCACGTGGAAATGTGATACGAAGGGCGTACATTAAGTACATACATTTAAACAATATAGCATTCAGACAGTATACTATACAAAGCGGTACGATACAACAAAATGTTGTTCTTTGCCTATATCACATGGTTTATTTAATCGTTTCAGAAATAATGGTTCAATATATCCATTTTATCTCAACAGTTCAAAACGGGCAAAACAGTACGGGATGCTAGCACAGGGATCAGGAATATAGTCAATTATTTAAAAAGACTAAAACCATGTCATAAGTGATATAGTACGGAAAACATGCATTTAAATAATTGCACTTAAATAATTGCATTCAAAACAGATCAGTAAATCAAGGGACAGTATCAAAACAGTGTCAGAAGTTACTCACAAACTTTACGCTTATTTCCTTGCATAAATAATCCGATAACCTCCGAGTACGTCAGGCATCTTCATGTATATCCTGAATAATAATCATCAATCACAGACAGATCAGAACTCATCCATTCAGGTCTCATTCGTCATCTTAGGTATCTATCGGATTACCTAAGATAGCCTAGTAGCCTATCGCCCTTCCATTGGGTCTCACCTGAGGCTATTTCATTCTTTAATTAGGCTTAGCAGTTATTAGGATTATATCCTAAGTCATTTAGACTTCAATTGTTATCAGTCAGGCACTCATTCAACCTTAGGGGCAAAATGGTAATTTTACCATTCTTGTCCCGGACCCTGTCGTGGTCTTCGGAATAGTCTTTATATCTTAAGTACAAAGTTCTACGTCCTTTGGACTCCAATCGGTATCAGTTAGGTTCTCATTTTAACCATAGGGGCAAAATGGTAATTTTGCCATTCTTATCCCGGGCCCTGTTATGGTCCTCAGAATATCCCATATATCGTATATATAAAGTTTTAAGTCTTTTAGACTTTAATCGGTATCAGTTGGGTACTTATTTAGTCTTAGGGGCAAAATGGTAATTTTGTCATTTTTGCCCCGGACCCTATCATGGTCCTCAGAACGTCCCATATATCTCATGTATAATTTTGTAAGTCCCTTGGACTTCATTTGGTATCTGCTTTAGATCATAGGGACACATCAGTCATTTCTCATTTTACGCGTTGACTGTTTCGGAGTCTTATTTAGCCCTTCAGTGTTCATAATTATCCCTATGATAATTTATCAGATCAGTTTGACCTTTATTCGACCTCTACTTTGCACTTACAGTGCTCAGGGGTATTTTGGTCATTTTACGTTTTGTGTAATTCTGACCCCGATTCGTCATCTAATCAAGTATACAGTCTCACCAGTGTCTGGGCTCCTACCGGTATCAGTTTCGTCCCAATCGGACTTTGTTTAGGTCTCGTACGGTATCAGGGGTAATTTGGTAATTTCATGTGTCGTATTTTTCGGCACGTCAGTTCATAAAATGGACCTCACCATTGGGTCCAGAGCGTCCAACATAGTGAAATTGGACTGTCTGTTATGTTTAATCGGCCCTGGGTATCATTAAGGGCAATTCAGTCATTTACACCTACGTGTCTGTATTTTTCGGGACCTCAGTTCATTAAACGGACCTCACCGTTGAGTCCAGAATGCACGAGATAGTCAAAATAGGCTATCTGATATTTTTATTTGGGTCTGGGTACCATCAGGGGCAGTTCGGTCATTTATCACTTACGGGTCTGTATTTTTCGGGACTGTATTTCCAAAATCGGACTGTACCATTGAGTCCAGAATATTTGAAATAGTGAAAATACACTATTTATTTACTTAATTTGGACTTCGTTTGACATATTTAATGTCCAGGGGTAAAATTATAATTTTACCTATTTAATAAAATAATTAAATAATTATTTTATTATTTAATTAATTTATTCAGGGCTTAACTGTATAAATTTTCAGAAGTCTGGGCCACTGTGTAATTCTTTAAAACTGTCAGGGGTAAATCCGTAATTTCTGGAATTATTTGGGGTCCAAAATGTAATTACATGATTTAGGGGTTCAAACCGTAGGGTTCTAGGGTTCAAGCAGTGAACCGGTTCACAATTCTTAAAAACCAACCGGTTCTGTGACCTTCAGAAAACCGGAATAGCATAACCCATCTTATTCCCAATTTCAGTCCCTATCCGTGTTTCAGTTGCCCAATTCCCAATTTTAATTTCGTGCATCCGTAACCAAACAGGTCAAGTTTGATTTTAAAACAAATCAGTTGACACCCAAAACGGTGTAGTTTCAATAATTCGGTGGCACGTTCGTGGACCAACACGTGTCCGAGTCAACTCGCTAACTCGGTTTTAAAACACTGGGTCGACTCAGCGTCGTCTTCCCCGTTGAACCCTCACTGTTTGCCCTAATTTCTGCAGATTTCTTCCTCTATTTCGTGATGTTTCAAGCACGGATTTCGGCCTGTTTTGGTTTCAAACATCTTCTGGATGTCATGCCAACGGTTTGGCATCGATTTTATGGATCGAAGCCATGCATGGGGTGCTGTTTGGCCGATTATCGTGCAAAGTTTCAGTTCGGTCGTACGACCCCGTTTCTCCACCAAATCGCACGAGGTTAGGCTTGTTGTGACCGTACCTCCATGGGGATCAACATCCCATTTAGAAATTTCAGTTTAAGGGCCTATTTCAGATTTTGGATTCCATGGCCGAGACCTATAGGTTCGGTTTTGAGGGTCTACCCGTGTGAGTTTCAGTCGCGGATGGTGATCTTTAAACACCTAATGGGGTCTAGTTCAGGTCTGGGTAACTCAAATCAAGTTCGGTGGAGGTTGATCAGACCCTATTCAGTGCAGGTCCATTAATGGCAGATTTGTGTTTTTGCTTGAATTCCAAGCAGTCCGATGGTCTTTCTTATGCTTAAACAACCCAGATTTTTAGTCTAGCTAACATGCATGCAATTACAGTCCTTATAGCCTCAGAATTTCCTCAAAACAATTCCAAAAATTCAAACCAATAAATGAAGGAAAAATTTGAATTTTTACCTCTAACAGTGGCAGTCTCTCCTCTGGCTTGGTTCAGGCACGACCTCGGTGGCTGCCTCAGTTCAGTCATGCTTCAGTTCTCCTCCTTCTTGTGCATCTCCAATGGAGACCTCCATCTCACACATGGATGTACACACAAGCCATGGACACACACATGCAAGCTCACCTAACCACCCTCTCACTCTATATGTCTTACCCCAACAGATCTGTCTCTCATTATAGCAGACATTTTCATTTTAGAGCATCACCATTTTCTCCTAGTATACCTATACATAATATCTCTATATGTATATACATCAATGAGATGACTGAAAATCAGAGAGTCATGTGAGCTGAGGTGGGCTGATGTAGGGGTGATTCAGTCAATCATGTGGGGTTTGCATGGGTTGCCATTGGTTGATTTGGGTGGCAAGTTGGGCAATACAGAGATATATACAAATGAGTTGCATATATATGCACAAAGTAGTGGGTAGCCTAACTGGTAAGTTTTTGGGAAGAATTTATTCTCTCAAAGGTCAAGGGTTCAATTCCCTTGGCCTCCCATTTGGCCCCCTTTCTCACCATTTTTGGTTAAGGCCACGTTTGGCTGCGCAGTAATTCAGTTTCTGATGTTTGCCTCATAACTTTCATTCCGTAACTCCTTTTTCGGTGCGGTTTCTTCTGGTCAGTTTCTATTTCAGTTATCTACAGTGTCAGAGGTTCCGTGTCATTTATTAGTCATTCGGGATTTCTGTGGTTAATTAATTCAAATTCCGTCAGTGTTAAATTGACATTATTTCACCTAATTAATTGGTAATTAGGTTCGGGTGTTGTACCCTATTCTCGGACATGTTTTGTCATTCTATTGGTCTAGTGTGACCACCGGGAGATTAAGGTTAATTTCCTTAATTATTCCCTAAGCCGGTATTAATTAATAATTAATTATTTAATTATTAATTATACAGAGTCGGGGTGTTACATCCACTCCCACCTCTCACAATTCCTTCAACTCGTCCACTAAAGGACGCAAGTACACATCAATTTCATTACCAGGAGACTTCGGCCCTGGAATAAGTAATGACATGTAGATAAATGGTTCTTTCATACATTTCCATAGTGGCAAGTTATACGGCACAAGCAACACCGGCCACATACTATAGGCATTACTCATATCACCGAATGGGTTGAAACCGTCGCTAGCCAGCGCAAGTCGTACATTACGCGGCTCATTTGCAAACCATTCATGATTTGTATCAAACTCAGCCCAAGTTTGTGAATCTGCTGGATGCCTACATACATTTGCCTCAGCAACACGCTTCTCCTTATGCCACTGCATATCTTCTGCCGTCTTTTGAGACATGTACAACCTTTGTAGCCTCAGTTTTAAGGGAAAATATCTCAGCACCTTGTACGGAATTGTCTTCCTCTTTCCTTCATTCAGCTTGTACCTGGGTTGTAACACCCCGACCCGAGCTAGGCAATACCAACCTGAGTTGGAGTAGGCCATGACATGTGACCCTGAGCTGTAAGTCAAATTATATGAGAGGAAGTTTCAAATTTAAATTGAACTATTAGATTGCCTGAAATAATAATCATAGGTCACAGATAAAATTAAATGGGCAAGTGATATTAAATTATCCAATAGAATTTGCAAGTCGAAAGTGGTCAAAACAATTTGACCCCGAAACCGAAATGAGGAAAAAATAAATAAATAAAATAATAATAATAATAAAGATAATAATACAAATAAATGGATAAAAGATATATATATATATATGTATCTAGGTGTAACGTGTAAGGTGTGTGTGTAACAAGTGATGTCGGGTGGTATATGTGGGATGGCAGGTGGAAGGAGTGAAGGCTGCGTGGCAACCGTGTGTGCGTGTGTGAGGGTTTCGTGTAGGCGGGTGGCAAACACCACCGACCACGAAGTCGGTTGGTGAGAAATTGTTAAAGAGAGAAAGAGGAAAATATGGTGAGAGGGAGAGAATAGAAGCACAGAGCAGAAAGCAAGAGGAAACCGAGGAGGAAAAAGGAAGAAAATTCAGAAGAGAGGTCGGGAATTTTGGAAAGGAAATCAGCTAAAAAAAGGTATTAAAGTCAGCTTACTTTCTTCAATTTTTACTTTTAATACTGGTAATAGCATGATAGAAATAATTAGAAGTAAAAAAAACCAAGAACTAAAACCTTGACTTACAGCCGAACGTGGCAGAGTTTAATGAGTTGAATCAAACACAATTTGAAGCTGTGATATGAATAGGAAATTTCTCCAGGATTTCAAAACACTTTGAATCACCTTAAACGGTCAAAAAATGGCCATCTTATGGCCGATTATCCTTTGCCAGTGCAATACCGAAAAAAACTGGAAATGGGTGTGATAACCGATGATATTTGAGAGCCAAAACTGGTCCTAAAACATTTCTTAAATTCCTAGCTTTCATTTGGAACAAAAATAGTAGGAAACGGACGTGAAATCAGTGAGATCCGTGAGGAAGTTTGCTGTTCCGGCCACTGTGGCCGAAAAATCCACCGGGGAAGATGACGAAAAGACGGGGGGAGCTGTCGGGTTTAAAACAGAACTGGGTTAGGGTTAGATCGGGTCGGGACCCGACCGAAAATGAATAGGGCGATGATGCTGTGTCGTTTTGAATTTCAATTTAAAATAGATTGGGCTTGTTTGGACACAGATATAAGGGATTGAAATTAGGTTGGGGTTATCCAAACCATGGATGGGATAGGAAGTTTGCCTATCATATTCCGGTTCACTGATTTAGAGTAGACCGGCAGGTTCACTTTGGAATTAAGCTGGTTTAGGGTTCTGGTTGTGAACCAACTGGTTCAGACTGCAACTTTGGGTATTTACACTTTGACCCCGGAAGTTATAGATAATTCCACTAAGGCCCAACAAGAAAATGTTAATTTTTCAAATATACCCCTAACTCAATTATGAGTCAAACGAAGTCCAAACGAGGCAAATGATGTCACGACCCGAAACCCACCCTATGCGGATCTCGTGTCGCGGGGCCGACCGAAGGCCGTCCCTACTTTTTCCCATTCCTGTATCATAGTACTAATATGCAAAGTACTAAAATCTCAAAACAATAACAACGGAAGTCTTATCAGTAATAGTACATCAGCGGAAGTCTTTCAATACACAATGTTAGCGGAAGTCTTTACAATACACAATATGGTTCTACATAGACAAAATAAGAACCAAACGTAACCAGCACCCGAAGGTGGTGAATACATGGGAGAACTAAAACATAGACTGATACGTTTCCTCAAAATGTCCTCCTATGCTCTCAGACTCCAACTGGGGTCTTGCAGCATCATCACCTGAAATGGGGGTAAATGGGTGGAATGAGCTACGAGAGCTCAGCAAGTAAAAACAGATCAGAAATCCGTGAGTGTACCTTTGCCTTTCGAGTTCCCTATATATCAGTAATTACGTTTCAGAATAAATTCTATTCATCAAATTTTATGCCTTTCTATCATAAGTATCTCAAATACTAATTTAGACTTTACCATTGAGTCCGGAAGGTTCAAGATAATAAAAATTTACTATTTACTTAACTCAATTGGAGTTCATTTGACTCACCTTTGAGGCAGGGGCAATTTGGTCATTTTTACAGGTCTTTATTTTTCGGGACCTCGTCTCATGACGGGGACCTCACCATTGGACTCAGGAGGTCTGAGATAGTAGGAATACATATATAACTTATCTTAATTGGACATCGGGCATTTCGGGTCTATTTAATTTAATTAACTAATTTTAATTAAATTAAATTCCATCAAGCATTATATATATATATTTAGTTTCCATTATATAAACGGATGAAATGGGTGGCACGCTGGCCAGCGTGCCACTTCCCTCCCAAAAGATACCACGTTCGAGTCCCTCCAGGTGCACTGCGCCTTTTTAATTTTTCTGATTTAAGTTATTATATAATATATATATATATTCGGTCGCATATCCAACACACGCGTGCGTTTGGCCGAGTGGGAAGAATGGGGTTCATGCGCGTGGGGTTTGGGGTTCGAAACCCCGTAGCAGCAACCCTTCCCTTTTCCTTTATTTTTCTTTGTTTTCTTAAACCAAACGGCGTACAAGGGCATTAAACCGGAATAAACCATCTTATCCGCATATAGGATATCAAATAGGGCCCCTGTACGTGTAACCAAACGACCCAATTCATTTAAAATTCAAAACAAAACGACGCAGTGTTGGCTCTATTTTATTTTCGGTCGGGTCCCGACCCGATCCGAACCCGGACCCGTTTCAGTTTTGACCCGAGACAACAGTGTTGTCTTCCCCGTTTTTCCGGTGGAGCACCAGTAGGTTTCCGTCGCCTTCTCCGGCGACGGTGACTGGATTCCGATCTCGGTTTGCCCCAAATTAAATGCCGTTCTCTCACCCTTCTCTCAAGGATTCCAAATCCACTCTCCGTTTCAATTAAAACCTCCTAAATTTTCACGAATAAGGGGTCAACGTCTCCGGCCGTTTTTCCGGCCAACTGGTTTCTTTTCATTTCCGTGACTGTTTCTTCTCGGTTTTAAACCCATTTCGATCCTAAAGTGTTTCTGCACTTTATAGCAACATTTTTACAAACTAAAAACAAGGTTTTAAACAAAAAATCAATAAGACCCCGATTATCCTCCCGAACCTGCAACTCGGATTTTCTCTATGGTTTCTTAGCCATTTAACCTCATTCTTTTTGCAATAATTTTCATATTTCATGTTGATTTAGACCCTATATTCAAACTGAATCAAATCATGCTATAAAACTTTGAAGCAGAAACAGTGGCTCACCTTTAAATTCGGGTTCCCTTGGTGTTGAGCCCCTCTTCCTCGCGCCTCTACTCCAGATTTGTTCCCCTTCCTTCTCACTCCAAAACTCTCTTTTCCTTTTTGGTTTCCTTCTCCCGAGAGTGAGAGATCTCATGCATGAAATAAGCTTTTCATTTTTCTCTCTCTTTCTCTCTCTCTCTCTCTAGTCAGACCTCACCGTGTCCTGTGACCTTCTTACACACTCCAACACCTAATTCTGTCACCACCACTCCCTATTGAGTGTTATACACTCAAGTTATTTCATACACACATGTAACCGTTCACACACACACTTTTTGATACATATATATATATATGTATAAAATCACCCACTCACACACACTTGCACGGCTGATAGCAGCCTTTGCCCACTTTTCTTTTCCTTTTTATTTTGTTCGTTCATTTTATATACATATATATATATATATAATACATTTTATAATATATATATATACATGTATAATTCATAATTATACATATTTTATACGTACCTATACGCCCATACATATACGTATATACTTAAACTCTGGGCACGTATGCATACACTGATTTTTCATGGTCTACGTTCATGGGTGCATGCATGCATGCATGGGTTTACGTGCGTGTGCGTATTACGAGGTATAGTCCCAGGGTGCTCAGGTGTTACCCAGCACGGTTTATACATTTCAAACATTTTCCATTTCCAGTCATTCATTTCCGTGAAATACCATGATATACATTTCTTACCGTTCAAGTTACGTAGTTTAACCGACCTACCTCGGTATACATGACGTATCCCGGGTCGGGATATTACATTCTTACCCCTTAAAAATAAGTTTGTCCTCAAACTTAGCATATACTACTATGAAAATAAGTGTGGGTACTTGGCGCGCATATCATCTTCTCGCTCCCAAGTAGCCTCTTCCATCCGGTGATTTCTCCATAGAACTTTGACTAATGGAATAGTTTTGTTCCGTAGTACCTGATCTCGACGATCCAAAATCTTAACTGGATGCTCTATGTAACTCAGATTTTCCTGGACGTCTAACGGTTCGTGCTCGATCACTTGATCTGCACTCTGTATACACTTCCTTAGCATCGAGACATGAAACACATTGTGAACATGTGGTAATTCTGAAGGTAATGCCAGCTCGTAAGCTACGGGTCCAACCCTCTTCGTGATCCTAAATGGCCCAATGTATCTGGGGCCAAGCTTTCCCCTCTTGCCAAACCTGACTACTCCTTTCATAGGTGATACTTTCAAGTATACAAAATCGCCTTTTACAAACTCTAAGTCTCGTCGATGAACATTCGCATAGCTTTTCTGTCGACTTTGAGTTGCTAATAAACGCTGTCGGATCAGTTGTATTTTTTCTGCGGTTTGTTCTACTATCTCTGGCCCATAGAGTTTCCTTTCTCCCACCTCTGTTCGACACAGTGGTGATCGGCACTTCCTGCCGTACAATGCCTCATATGGCGCCATACCAATACTAGCTTGATAGCTATTATTGTACGTGAACTCCACCAATGGCAACTGATCTTCCCAACTCCCTTCTAAGTCTATGACACAGAACGCAGTAAGTCTTCTAAAGTCTGTATCGTCCTTTCCGGCTGGCCGTCGGTCTCGGGATGATACGCAGTGCTAAGACTCAGTTCCGTGCCCATAGCTTGTTGTAATCCTTCCAAGAATCATGATACGAACCGGGGGTCCCTATCAGAAACGATTGATACTGGAACTCCGTGAAGTCTAACAATCTCTCTAATGTATAGCTCGGCTAGTCACTGAAGAGATTGTGTCGTCTTGGTTGCCAGAAAGTGAGCTGACTTAGTTAATCTGTCTACGATGACCCAGATAGAGTCACTCCCCTTGACTGTCTTTGGCAATCTTGACACAAAGTCCATCGTGATGTGTTCCCACTTCCATTCAGGAATGGGCAGTGATTGCAGAAGTCCTCCAGGCTTCTGATATTCTACCTTAATTTGCTGGCACTTGACACATCGTGCTATGTACTCAGCTTATGTGACGTTTAATCCCAGACCACCAATAAGTATCCTTAACATTCATGACCTAATTAAATTAGGCGTTGACATTTACTTGGATAAATTTTCCTACTGAGAATCAAGTTTTACTGTCACATCAGATCAAGTTTCACTGTCACATCAAATCAAGTTTTACTGTCACATCAATTTATTGTAGAATTCTTTCTATAATTTTCGAGCGTACCTCGAAATCCTCACGTGAATCTTAATTCCTTTCTAGGGTTTCCATTGGTTCTCGTACATGAACAAAATTTATAAAATTTCCTAAACGTGGCATTTAAAATTTTGTTCATTCAGTCTACTAATATACCTGGGGTATATATCATTTCCATGTATAACTTTTAGTGATAATGACTCTTTCAAGAGTCGCCATTAATTCAATCTCATATACATAGCTTATAGCAGTATGTAATTCATTTTAAGGATTTACAAATCTTTACATTTCTATCATGAAATCACTCAACTCATCAATGCCCTTCAAATTCTATAAGATGGTAATATGTCAATCTAATACTTATACATCTATGTTACGTACTCTACTTGTTTCATGTATAGCATCTATCATCAATCATTCTCCTTGTGGAACTTGAACAGTTAATATATAACTTAAGAGTTCTGTCTCTATGTTCAACTAGCAGTAATTGTTGAAGCTATAAATCAGTATGTAGAGCAATCATCTCAACAATATCGATCATTTTGTAAACAACTGTAAATACCTGTGACTACTGGTACAGTAGCCTAATCATCTCCCAATTCACTGTAAAAGATCAATGGTCAGTATTCACATATGAGTTTCTTTATCATGTCAGGATTTACCCTGACTAGATGTTATTGTTAACTCCACTACCTTTTCAGCGTACTCCTATTCCATGTCAATATTATTGTCAAACTCACTGCTTTTCAAAGCGTCATATTCCCAATTCTATGTTACATTTTATCCTTCAATGTGCACTAATTGTTTCCTTTGTTCATTATGGAACATAATTCCAACTCTCACAAATTTTCACAGTATAGAACAATCATTCAATTTGTAAACATCAAGTTCATAATCCGTAAATAGAAATTCAATTTTCAATAACTATCGTAATATAGAACGACCATCAAATCATAAATATCAAGTCTATAATCGAGATATAACAATTTGATTCTCAATGTCTCCCTCAATAGAGAACAATCATTAAATTGTAACTTAATAAACATCAAGTACATGTTTCTATAAGATAAAACAATCATCAGGGTTTTCTAAATGTTATTTCTTCTATATCACTAAACCCAACTTCCAAGTATAGGTCAATCATTGAGAATGCATGTGATCCTGATCTGTATCTCGTGTTTTCTGTCACGACCCGAAACCCACCCTCTGCGGATTTCGCATCGCGACCGCCACCCTCAGGCCCGAGGACCCTTGGGCGAAGGCTCGCATAGGCAGCGGTACCGAATAGATGTGCTCCATATGGTTGCGGAAGCGTGAAAAACTTTTTTTTTTCTTTTCTTTTCTCATTTTAAAATTTGCACATCCGTCCGATACTGCCGCTCTTCACATTTCGGTATACATGTATAATCATACATTCATATTAGATCAGAGCATAACTAAAACTTAAAAGACTTCATAATTAAAATCTTAATTCAACTGCCCCGTAGGGCTTAATACACGTCCTTAAATTATCAGCTAATACAAAACATATTAATCAGAGTTCATGTGATTTTTCCCCAAAAGAACTCCTCAAGCAAATCTTCCCAAAAGCTAGGTTTCTCCTTATAGTCTTCAAAAATCGATCTGCCCTTAGTCACCTGAAAGGGGGGCGGATAAAATCCGGGTAAGCTAATCAAAGCTTGTGAGTAATTCCTGCATTCGTCATGGGGTTTTCAACTGGTAGTGGTTTTAGCACATGAGGGTTTATGAAATACTCACTACCAATTGCTTGTACATTTTAGAACACAGAATATATGCATTCTTAAAACAATAGCTTTGAACATTTAAAGTATTCAAGCTAAATACACATTTTCTTCAAATAGAGCATATGCAATTTAAAAGCATATAAACACGTGAAATAGGATAGGGATAATACCTACTTCTATTTTCAAAATCACTTGTCATCTTTTCTCTTTTGTTAGGCGGAATCTGTTTCGAACCAGACTCCCATTTTACTGCCAATACTGTCGATGGAGATATCTCATTTGCCTGGGGGATTAGATCCTTCTACCGGGCATGTACTGTTGAATCCCGAAGGATTTCAACCATAATAGGGGGTGGTACTTAGTACCGTTTATCTTATAAAACATTTGTCACATGACTTCTTCAATAGATATTTTTCATGAACATTTAAAGCATGAAATGTATAAATTCTACAATAAAGCTTCAAATACACGTGATAATCAAATTCAGAATATTAAAGAGGTTTGCATTTGATTTAGACATGCTGATGTATTTTCAAGAAAAGAGCTGAATTTAAAACATTTAATAAGCATGCCGTAACAGAATATTTTAAAAGAACGGAATCATATAAAGACTGAATTTGATATTCAAAGGCTGCAATGACTTGAGCTTAAAACTTCTTCAAATATATGGAGTTAAATCTCCAGTTCAAATACAGGGTTACTCACCTCGGTCCTTTAGGGTTAGTGCTAAAGTGCGCTTTCCCACTTCCTCCGTAATTCCTAAGAACAATCCATAACAATCTCATTAACTTCACATTACTGCAATATCACCTACTGATGCTTCTTAATTTATGCTTAGTTCATATTTTATCCTAGTCGATTTACTAACATCCTATAACTTCGCACGTACTTAATTAAACTCGTACTTTAACCTACGACACAATTTAATGTGTTAGAAACTTAATTTATTTCAACTTATACTCTTCTGGTAGCTCCATTAACTTCAATTTAAAGTTATTTGCTTCACATGTTAACGCGTCGCGTCTTCTCGTACTTTATTTTTCCGTATTTGCCTCAGTTTAATACTTCGGCAATGTTTTAATTATAGTCATCTGACTGATGCTATTCATCAAATTTTATGTCTTTTTATCTTAGACACTTCTTTTGATCGAATGGACTTTACCATTGGGTCCAGAGCGTCGAAGAAAGTCAGTTTAGGCTTTCTTAGAATTTAATTCGGATTTTTATATGTAAAAGGGCAGAATGGTCATTTATCGTTTTGCGTGTCACATTTTTCGTACTTCGTTTCATAATTTGGACTCCATTATTGAGTCCGGGATGTCAAAGAAAGTCAATTTAGGCCTTCTCCGGTTTCATTTTGGCTTTAAGGGTACCAGGGGTAATTTGGTCATTTTACCCCTTTACAGGTCTCCAATTTTTCGGAACCTCATCTCATGTCGTGGACCTCACCATTGGACTCAGAGGGTCCGAGATAGTAAAAGTACACTAATAATTTGTTAATTTTGAACAAGGGGTATTTTGGTCATTTACCCCGTTTGGTGTCTTTATTTTTCGGGCTCTGTCTCGTAAAATGGACCCTACTATTAGTCTCAGAATGTTTGAAATAGTAAAAATTCACTATTTATTTACTTAATCTGGACTTCGTTTGACTCATTCATAGAGTAGGGGCATTTTGGTCATTTTTGACATATTTAAGGGTCTCAAATTTTTCGGGACCTAATCTTGTGTCATGGACCTCACCAATGGACTCAGGAGGTCCGAAATAGTAAGAATACCCATATAACTTGCCTTGTTAGTACACAAGGGTATTTCGGTCATTTTAAGACTTGTTTTCATTGTATTTTAATGTTTGGAGTCCCGTCTCGTAAAATGGACCTCCTCATTGGACCCGGAATGCCCGAGATAATAAAGTTTGACTATTTATTCGCCCCGTTCGGACTTCGTTTGACTTATTTGTGACTCAGGGGTAAAATGGTAATTTCCCCTATTTAATAAATTATTTAAATATTTTATTTTATTATTTTATTATTTATCAGGGGTACATTTGAAATTTATTTTTGAAGTTTGGGCCAGATTTGAATTAGGGTAAACAGTTGGGGTCAGAATTAAATTTTGAAAAGTTTTGGTTCAATTTCTGAATTTTGTACAGTGAACCAAACGGCTCACTTGTGGTAACCCTAGACCGGACCGATTTTGCACCGAACCAGCCGGTTCAAGCTAACTCAGAGAACCAGTTTAAGAGGTCATGCTGACGTCATGATGACGTCAGCCCTAATTTAAAATTTTAAAATTCTTTGGTTAAACGGTGTAGTTTCATCGCCCCGTTGGATCCGGTCGGTCCCGACCCGACCCAGACCCGGGTCCGGTCCCGTCTTAACCCGATACGCCCCGCGACTTTCCAGTCGTCTTCTCCGGTTGGTCTAACAGGCGCCGGTCGCCGGAAAAACGAACCAGTCGCCGTTTTGCGCCGTTTTCACGTCCAAACTTCAAGTTTTTTTACACCGAAACGTTTCTGGGACATTGGGCATCATTATGGGGTTGGTTTAAACCTCAAAATTCACAGTTTTTTTAGTTATCCATTTCGGTTTTCCGATCGGTTATCGTTTACTCTAGCATGGCCGGTTCTTGGTCGCTTTGATAGATTTTAACAGATTTGGAACCCTTGCATCATCTCCTACACATACGTACATGTAGAACTAAAGCCAAACTCAAGTTGGCTTAGACCCATTTTGAGGGTGGTCGGCCATGGAGGTTTTCGTGGGTGTACTATTTTTTCGTCATTTTCAAAGCCTAAAACCGTGTTTGACAACCTCATGAACATGTATCTATCACCATATGTATGTGCATAATTCAAAAACAGTCCCTAATACATCAAAATTTTAGAGAGAGAAAACATTAAAATTTTGCATTTTTCTTACCTTTTCCCACTGTTTTCTCCCTTCCTCTTGCCCTGATTCTCCTTTCCTTCTTCTCCTCTTCAGTTTTCTTCTTCCTCTCCCTCTCTGTCCGTGTCATGGTGAAGATTTTTCCTTGTGTATATATGTATATATATATATATTTCTCTCACTAGCCCCACTTTCTCTCTCTCTCTCTCTACCTTTTCTCCACTGTTGGCCTGCCTTATACACTTACACACTCATATTTTCTGACCTTGCCCATACTTCTTTCCCTTTCACCATGCTTCCCCTCACCTAATGGTTTATAAAGTATTCATATATATATATATATATATATATATATATATATAACACAACACACACACACATGCACGTGACACACACACACATGCACTGTTCATCCCTATATATATATATATATTTTCATTTATCATTTAAACATATATATATATATATACACACATGCATATTTGGTCACACATACACATACACATCTTTCCTCTTCTTTGTTTTTTGTCATTATTATATTATTATATTTTATAATTATCCTCATAATTTATATTACATATAACTAATATTCAATTTAATAAATTAATTATGTTAAATTAATTTATTTTACACTCATTTTCCATAGCCTCGTAAAACGTGCTTTATTACCCGGCATTCCCGGGTCGGGGTATTACATTTTCTATGTTTAATATTTCTAAACAATGATCCTCATGGTAACCATAAAATGGTTCAGTAAATGGCCTAAAGTTCACATGCTTTCCTGTTTAACATTTTCCAATGATAACTTCCCTGATATAATAAAATCAGAAATCAATCATCCAAGTGTTTAGTTGCTAAATTCAGTTTGGCAATTATATGATAACACAACCGAGTGTGTAAGGATCTCATAAGTGTCTAAACAGGTTATAAATAACTGGACAGGTACCTTTAGCTATCTGTGTAGGAGGTTGATCTTTCCCTGATGCCACAGAGACTGGTGAGGTGGGTGTGGCACTGGTCGTAGCCTTGGCTTTCTGAGGGCAATTCCTTGCGAAGTGTCCATTCTGTCCACAGTAATAACAAGTGTTTGTGTTTCTAAGGCATTGCCCCTTGTGAGATTTTCCGCAAGTAGGGCATTGTAGGTAAGTTAGGTGTCTAATTGTTACTTCCTTTTGGTTATGCACCCTACGTTTGACTTTTCTCTTTGCGATTCCTTGTTTACCCCGTGTGGTGATCTTTACTGGTGCTATCACTTCGATGCACGTAGTTGACTGTTGAGGTTGGGCTTGAGGCAGAGATTTGAGAATCTCTTCCATAAGGCGTTCAATTCGGTCTAATTGATCACTTCCTGTCTCAGTATTCTTGGTATGTTCCATTACTGAAAACAATAAGTTTAGATAAGCATTTCTATATAGATCTACTCATTCATGGTCCAACCGAGTCAATATAACCTATCGAGGTATTCCCTTTTTGTTAACCCTATCTATAAAGATAACCCGTCAATGCATAAAATAACAATCAATGTTCACATGGAATCTATATCATAGAGACTTCTGTTCTATCTATTGATTCCAACTTCAAGTGATCTATGCAATTCATAACTATCGATGTAATTATTGAGATAACCATGTCTGTAAGATAACTAGTAAAGAGAACCCATAAGATGTCCAGTCAATGAATGAGAGAATAATCAATGATCGTATAAAATCTATATAAAGGATATCAGTTACATCCAGTAACTTTAGTTCTAAACGATCTATAAGTAATGGATTATTCCTCGCGTTAACCATGTCCGTAAAAGATAACCATTGAAAATAACCAATGAGATGACTAGTTAATACATAAGATAACAGTCAATATTCGTATAAGGTGAAACGTCAGTCTTGTCTATCAACTCTAATTCTAGTCCTATCTCCCATGACTCACTATCGAACCTAAAGCTCTGATACCAAGCTGTCACGACCCGAAACCCACCCTATGCGGATCTCGTGTCGCGGGGCCGACCCGAAGGCCGTCCCTACTTTTTCCCATTCCTGTATCATAGTACTAATATGCAAAGTACTAAAATCTCAAAACAATAACAGCGGAAGTCTTATCAGTAATAGTACATCAGCGGAAGTCTTTCAATACACAATGTTAGCGGAAGTCTTTACAATACACAATATGGTTCTACATAGACAAAATAAGAACCAAACGTAACCAGCACCCGAAGGTGGTGAATACATGGGAGAACTAAAACATAGACTGATACGTTTCCTCAAAATGTCCTCCTATGCTCTCAGACTCCTACTGGGGTCTTGCAGCGTCATCACCTGAAATGGGGGTAAATGGGTGGAATGAGCTACAAGAGCTCAGCACGTAAAAACAGATCAGAAATCCGTGAGTGTACCCTTGCCTTTCGAGTTCCCTATATATCAGTAATTTCGTTTCAGAATAAATTCTATTCATCAAATTTTATGCCTTTCTATTATAAGTATCTCAAATACTAATTTAGACTTTACCATTGAGTCCGGAAGGTTCGAGATAATAAAAATTTACTATTTACTTAACTCAATTGGAGTTCATTTGACTCACCTTTGAGGCAGGGGCAATTTGGTCATTTTTACAAGTCTTTATTTTTTGGGACCTCGTCTCATGACGGGGACCTCACCATTGGACTCAGGAGGTCTGAGATAGTAGGAATACATATATAACTTATCTTAATTGGACATCGGGCATTTCGGGTCTATTTAATTTAATTAACTAATTTTAATTAAATTAAATTCCATCAAGCATTATATATATATTTAGTTTCCATTATATAAACGGATGAAATGGGTGGCACGCTGGCCAGCGTGCCACTTCCCTCCCAAAAGATACCACGTTCGAGTCCCTCCAGGTGCACTGCACCTTTTTAATTTTTCTGATTTAAGTTATTATATAATATATATATATTCGGTCGCATATCCAACACACGCGTGCGTGTGGCCGAGTGGGAAGAATTGGGTTCATGCGCGTGGGGTTTGGGGTTCGAAACCCCGTAGCAGCAACCCTTCCCTTTTCCTTTATTTTCTCTGTTTTCTTAAACCAAACGGCGTACAAGGGCATTAAACCGGAATAAACCATCTTATCCGCATATAGGATATCAAATAGGGCCCCTGTACGTGTAACCAAACGACCCAATTCATTTAAAATTCAAAACAAAACGACGCAGTGTTGGCTCCGTTTTATTTCCGGTCGGGTCCCGACCCGATCCGAACCCGAACCCGTTTCAGTTTTGACCCGAGACAACAGTGTTGTCTTCCCCGTTTTTTCGGTGGAGCACCAGTAGGTTTCCGTCGCCTTCTCCGGCGACGGTGACTGGATTCCGATCTCGGTTTGCCCCAAATTAAATGCCGTTCTCTCACCCTTCTCTCAAGGATTCCAAATCCACTCTCCGTTTCAATTAAAACCTCCTAAATTTTCACGAATAAGGGGTCAACGTCTCCGGCCGTTTTTCCGGCCAACTGGTTTCTTTTCATTTCCGTGACTGTTTCTTCTCGGTTTTAAACCCATTTCGATCCTAAAGTGTTTCTGCACTTTATAGCAACATTTTTACAAACTAAAAGCAAGGTTTTAAACATAAAATCAGTAAGACCCCGATTATCCTCCCGAACCTGCAACTCGGATTTTCTTTATGGTTTCTTAGCCATTTAACCTCATTCTTTTGCAATAATTTCCATATTTCATGCTGATTTAGATCCTATATTCAAACTGAATCAAATCATGCTATAAAACTTTGAAGCAGAAACAGTGGCTCACCTTTAAATTCGGGTTCCCTTGGTGTTGAGCCCCTCTTCCTCGCGCCTCTACTCCAGATTTGTTCCCCTTCCTTCTCACTCCAAAACTCTCTTTTCCTTTTTGGTTTCCTTCTCCTGAGAGTGAGAGATCTCATGCATGAAATAAGCTTTTCATTTTTCTCTCTCTTTCTCTCTCTCTCTCTCTCTAGTCAGACCTCACCATGTCCTGTGACCTTCTTACACACTCCAACACCTAATTCTGTCACCACCACTCCCTATTGAGTGTTATACACTCAAGTTATTTCATACACACATGTAACCGTTCACACACACACTTTTTGATACATATATATATATATGTATAAAATCACCCACTCACACACACTTGCACGACTGATAGCAGCCTTTGCCCACTTTTCTTTTCCTTTTTATTTTGTTCTTTCATTTTATATACACATATATATATATAATACATTTTATAATATATATATACATGTATAATTCATAATTATACATATTTTATACGTACCTATACGCCCATACATATACGTATATACTTAAACTCTGGGCACGTATGCATACACTGATTTTTCATGGTCTACGTTCATGGGTGCATGCATGCATGCATGGGTTTACGTGCGTGTGCGTATTACGAGGTATAGTCCCGGGGTGCTCGTGTGTTACCCAGCACGGTTTATACATTTCAAACATTTTCCATTTCCAGTCATTCATTTCCGTGAAATACCATGATATACATTTCTTACTGTTCAAGTTACGTAGTTTAACCGACCTACCTCGGTATACGTGACGTATCTCGGGTCGGGATATTACAAATGATTAGTCAATTTTTATTATCTTGGACATTCTGAGTCCGATGGTGGGATCCGTTTCATGGGACGGGGTCCCAAAAAAAATGAAAATCTATAAAAATGACCAAAATACCCCTGCGTCAAAGGTGAGTCAAATGGACTCCGATTGAATTAAATGACTAGTGAATTTTTACTATTCCGAACCTTCCGGACTCAATGGTAAAGTTTAAATTAGCAAAAGAGAAACTTATAGTGATGATGTATAAGATTTGATGAATAACTTGAACTATGTATAAAATAAAATTGACCGATGTTTATTGAATACTAGGAACGTCAAAGGGGAAAGAGAAGGACATCTGACTTTCTCGATTTTATTAAAAGGTAAGTAAAATCCGATCTCTGTACGTGGCAAAGACCAATGTGCTATGCATGTGTTGATTTTTATTGTGTTTGTGCTTCCAAATGTTATTGAATAATATTGATGCTTGTTCTAGCTCGTAAATACTATGTGGCAAAGACCTAACTGTGTTATGCATGTGTTGCTATTATTGTTGTATTGTGGTATGCCCTCCGATGTCATTGAATTACATTGATGCGTGTTGTAGTTCGTAAAGATTATTGAATCGAATGCTATGTCTTGAGCATGTGATTATTATACTGTTGAATTATGATGCCTGAATATTGCATCATCATATGTTATACTCTGGACGAGAGTTATGACCATTTCATACATCAGTAAATAACTACAATCCATTATTGTTATGGGAAGTAGGTCGGGTCTACATGAGCAAGTTAGACGGTAGTTTTTGATTGCAAGAGGGTAGGCTGGATTCTACTGGAAGTAGGCTGGCTATACATAAGCAAGGCAGATAAAGAAATCTGGTTACAACAGGGTATGCTGAGTCCTATGGTAGACTGGGTATACATGAGCAAGTCAGGTGGTAAAATCTGTTTACAATAGGGTATGTTGAGTCCTACGTATATATATATATCAGATCACGGGAATCATTTTACACATCATTGCATCCATTGGACAATCATTATCATTGCCATTATCATATGACATATATATATGTATATCAAATTACGAAAATCATTTTACATATCATTGCATCCATTGGACAATCATCATCATTGCCATTCTCATGTAACGTAACTTACTGTGGTTGATTCCATATCTATTTAATTGAATATTTTGTTGTTATAACTATGTATCTTGTTGGGTGAACCTCTTTCTGTTGACCTGTCCTTGATAAAGTAAAGGACTACTTACTGAGTTTTCATAGCTCATCAGATACTACACAAACATTATGCAGGTAATGACGCTATTGTTGAATGTAGGGATCAGAATCCTGAACGGGCGTAGGATTGTTGCAGATTTGATGTACTGTAGGGATTATTTTTGATAGTAATGTATAGTGCTTGTCCTATGTTCTCCCATCACTCCGCGTCCTGGGGATAGTTGTATTTTGAAATTTTGGGTCTGTAAAGAACTTTAGTAATATCAACGTAAAATTTTATAAAGTCTTCCACTGTGTATTCAAGTCTTCCGCTGCATATTTAAATTCTGATTGCATGTTATTAACTCACATATAAATGTCGAGTTAAAGTGAAAAAGGAAAAATCGGGTTCAGCCGTTGGGTCGAATCGGAGTCGCGATGCCAAATCCGCACAGGGTGGGTTTCGGGTCGTGACATGGGTTCGTGGCACACTGTACACTCCTTACATTGTTCAGTCTCCTTCCAAAATAACATGCAATCATTTTTGCAGGCATGTATGGGAATATACCCAAGGCCCAAATCTCTTAATATTCTTTTCGCCTCGTAATATGATTTCGGAAGGGTCTCCCTAGTAAGAAGCGCTGCTTTAATCAATTCAATGGACATATTAGCTGATTTGTTACTCCAACGGTTGATGGTCTTAAGATGAAGGAGTTTCACGAGAAAGTCCAGTTTCGAAAACTTATCAAAACCCGGGTATAACAGCTGCCTTGCTTCCCTCAACAACGACTCAAATGCGGTCGATGGTCTCGTGTCACTCCTGTGACTACTCGCCCCAGTTGTAGCCCCCTGCAAGTCTAGCAGCATTTGTGGCAAGCCTTCGTAACCAACCCTAACATTATCACCAAAGTTATCGTCGTCGTCTTGTCGGCTTCTTCTTCTGTAACACCCCGACCCTGATTAAGTAATGATTAGTTACTAATCATTTATCTGAACTAAACTTAAAGAATAATTAAGAAGCGAACCTAATTAGGAGTTGACTGAAAGAAACCGCGTCGAAAAATAAGCTACAGAATGAAAGTTAAGTAGGAAATAGTGAAACTGCATTAGTGCGCAGCCAAACAGGGCCTAAGCCCGAAATATGGAAAAAGGACCAAAAATTGTGGCCAAGAGGATTTGATCCCTTGACCAAACTAGGCAGAATTTAGTTTACCAAAAAATTACCAACTAGGCTAGGAACCTCTTTGTGAACATATGTGCAAAGATATGTATTTAAATACCATTCAGATTTGGCCATTCCCCAAAGTGACCAATACCCAAACATGCAACACCTCAGCATTACATCATGCTATAGCCATCATGCCTATAGTCTCATGATGAAACCTCTCTCCCAACCAAATTGCATGCAAAATAATCATGCATTTAGGGAGATGAAAGGGCAAGAGAAATGTAAGATATGTATATCTCCATATATGCATTCTCCATATATGCAGATCTGCCATTTAGAGAGTGTTGATATACTGTTTATAGAGAGAGAAAGTGGTGAGAGAGAGAGAGATCCTAGAGAGAGAGTGAGAGATACACAAGGGTGTACATTGGAAATCCATTGGAGGAAGCTAGAGATTGGAACTGAAGGGCTGCACGACTGGGGGAGGATCCAATCCAGCTCTTGAAGCTTTTGCTTGAGCACAACCAGTGAGGAAACCACTGTACACGTGAGTTATTCAAAATTTTTTTTGGAAATTCTCTTGAATTCAAGCTACTGTTTTATAGCTTTTAGGACCTGTTATTGCATGTACCATAGCTTAACTTGAAAAACTGAGTTGGTTGCGACTGGTTTGAACCTCTAGAACTACCCCAAAAACTGAAACTCGTGGCAAACCGCCATTGATAGACCTCGGGTTACAGGTCTGAATCGACCTTAACCAAGTGACCCTTTGCTTATCAAAGCATGAAATGGACCATCCTAGGACCCCGAAAAACACTATACACGACCTAGAGACCTAGGTCTAAGCCCTCAAAACCGAGGCTATTCTTCTCGGCCCAAAAAACCAAATCTTTAAATCTGACCCCTAAACCGAGATTGATGAGTTGGGAATGGAAGCTCATGTTGTAAGGGTTGCAGAGGATCAAACCTCGTGCAAAATGGTGAAGAAACGAGGGTTTACCAAGGAGTTGCAGGTTCGGGTATTTTGTATGAAACCGAGCATTTGGGTTAGCAACACGACCTCAAATGAATGCCAAGATGTTGGCCAAACCTCTAGGGTCGTAGAACACCAAGAAACAGAGAGAAACACCTCTCCAAAACTCACGAAAATGGAAAAGAATAAACCCAGAAATTAGGGCAACAGTCCACTGTTCGATGAAGAAGACGACGAGTTGACTGAGTCGACTCGTCCAACGCGTCTAGACCCACTGAATCGACTCAAACACGTGTCAACCTAAGACCGTGCCACCGTTTAATCGAAACTGCACCGTTTTGGTTTAAACGTTTTAAATTAAAACCTGGAGATGGCCTGTTTGGTTACAGTGGTAAGAAATTAAATTTGGGAATTGGAATAGGCTATCCGTGGATAAGGGGTTTAATGGGGCTATGGCATTCCGGTTTTCCTGAAGTGGACTGGACCGGCTGGTTCAGTGAGTTGGTCGACCGGTCTAGGGTTTCAAACCCAAAACCCACTGGTTCACAGAAAAATTTAAAATAAATAAAACCAAGGTTTCTGGTATTTACAAAATGACCCCACTGTTTAACAGAATTACACTAAGGCCCAGATTTTGAAAATCTTATGCAATTATACCCCTGAAAAATTAAATAAAATAATAAAATAATTATTTAATTATTTTATTAAAAGGGGATAATTACCATATTGCCCCTGGACTTTAAACAAGTCAAACGGAGTCCGAATAAAGTAAACGAATAGTGGATTTTGACTATTTTGGACGTTTCAGACTCAATGGTGTGGTCCGTTTTACGAGACGAGACTCTGAAAAACTAAGACACGATAAAGTATGAATTACCAAATTGCCCCAATATGCCCGATGTCCAAATAAGGCAAGTTATTAGTGCATTCTTATTATCTCGACACTTCTGAGATCAACGGTGAGGTCCGATTCACGAGACGGGACTCCGAAAAATATGACGCGCGAAATGACCAAACTACCCCTAAGGTACCCGAAGCCCAAATGAAAGTAAAAGATAGTCTATTTTGACTATGTCGGACATTCCAAACCCAACGGTGAAGTCCATAACACCAAAATAGGTACTGAAAATTTAGTCACGTGAAAAATAAAACTCATCAAGCCACCACGAGTTGACTAGTAAGACAAATCCTAGGAAGTTAGCATACGTCAGGCCTAAAATTAAGTGAAAGAGCATGAATAGGTAACGATTTAAAGTAAAATGTGAAGTTAACGAGTTCTTTATAATTTTCTTAGGAAATACAAAGGAAAGGGAAAAGCCCACCAATAGTGCAAACCCGGGGAATCAAGGTGAGTAACCTCACATTTGAAGTGGAGATTTAATTCCACGGATTTGAATGATGTTTTAAATATCAAATTCTGTCTTTACACAATTCCGTTTTAAATATTCTGTTATGACATGCTTCCTGAATAATTTACTACTGTTCTTTGAGATATACTTCTGCATGTCTAAAATTTCGATTTCAAATGTTATTATATATCCTGAATTTACATGTTTCACGTATTTCGATACCCTATCATGAGATTATGAACTATATGTTTGAAATGCTTTTAAATGCATCCACACGAAGGAATTATGGGTTAAATGCTTTTAAATGCAAGATAAATTGTGCATAAGCACCACGGATTTCTATCGGGTTTCTTAGGAACCCAACTACGATACGAATAAATGCCAGGTAGCAGGATCTAATCCCCCAGGCATATGAGATATCTCCACGAAAAGTAAAATGGGAATCTGGTTCGAAACGGATTCTGTTAATGAAAGTGATAAGGTGTGTGTTGAAAATGGAAGCAGGCTTTTTCCTCATTTTCACCATGTAGATTTACATGATTTGAAATTCATATACTTTATTTCGAAAGTACAAGTTAGCTTGAATACTTTAATGTTTCAAAGCCATTGTTTAAAGAATGCATGTACTCTATGTTCCAAGTATACGAGCAATTGGTAGTGAGTATTTTACAAAATTCTCACGTGCGAAACCACTACCAATTGAAACCCATGACAGATGTTAGAATTACTCACTGGGCTTCTCGAAGCTCACCCCATTCCCTAACATTTTTCAGGTGATGACGATGGGTGGACCCTTGCCCAATTTGGGGAGAAATGATAGGCAGCTCCATTAGGATTCTGGAGATATTTTTGGGAAGTATTAGGGCCTATGGTTGGTTGAATTTTGATGTCGTACTTTTGGACAATTATGTATTTAAGCCCAAGAGGCAACCACATATGTACTTAAGCCCTTGAGGCATTCGAATATGTATCATGTATAAGACTTTAATTTTTAGTATGCTCTGATGTGATTATTCATGTGTACCGCTATGAAGAGCGACAGTACCGGACGGCTGTGCGAAAGTTTTTAAAGGATTTTTTTTAAAAAAAAAAAGAGAGGAAAAGGGTTTTCACGCTTCCGCAAATCAAGGCCGCACCGCTATTCGATACCGTCGCCCATGTTTTGCCTTGCCCTCAGGCTCCCGGGCCTGAAGGCGGCGGTTGCGATCCGAGATCCGTACAGGGTGGGTTTCGGGTCGTGACAAGAGTGGTATCAGAGCAAAGGTTGGAAAAAAATTAAGATTTATGATACCACAAGAGTGGTATCAGAGCACTAGGTTAACTAAAACAAACTTAGTGACATTAGAGGAATTAGGAACAGAACCATAGGTTAGGTAGACTTTAGGCTACCTAAGATATGTAAAGTGTGTGACGAAATGTGAAGGCGGGGTATGGGACCCGCGTTATAGGATACAGATATGTGAAGTATGTGACGTGAAGTAAAGGCGGGGTATGGGACCCGTAGTACATTAAATAGAAATGTGAAGTATGTGATACGAAACGATGGCGGGGTATGGGACCCGTAGTACATGAAATAGAGATGTGAAGTATGTGATACGAAACGAAGACGGGGTATGAGACCCGCAGTTAGATAAGGTGGTGTAATGAAGACAAGAAATAAATGTAGGATATAAAACACCACAGAATCAAAGATAATGATATAATAAACCTCAAAACATGAGATAAGTAAATGAAAACCTTATGCGATGATGAAAAACTAACAGAAATATGTGTTTTTCAGCAAAAATGGTAAACACCAGAAGAAACGCGAGGAATTCAAATGACAGACTCGACCGAGTTGAACACATTCTGGAGGCAATGGCTCAGAATATAGTTAACATGCAAGCACACGTCAGAGCGCCACAACCGGTGCAAAATCCTGAGCCACAACCAAATCCAGGACAACCTACTGAAACTGTCAACACGACGAGTTATAAAACGTTCCAGGGTTTTAAACCCCCTAGATTTGACGGTCTAGATACGACAATCGACGCAGAATCATGGGTTCGAGAGATGGAACGTATATTTACGGTTATGACATGTACTGAAGAGCAAAAGGTCTCTTT
>CM018047.1:22585498-22597998 GCA_008638375.1 Nyssa sinensis | reverse complement strand
AAGTGAGAACGATGTCTTTGTGGTCAGTGTTCTTCTGGTGGTTCGGTAGGCCCAGAGTACTCTGGAGAGTTCTTCAACCCACTTTCCTTTAACCTGTTCCAACCTTTTCTTAATAGCATCAAGAATTATGCGGTTGTTGACCTCTGCTTACCCGTTAGCTTAGGGATGCCCTAACGAGGAGAAATGGTGACTGATGTGTAGGTCTTCACAGAACTTCCCGAACACCTTTTCGGCAAACTATGTAGCATTGTCGGAGATGATGACGCGGGGTATGCCGAACCTGTAGACTATGTTCTTCCGTGTGAAGTTTTTTACCTTTGTTTCAGTAATGTGGGTCAGAGGCTCAACTTCTGCCCATTTAAAGAAATAATTTATGACGATGAGCAAGGTATCTTCTGTTTTGTAGGCCCTTAAATAGTGGTCCCACAATGTCTATCCCCTATTGAGCGAAGGGCCAAGGACTGACAATAGGGATGAGCTCGTGGTGGGGTTGGTGCTGGTATGAGGTGAAGCATTGGCACTTGTCGCACTTTTGGACATACTCCTTGGCCTGCTTCAACATGCTTGGCCAGTAATAGCCTTAAGTCAGAGCTCAGCAGGCTATGGTCCTGCCGCCGTTATGGTTTCCATAGATTTCTTCATGAATTTCGGCTAGGACATATTGGGATTCCCCTAGAGACAAGCACCTCAGGAGAGGTTGAGTGTAGGATCTTCGGTAGAGCTTTCCATTCAGGATTAGATACCAAGCTGCCCTGACCCGAATCCTTCAGGCCTAATTTTTATCCTTTGAAAGTAGTCCATCCTTTATGTACTGGATGATGGGAGTCATCCAGTTCTAGTTTTGCTCTGAGATTTGGGTGGACTGTACTTCCTCGATGCTCGAATTCGGTTGATAAAAAACTCTCACCTTTGAATCTTTTTTTTGACTTTAGATGGGAAACCATGTTTGCTAAAACATCAGCTCTAGAGTTCTGGCCTCTTTCAATTTTTTGGATGGGGAGTTTTCGGAAAGAGGTTTTCAACAAGTCCACCAGTTCTGAATATCAGACCATCCTGTCGTCCCTGGAGGAAAACTTCCCTAGAACTTGGCTTACCACCAGTTGGGAGTCTGAAAATGCTTTAAGGTTTCGTATTTTGCATTCTAGGGCTAGCTTTATGCCTAGGACGAGTGCTTCATACTCGACCTCATTATTAAAATCTCTGAACCTCAAGCTGACTGCCTTTTCGGTTATAATTCCATCTGGGGATTGGAGAACGATGCCCACTCCTGAACCCCTATCGGTAGATGATCCATCGATGTAAAGTCGCCATACTGTAGTATCTATGTTGATTTGAGCTTTGTCATGCAGCATTGGAGTGAGTTCTGTGACAAAGTCTGCCAATGCCTGCCCTTTAATGGAGGTTCGTGGAACGTAGGATATGTTGAATTCCTCTAGCTGCACAGACCACTTGACCAGTCATCCTGAGACTTCACGCTTGTGTAGAATTGACTTTAAAGGGTAGGATGCAGGGACTATAATGGGATGTGCTTGAAAGTTGGGCCTGAGCTTCCAAGCAAACATCACCAAGGCGAAGGCCAACTTCTCGACCTTGGGATATCTCTTCTCGGTATCCAGAATTGCTACGCTGACGTAGAAAACTGGCCCTTGAATACCTCTGTCTTTTCTGACTAGTGCCAAGCTGACGGCATTTTCTGACACTGCAAGATACAGAAGTAGTTTTTCTCTTTGTATTGGTTTGGAAAGGAGCTTGAGGGAGGCCATATATTGCATTAATTCTTAGAAAGCCTTTTCGCAATCAGGGGTCCATTTGAGGGCCCTATTTCTCCTCAAGGCTCTAAAAAATACGAGGCACCGGTCTGTAGATCTAAAAATTAACCGGTTCAGAGCTGCTATCCTTCCATTCAAGCCTTGGATGTCTTTTTTGGTCCTTGGTGATTCTAGCTCGATCAAAGCTTTAATTTATGAGAGGTCCGCCTCAATTCCCTCTAAGAGACCAAAAACCCAAGAACTTCCCTTTAGAGATCCTGAAGGTACACTTTGAGGGATTCAACTTCATCTTGTGTTGCTTTAGTACGTTTAATGTTTGACTCAAGTACTAGATATGGTCATTCTTCCTTATGCTTTTAACCAGCATGTCATCTATGTAAACCTCTATTGTGTTGCCAATCAAGGAATCAAACACTTTGTTTACCAGCCGTTGGTACGTGGCACCAGTATTCTTCAGTTCAAACAGCATCACTCTATAGCAATGGAGACCTCGTTCGGATACAAAGGCTGTCTTTTCCTAGTCTGGAGGGTACATATAAATCTGGTTGTACCCTAAATATGTATCCATGAAGCTCATGAGCTCATGTCCTACAGTTGCATCGACCAACTGATCGATCCTCAGGAGAGGAAAGCTGTCTTTAGGACAGGCTTTATTGAGGTCTATGTAGTCAACACAAACTCGCCATTTATCATTCTTCTTTTTGGCAAGGACTGCATTTGCGAGACACTCCAGGTAGAATACCTCCTTTATCATTCTGGCATCCAACAACCTCTGGACCTCTTCATTGATGATCTTATGGCGTTCTGGGGCGAAGATCCCCCTATTTTTTCTCACTAGAGGGTAATCTGGGTCAATTATCAGCTTATGGGAGATGAAGTTAGGGTTTATCTCTTCCATGTCCTTAGTTTCCCACGCGAAGACTGACAGATTGTCTTTTAAGAATTCAACAATCTCTTTCTACTCGGAGGGGGACAGATTTGAGCCGATATGTAAACAGTGCACTCCCCCTTCAGAACTCAACAGCACCTTGACAGGTTCCTGCATTGGTTTGGCCATACTGTCCCGTCCCTTAGGACTTGATGGCTCCTCGATTTCGGAAAGGCACTCCTCGATCTCATGAAGTTCGGAAGGTGTAGGACTTCTTTTTTCACGAGGATGCTGTGATTGCAATTTAAAGGCTTTTTCTTTCAGCGCGAGAGCATGGCACTGCCGGGCAGTTGGATGACAGTCCTTGATGGTGTAAACCTTGTCACTCTAGACATACTTCAGGCACTGATGGAGGGTCGAGGTGACCACTCCTATCTGATGGACCCAAGGTCTCCTAATGATGATATTGTAGGGGTACTTGGAGTCCAAGACCATGTATTCAGAAATCAATGTCTTTTGAGCATCCCCCTCTCATACTATGGTCGGGAGGTCTATCTTGCCCAATGGGGTGCTAAGGTTCCCATTGAATCCCACTATTATAGCAGTGGTGACCTTGATGTCATTGGTGCTGAGCTTCATGTGTTGAAAGGGTTCATAGAATAGCACGTTGGTGGAACTTCCTGTGTCCACCAAAACCCTCTTGATCTCAAAATTTTCAATCTTGAGTGAGATGATGAGGGTATCACTATATGGGTAGTGTACCCTAACAAGATCTAGCTTTGAGAACTGGATTTATGGTGCAGGCCTTAGCTTTTTCTTAATGGCGGAGATCTGAAGGATGATGGGTTCTGCCCTTGCCTCCTGAGCATAGCGCTTCATAGATCGGTTTGACATCCCCGTCATTGAGTTGTCGGCATGGAGGAAGAAGATGACCTGATTATTCTGGCGTGGCTACCTCTCTCTGTTCAGGCCTCTGCTTTAGTCTCTATTGCTGTGGCCTATCTTTAGGGGTTTTGCCTCTCGTTCTGTCGGATGAACTCCCGCAGATGCTATCACGACCCGAAACCCACCCTAGGCGGATTACCAAATCGCGACCGCCGCCCCAAAACCCGAAGGCCTCGGGACAAGGCTCGCATCTGCAGTGGTATCGAATAGATGTGCTTCATATGGTTGCGGAAGCGTGAAAAACTTTTTTCTTTTCTTTTCTCATTTTAAAATTTGCACATCCGTCCGATACTGCCGCTATTCACAATGGTACACATGATCATACATTCAGAGCATAACTAAAATCTTAAGGACTTATAAACAATACATGTTTAGTTGCCCCGTGGGGCTTATACATAATAGAGTACCATTTTACTAATACAAGATTTCATACTTATGTTCGCAGAGCTAGGAAAAATAACTACTTGATCCAATCTTCCAAAAATGGCAGACTTCATCATCATTGTCCTCAAAATCAATACTGCCATAAGTCACCTGAAAGGGGGATCCGAACAAAGTCCGAGTAAGCTAATCTAAGCTTGTGAGCAATTCCAGTATTCGTCATGGGGTTTTCAATTAGCAGTGGTTTTTAGTACATAAGATTTTGTAAACATTCACTGCCAATTGCTCGTATACTTGAACATAGAACCTATGCATTTCTTAAAACAGATAGCTTCAAAACATTTAAAGTATTCAAGCTAAACTCGTACTTCGTCAAATAGAGTATATAACTCAAAACATATGCATTTCATAAAATAGATAGCTTTGAAACATTTAGAAGTATTCAAGCTAACATATACTTCTTCATATAAACTTCAAAACATATAACATAACATGTATTTCTTAAATAGAGTATATATAAAACTCAAAACATATGCATATTGAAAATGAGGGTAAAACCTGCTTCCATTTTCAAACTCATTTGTCATCTTATCTCTTTCATTAGTGGAATCCGTTTCGAACCAGACTCCCATTTTACATATACGTGGAGATAACCTAACTGAACCGATCAGGATCATCTTCCTGGTCCCTAAAAGGTAGGTAAGACTCACTTCCTAACAGAACAGATAGGGTTCCTCAAGGTATCTCATGCCTGGGGGATTGGATCCTGCTACCGGGCATTTGACAGTCAATTGAGTTCCATGCAACCCAAAATCCCATCATATTTTTACAGATTAATTGAGTTCCGTACAACCCAAGAATCTGTTATTTGAAAAGTCGGCTGAGTTCTGTACAACCCAACCAAAAATCGTGGTGCTTAGGCACAATTTTTCTTACATTCAAATACATGATTTCATAACAAATCCTTTAAACATTGGATATAACAAATTTAGAACACTTTACATAATTTGGCATTTAAAACTTTAGACATGTTGAAATATGTTTGAAGAAAACTATGGTAGAATCCATTCACTAAGCATGCCATAATAGAGTTTATAAAACAGAACAATTTAAAACTGAATCATGTAAATACTGAATTTGGAATTTCAAACACTTCATATCTTTGCATTTAAAACCTTTCAAATCCATGGAGTTAAATCTCCACTTCAAATAAAGGGTTACTCACCTTGGTCCTTTAGGGTTAGTGCTAAAATTGCGCTTTTTCACTTTCCTTGTAGTTCCTAAGAACAATTCATAAACTTCTCATCAACTTCACATTCATTGTAATATCATCTCGATATTCTTTAACTTATGCTTAAATCGTATTAGATCCTAAAACGATTTCATAATTTCATATGTACTTAACTTAACTCGTACTCTTAACCTATGACACAGTTTAATGTGTTAGAAATTAAATTCATTTTAATTTATACTCTTCTGGTAGCTTCATTAACTTTAATTTAAATTTATTTACTTCACAAATTTACGTGTTGTGTCTTTTCGTAATTCATTTCCTCGTATATGCCTTAGATTAGCACTTTGGCATTACTTTAATTTATAGTCATCTAACAGATGATATTCAACAAATTTTATGTCTTTTTATTTTTGACATCTCTTTTGGTCAAATAGATTCTACCATTGAGTCCGGAGTGTCGAAGAAAGTCGGTTTAGGCTCTCCTAGAATTTAATTCAGACTTTTGTATGAAAAAAGGGCAAAATGGTCATTTATCATTTTACGTGTCATATTTTTTTGTACTTTGTTTCGTAATTTGGACTCCATTATTGAGTCCGGAAGGTCGAGGAAAGTCAATTTAGACCTTCTCTGGTTTCATTTTGGTTTTAGGGGTACCAGGGGTAATTTGGTCATTTTAGCATTTTTACGGGTCTCCAATTTTTTGGGACCTCATCTCATGTCGTGGACCTCACCATTGGACTCAGAAGGTCCGAGATAGTAAGAATACACTAATAACTTGTCAATTTTGGACAAGGGGTATTTTGGTCATTTACCCCTTTATGTGTCTTATCTTTCGGGACCCCGTCTCGTAAAACGGACCCTACCATTAGTCTCAGAATATCCAAAATAGTAAGGATACACTATTCATATGTTTAATTTGGACTTCATTTGCTTAATATTTGAATTAGGGGCATAATAATCATTTTACTTTATTTATTAAATAATTAAATTAATTATTTAATTATTTCCCAAGGGTGTAACTGCATAGAAATTCCCTCAGTTGGGCCACAGTGAAATTTCTCATAGTGTTGGGGTCAATCCGTAAATAAGGAAAGTTTGGATTTATTTAGTTTAAATAAAATTAGAAAACCAGGTGGTTTAGTTTAACCCTAAGTGAATCGGTCCGGTCTGGTTGTAAACCAACCAGTCCTGTGGGTTTTGTGCGTGTTGCTGACGTCATGATGACGTCAACCCTATCGTTTTAAAGAAAACAAAACGCTGTCGTTCCATTTATTCGGTGGCAAGCCCAGAGGCTGCCACGCGTCCGAGCCAACTCGGTTATTTTGAAACGAGTCAACTCATCATCGTCTTCCCCACGTTGACCCCGACTGTAACGCTAATCCCGAAGTTAAAAACCTCTATTTTCGTGGAGTTTGGCTCGAGAATTCTTGACTGTTTTCAATCAAAAATGTTTCTAGTATATAAACAATTCATTTGGTATTCGTTTGAAGAATTAAAACTGGTTCATGTGCTCGGTTTAAGCCACGATAATCTAGACCTGTAAACCGTCGGTTCATACTCATTTCTTGATCATTTCCCATGAAGTTGGGCTTGTTTTGTTCCTCTATTCATGAGGTTTCAGATTTCATTAACAAGGGTAGGTTAAATCTCATGTTTTTGAGTTTTGTTTTGGGAGCCCGAACCTGCAATTGGGTTTTTGAAGGTTAAATCATGAGCTTGGTGGTCGCGTAGTAGGGTTTTTAAAACCCTTAGAGGGTTTAGTCGAGGTCCCCATGAGCCAAACATGGTTTAATCACCATGGGTTCAGACCTGCTTGAGCAAGGTCCTCCCATGGTGGTTCTTCGTGGGTTTGCATTTTCTTGACATTTTGAAGCCTAAAAATCATGCTAAATCAACTCTAAAACACATATCTAACATTATACATGCATAACTAAGCTTCAAACAGTTTCTATTCATGCATATTTCTAGAGAGAAATTTAATAATTTTTTATGTTTTACCTTCAACAATGGCTTTTTCCTCTTTTTTCTTCCTTTGAGATTTCCTTCCCTCTCCTCAGAACTCTCTCTCTCTCCCTCTCTCTCTCTTTCGTGTGTTGTAATGAGGTGTGTATATGATTGTGTACATATTGTATAAGGATATATGGCCCTCATTTCACTCCCATTCTCCATCAAATCAGCCCATACCTCCCATACTTTCTGATTTGGGGCCATCCCTTCTCCCATCCCTCTTTCAAATCAAGCCTCACCTCCCCTCACTTCCCACCATACCTCTTTGTCTCCATGTATATATATATATATATATATATATATACACATATATATTATACACTATGGACACAATATATATATATATGTACACTCACTAGCCGTACCATATATATATATATATATATTATATTTATTTTATTTTATTTTTCCTATATCCAAATATTACATGTATAATTATATATATCTATATAATTACTTACACATGCTTGATCACATAATACACTTTTATGTGTGTATTTTAATTGATAATAAATTTCATAAATTTAATTAATTAATTATTTTAAATTAATTAATTGTTTTCCTTAAGTGTAGGTATCTTTACACTAATTTTTCTCAACCTCGTGATACGTGTCCTATAACTCAATATTTTGGGTCGGGGTATTACAGATGCCCTCTTTTGATAAGTTGTTCAATCTCGTGTTTGAGAGCTCTGCATTTATCGGTGGTGTGCCCATGGTCTTTGTGGAAATCATAGTATTTGCTTTGATCCCTGGAGTCAGGATTGCTATTCAATGGTTCTGGCCTCCTCAAATCCTCGCGCGTTTGAACCTGCTAGAGTATATGAGTGGTGTGTTGTCGCAGACAACCCAAAAAAATAAAACCTAAACTCCTAAAAATATAGGTAGTAGTGGAGTAAAGATCGTTCCCACGGAGAGTATCTAGCCTAGTTTTATGCTATGTGAACAAGGATGGGAGGATTTGAGTATAACAAAAACAATTTAAAGAAAAACAACTAAGGAATAATTCAAATTAAAGTATTGAAATCAATCAAAAGAACAAACCTTGGTCTAAGTCAACATCCACCATTGAACTTTTATAACTGATCATCGATGCAAGTATATATCAATTTACACTTTGAATATTCACCGTTGAAACTATTTTTCTATCTCTCCTTAGTCACAGTTAATTAGAAAACAAGCGATCTAATTAACCCTAACTACTAAACAACCTAAGACAAGCGCTAAAGGTTTAATCTAGTAGTAGCCTTAAGAATTAGAAAGATCGATGAAGCTAAACAACACAAGCACAAGCAGTTGCATTTAATTTAGTTAATTAGAAAACAAGCGATCTAATTAACCCTAACTACTAAACAACCCAAGACAAGCGCTAAAGGTTTAATCTAGTAGCAGCCTTAAGAATTAGAAAGATCGATGAAGCTAAACAACACAAGCACAAGCGGTTGCATTTAATTTAGTCGAGCATTCTTCCTAAGATCTAATAATTTCTGATGCAGCAAATCATTAAATCTTAGTTGCTTCACAAATTAGAGGGATCAAACAATTACGGATTTGATATCTAATCTAGTAATAGATTGCGACGAATAATAAACTAGTAAGCCTCCTAGTAATTAAATGAGACAATCATGAAAATAGCACAGAAGAACATCCAATACTCAAAGCATAAATTGAACAATAAAAACAAAATAGATCTCACAGTTTTATTAATTCCAAGGCCTCCATTTTCTTCGACCAATTATGAAAGCTTAGCCACGTAGGGCTATGATAACTTGAAGGAGAAGTTTTTAGAAGAAGAAAAGAAGAGAGAGAGGGAGAGAGAGAGAAAGAAGTCAAATCTGATCTCCTCCTCCTTTTACACATTAATTCAGTGTTGGAAGACTACTAGAATTCCTAAAGATATTCTAAATATTATCCTAAAATAAAAATATCCAAATCTAACAATAAAAAGGAAAAATATTAAAAATACAACAAAGTCCTAATATAACTAGGAAAGTGGTATTTCCAACTAGAACTTTCGTACACTAGATATGGAATTTCCAAAAATAAATCGCATGGACCCACGCATTAGAATTTCGCGCAGCTAAGGAACGTCAACAGTGCAGGTGTATCGACTTCAAGCCCAATTTCGACCTTGATGCAGCCCGAATCTCTCAAAACTCAAAACATGAACATTATAAGCTATTTCGTGGATTTCCCAAGCATCTTGAATCATCTCAATCAGAGCTCAAATGAGAGAGTTATGCCCCGATTACTAAGTGATGTCGAAACTATCCAGAATCACCTAATTAGCTTCGTTTTGCACTTAGCGCCTCTATTGGCATCCTAAATAAAAATATAAGAATAATGAGTTCATTTAGGCATTAAATAGGTATAAAATACTAAACATTAAGGGATAAAAATATGACATTTTGCATTCTCATCAAATTTTCCCACACTTAACTTTTTCTAGTCCTCGGGCAAAACTCAAATTCACTTTCCCAAAAACACCAAGTTGCAACGCCATCAATAAAGAACAACTAAGCTCTTCAAAACTGATAACATATCATGAACAAACATTCATTCTTAAACAACTTACAATTACTTAGTAAGCATTTTCACTCGAAGATGGAGTAAACGAAATACGTAGACCCTCACGGAAATAAACACTTGACTCTCATGTGTTTGAAGGGTATGTGTTTCGCTCAAATTCATTCCAATGGAAATGATCTACCATAGGCTTGCATATTTTTTCATTCTCCACCATTGGGATCACATGCATAACACGGATCATAAAGACGTTTCAAGGGTTGTAATGGGGTTTAGGATCAAAGTGGGAAATATTTGGGAATGTGGCTCAAAAGCCATCGAAACTAGCGAAGCAAAAATGAATCAACTCAAGCTTGAATATATAGGACATGTAAAACCAATCATTCCATTCAGCAGTTTCTTCAATTTAGCTTTAAAGCATTTAAACCATGTAAAACTCCTACATTAGCGGCATCAACCTTTCTATATATCACGTATAAGCATACCTTTCTTGGAATTTTAGGAGGAATTATGAACATCGACATTTTGTAACATTAAAAGCAATTTCCTCCATCACTTCCTTTCTTCTTTTCTTTTCTTTTCATTATTTTCACCAAAATTACATCAACAATGGAACTCACGGATTGAGAATGAAAACATGTTCCATTTCATCAGTCATAGCCATACCAAAAATTCAGACACCCCCACACTTATTTCTTGCACACCCATACATATCATAATGATGAACAATGTTCCACTAGCTCTACGGCTTGGGTAAAGGCATTTTTTTTTTCAGGTTTTAAAACTTGTAACGTGGGTTCACAATAAATGAAAAATAAAACCAATAAAGCTCAAAGGGGTTCAATAAAGGGAAAAATTAATTACAAGGTAGGTTATTTCACTTTTGTAGTTTATAACAAAGAAGGCCTTAGTCATGTTCATGCATGCATGTGTCAATATGACCTCGAAGAGAATCAAGGCAAGTTCTAGAGAAACAAATATATGGAAGAATATCTGACATGAAAGAAAATAGTGAGACTGATATGGATGTGTCAGTCTAAAGGCTCAAAATCTCATCGACTTTTGTCTACCAAATTTAGTCACTACCATTCTCAAGGAAAATAACTAGACTAATTAATTCTAAGTTAGAAGATTACTTATTCAGTCATGTTATGAATTTTTCAAGCGTAATTGAATCTTGCTCATGACATACACAAGCTAAATTCGTTGAAAACCATAAAAACAAAAAGCAAAACTCTTTTTTTTTATCAAAATTTTTTTGAAAAACCACGCAAAATTAAAACACAATCTAAATCCCCTCCCCCACACTTAAAACTTACATTGTCCCCAGTGTAAGGTGAAATGCAAAGAAAAGGAAAAAATAACCAAAATATAAATGCAAAAATAAGAAGAAAAAGAAAAAACTCCCCTTGGGTTGCCTCCCAAGCAATGCCTTTGTTTATTTTCGTGGGCTCGACTCAATGCTTCCTTCTTCAATCAGTATAAATCAGATCCTCAAGGTCCAATTTTTCCACATTCTCTACTTGGAAACCTTCATAGAAAGGCTTAAGTCTATGGCCATTCACCATGAACACTTTGGATTCTCTGTCTCCAAAGAACACGTACTTGAGGTGACTGAGGAGAGGCTTCAAATTTGGAATAGGGGCCTACAAAACAGAGGGTAAAGGCATCTCGTTAGAAACTAGTAACATAATATAACGTTACCTGACTCTTGTAACTTCAAAAAATCATTCAATGCTGCAACAGTTTTCTGCAAATCAGTACTCAAGGCTAACTCCCCTTTCTCTTTGTCAAGATGCTTACTAATGGCAACTTCCAATCCATCTTTTCCATCAAGTTCAAAAACATCATGTGCTAAAGAATCAATCACATCAATAGAATAAACAGGATTATCATCATCAGGATATTTCATGGCATCATAAATATTCAACTTAACAACTTCACCATCAACTTCCATAGTAAGTGTGCCACTATGAACATCTATCTTAGTCTTGGATGTCTTTAAGAATGGTCTTCCTAACAACATAGGAGCAGTTTGATCACCATTCTCCATATTAAGCACATAGAAATTAGCAGGAAAAACCAAATCATTAACTTGCACAAGAACATCCTCAACTACACCAATAGGATAGGAATTAGATCTATCAGCCAATTGAATCACAACACCAGTTTTATTCAAAGGTCCAAGTTTCAAAGAAGCATATACAGAATATGGCATGACATTAATAAAGACTCCTAAATCTATCGTGGCCTTCTCCAATCTAGTGTTACCTATCGTACAATGGATAGTAAACATACCTGGATCTTTGCACTTCGCAGGGAATTTTCTTTGAAGAATTGCAGAAACATTCTCCCCTACTCTATCCTTCTCATATCCTTTAAGTTTCTGTTTCCTCTTAATTGTACACAGTTCTTTCAGGAATTTAGCATAACAAGGTACTTATTTAATAGCATCTAAAAGTGGAATATTTACCCCGCATCTACGAAAAGTCTCATATAAATCTTTGTTTTGCTCATATTTTCTAGATTCTGCTAAAGCCTGAGGAAAATGAGGTACTGGTTTATAATCACAAAGAGGCAGAAACTTACGCTTTAGTACGTCATCGTCATTAGGAATGTTCTTGTCTGCAACAACATTTTTCTCCTTTTCTTATGATGTAGGGGCTGCCTTTACTAGAATCTCAACCTTTTTACCACTTCTCAAAACGATTGCACTTGCATTTTCTCTTGGATTTACTACCGTTTGAGAGGGTAATTTTCCCGAACTTTGT
>CM018047.1:22550498-22580498 GCA_008638375.1 Nyssa sinensis | reverse complement strand
ACGCATACTCTGAGCTCGTTGCTCGGGAAGGAAGGTTCGTTCCCTTCTGATCAAGGAGCGCCTGTCAGATCTGAATAGCTTTGTCACTTCCTGACCTGCACATGAAAGAGCTCAGACACGTGTCAAGTTTGGGTTGGGCTGTCGTTTTATAGCACATTAAGTTTAAAAGGTTTATATTATAGAAAGACCTTATAAATTGGTTATACACCCTTAATCTTATCTGGACCTTTGCACAATAGTGTTTTAGTAAATAGCTAAAACAGTGGCTCATTTGTTTGAATGCGCTCCCGAGGACTGTTAGAATGTTTTCAACGGAAGGTTGATTTTCTAGTCGTAATTCATTCCCGTAGTCCATTTGCTCGAATGATCCTAGTGCTCGTTTGAACATGTGTTAGTTTAGCATAACAAAAATGGATAATATGTTTCCTACTATTTTTATGGCTAAGTTTTCTAATATTAGTTGGATGGAAGTAGTATGATTGGAATATAAGACACCATATATCTTACTACTAAATATTATTTTTTGTACTTGAAACAGTGTTTATTTCAAATTAGGAAAGAAAAAAAAAACTATTTTGATAATTAAACAGAAAACTGTTTTGAAAAAACAGAAAAGTTTGAAACCTTTCATTATAGAAATTTATAGAATCAAAAAATTGAAATTTCAGAAACCATGAAAATACAAAAATAGTATTTCTCTACAATATAGAAATATAGTAGACAGATTCAAAAGTTATAAAACTTACAGAATTTTCAGAAACAGGAATAATACAAAAATCAAGGCTTGTGTTTGACACAATGTCCTTAAAGCAAATTCGTCCCTCACGGTGATGCTTACGAGCTTCGTGAACGTTGCTTTCCAGGATACAATGATTAACACGTAGAGTAGAAGCACTCTCTCTAAATATGTAGAAAAACTCAATTATGAAAAAATGATTATTGATGAATGAATTGTGTGGAATATTTATAGGGTTTGTCATGCCTGTTTAGTACATCTAGCCGAGGCCGATTGATCCGAACATCTAATCTTCCAACAGATCAGAAAAAGTATAGCTCTAATTGCAATGGACCCTGAACAGATACTACAGATTCTGGCCGACATCAAGAAAAACATAGCAAATTATCGTGAAGAGAACCAAAGATTCTCCATCACAGTTCAAGATCTAGTACAACAAAGTTTACCACCACCACCTCTTATTTCGGCAGGGAATGAAAATCCTTGCCAAGTGCTGCTAGTCCCTTTTTAACACGAACAACAACAACAACAACAACATTAGCAAAACCAAGATCTACTTGCCCATGATCCTTATGATTAGGGTGAACAGTACAAATCCAAAGAGATCCTGAAGCAACAAGAAGAGGGCTTTACTCACAGGTTGGAAAAAATTAAGACTCTCTTTTACAAAGCTCACCGAGGTGATGATATGGTCGATATTCATAAGTTATCTCTCTATCCAGACATGCGTCTCCCTCTGAAATTCCAAATGTCGACCTCGATAAATTTGATGGAACCACGTGTCCAAGAACTCATCTCAAACTATATGTGAAGGCCATGAAACCACTAGGGGCCAACACCAATGTCTTGGCCTAGATGTTTCACCAAACTGTAACACCCTAACTCGATTAGTAGAAATTAAGTCACTAATCAAATATTAGAAACTTAAGAAAATTTGATCAAGATGACGAAGGCAAAAATAAAATAAACATACGATGAATAAGAATGGTACGTGAGGAAAATTAAAACAACAAGACTTCAATTAACGAAGTCGACATGTGAAGAACATAAACAAAAATTTTAAGACTTTGATTTATTAAATCGATACATAAAGAAAGTAAAAAAGAATACAAGTATACAAGAAGAAAAATGAGACTAAAGTAAGCAAGGGAAAAATGGGATAAATAGTGAGAAATGCCAAACAAGGCATAAAGGGAAAAAGATGGGAAAAAGATGCCAAAAGTATTGGCCAAGAGATTTGATCCCAAGACCAAAAATGATTGAAGAATTTAAACCTAAAAGAAAAACCACTTAGGCCGCCTACATTTTATGTCACATATCACACAAGATATATATATATATATATACATACACATAAAAACCCACCCCACCTCCCAAACCAACCAATGAGGTTATATGCAACACCTCATCAAATCAGAATGATATATGAATATATGTATATATATATATATATATAGACTTGCGTGTGTATTCAGAACTGTAAGAGTGTAAGTATGTGCATGTGAGGTCGGCTAGAGAGAGAGAGATAGAGTGAGGTAGAAAGAGAGAGAACAAGAAGAAGGGAGAAGAAGAAGAATAAGAAATAAGGAAGAAAGGAAGGAAGGAAGGATGGGTGTTGTTTCTGAGAGGCCCTAAGGAGCTCAAAATCAAACAAGGTAGAGGTATAGTCAAGGTATAACCACCAAAACCCAAAACTCCTTAGGATTTCTCTCTCTAAAAATATTACAAAAACTGATGTTTTGACATGTTTAGATGGCATGCATGACTATAATAATGTTATATATACATGCATACATGAATAAATAAGGAGAAACAAGTCAGAACACCCCCTCACACACAAAACTGCCATTAATGGACCTCCCATGTAGAAATTTTAAATCTCCATTTCGGGGAAGATGATGAACAGGGCAGGCCAGATCTCGGGTCGGTTCGGGTCGAGACTCGCTCTATCGCACAAAATGAAATAAATAGGACGACGTCGTATGAGGGTTACATTTCAAATTCAAAAATAGATTTTGGTCTATTTGGTTACAAGAGTAGGGTGTTTGATTTGATATCCACTGATGGAACTGGGATAACCCATCCTAGCCCTATCCTTGTCCACTGTTTGGCACGCGGATTATGAGAAAAATAAATGGGAAGCCGCAACTCCCCTGGTTTGAATCCCTAACATCTCGCTGCCTAAACCCTAAAACCAATGTTCTGCCTGCTGTGCCACCTTGGCACATGTGTTAATATATTATAGAAATAAATATATATAATATTAGATTAAATAATTAAATTAATTTAATAAATTAAATTGATTTAATTATGATTAAATGACCCGTTACCCAAATAAATTAAAGGGATAATATAAACTTATTATTTTGGGTCTTCTGGACCCAATAGCGGGGTCTGCTTTACTATACGAGACTCCAAAAAAAAAAAATTTAAAACACGTAAAAATGAAAATTACCATTTTGCCCCTAAGTGTGTCCAAAGCCAAATAAAAATTCGAGAGGATCTAGATTGACTTTCTCTAATGTCCCGGACCCAACGGTGAGGTCCATATTACCGAATTAAGTACAAAAAAATAGGACACGTGAAAATACAACCTTATAAAAATAAGGCATAAGTAAATGCCAATTTATAAAATGCTACGAGTAGTCCAATTTAAAAAGGAATAAGTCCTATCCTAGGAAATTAGGATCAACACTGTCTAAGAATAAGTTAAGAGCATCAATAGGTGATAATTTGAAGTAAATGTGAAATTAATAAGTTCTTCATAAATTGTTCTTAGAAACTACAAGGGAAAAAGGAAAGCACACCAGTAGAGCTGACCCTAAGGATAAAGGTGAGTAATCCTGTACTTTGAAGTAGAGGTTTTAATCTCCATTGATTCTGAAGAAGTTTAAATTCAAATTTTTTTGAGGTATTACGAGTTCAAATTCTTGAAGTATTTTAAATTCAAATTTTGTATTTATATGACTTCTGATTCAAGTATTATTGCTTCCTTTTTGAAAACTCTGTTGTGACATGCAAGTTAGCTTGTTTATATTACTGACCTTCTATAAGTTTATGTTCCAGCATGTCCACGTTAAATGCAAAATTTTATTAAATGCCTCTCTAAAAATAAATTCCTTTATTTTGCTATGTTTTAAATACTCCTATACATCGTGATTTAATGCTCTGAAACTCATGTTTTGAAAGTTTTAATCGTTGTATTCGAAGTATCGAGAAATCTGTTAAAATATTCCTGTTTAAATAATAATGAAAAGCATCATTTTGAAGAAGGCATATTTTAATACTCCTGAAAAGCACTCATCTAGAAAGTCATATCTCAAATGCTCATGAAAAGCATCTATTTGAAAAGTCATATCTCAAACGCTCATGAAAAGTATCTATTTGAAAAGTCATATTTCAAACGCTCATGAAAAGCATATATTTGAAGAAATCATATTTTTAATGCTCATGAAAAGTATTTATTTGAAGAAACCGTATTTCGATGCTCTTTGAAAAGCCTCTATTGAAGAAGTCATGTCTTGAATGCTCATGAAAAACACCTTTTTGAAGAAGTCATATTTTAAATGCACATGAAAAGCATTTATTTGAAAGAAAAAAAACGTATTTTGATGCTATTTGAAAAGCATCTATTGAAGAAGTTAAAGTTTTTAAGTGCTTTTGAAAAGCATTTTCTGGAAGGTTATCTTTAAATGCTTTTAAATAACATCTATTTGAAAAGAAATGTTTTCAAACCTCCTATTTGTGAACTAGTAATGCAAGATAATCGTGCATAAGCACTACAAGTGATATTGGGTTCCTTCGAAACTCGATTGAGATGAAGAATGCCCAGTAGGAGGATCTAATCCCCCAAGCATGAGATCTCTCTGAAGTAAAACTAGAGTCTAGTTCGAAATAGATTCTTCTATTAAAAAGTGAAAAGATGACACGTTTGGATATGGTAGCAGGTTTATCCCCCATCTTCTAAATGTGATTACATGTGTTGATTTCATGAACAAAAGTTTCATGTTTTCATAAGAAATGATAGCAGGTTTTCGAACCCCCATTTACAAGAAGAAGTGTTTTAAAAGAAATGGCCCAGTTTTTAAAATAACAAAGGGTCATATACGAGAAAAATGATTTTATGCATCCTATTTACAAGTAAATGTTTTAAACATTTATGGCCACCAAATGGTCATTCTATACGTGTTATAGGTTTCAATTGCATATTGAATGCCACAACCGAATGCTTTTAAATGCTTCGTGTTACGTGTTCTTTTTTAAGTTCCTTGTACTTTTATATATGAAATATCTATTTTACTCGAATGTTTAAAATGTTTCGTGTTACGTGTTTTGAAGTTTCCTATATCCTGTATTTGAAGAAGTATGTGCCTATCCTGAATGCCTTGAATGCTTCATGCTATCTGTTTTTAAGAATCATATATTTTGTTTCTGAAGTATACGAGAAATTGGTAGTGATTGTTTTTATAAACTCTCTTATAACTAACCCACTACCAGTTGAAAACCCATGACAAGGTACTGGAATTACTCACAAGCTTAGTGAAGCTCATACGGATTTATCCACTATATTTCAGGTGATTGAATTAGCAAGGAAGTAGTAAGTGCTCTGAAGTACATGATCTAAAGGCGAGGTATGGGACCCGCATTAATATGAAGTAAGTGTTCTAAAGTACATGATCAGAAGTGCGTGAGGTATGGGACTCACTGGTAGAGTAGTTGAAGTTCATATGTGAATGTGATGTATATTTCAAAAAAAAAAATTCTAGGCAATTCTAAATACTATAAAGAGTATAGTAGCATATGTATTTGCTTTCACTACAATGATTGAATGTGATATGATGTAATAAAGGAACAGATTGTTTATTGAAAGGAATCCCATAATCACGGTTCCCTAATCCGCCTCGGGTGGGTTTTGGGTCGTGACAAAACCCTGACTGGAGCCGCTCTACGATGGCATCTGAACTTAGAAGATGCACTTTCCAAAGATTGGGAGGAATTATGCAACGCCTAAGAGTACAAATAAAACAATGAACTTGATATCACCCTTCGAGACTTGGAGACCACCAAGCAAGAACCCAAAGAAAGTCTATCCACATTCCATCACTAAGTGGCAGACTAAAGTAGTTCAAATGAAGTTGTAGGGGTCATGGCACTTACTATGAACCTCGGCTCGGTTGCAAGCGCCGTATATTTCCAAGTACTAGACATCCTAGCATCCTTAAATATACTGCTTTGAAGGCCCTGGTTACATGAAATGAAAGCAGCAGCATCCTCTCTGCATTAGAAGCTCAAATTTACCTGTTAAATAGGGGTAGTCACTATACATGGGGTCATTGATCCTATCGGTGATGCTCTCCATACTTGTAACACCTCGACCTAATTAATTAATAATTAGTCCGCTAATTTTTAATTAGAAACAACATGAAGAATGATTAAGAGAATTAATCAAGAATTTCTCGATAGGCCAATAAAATAATTAAATACGTCAAAAGGGGAAGGATGCAATACCCCGACCCTAATTATCGATTAAATTATGGAATGATGCCATTTTGGAATATAACGCATTAATATAGTCATTTTAGCCTCATTTTAATACTATAAGAATTCGAATTAACAAGTTACGGAAAACACAAAGAAATAATAACCGGCGCAAGGCCTCTAACGTCGAAGCTAACCTAAATGGGGAATGACCAGAAGAAACCACTTCGTAAAAAGAGCAATAGGAAAGAAATCATAAAGGAAATAGCTAACTGAAATCTGCGCTAGCTAAACGAGGCATAAGCCCAAAATAGGGAAAAAATGCCAAAATGTGAGGCCAAGGGGATTTGAACCCTTAACCAAGTGAGGCAAGGTTTTAAAGTCCCAAAATATTTACCACCTAGCCCACAAGCACTTTTGTGCTTTATTTTACAAAAGATATATATGTATATCATATAATGCTAAATTTCTGAATATCAAAAAATGGGTTGGCAGCCCCTCATTGGACCACCACACCCACCAATTAGGTTTCATGCAAATCAAATCAAATCAAACATATAAAATAAAATATATGATATATATATATATAAGTTTGCATGTGTGGTATGGAAACTCAGAAATCAGAATTGGTAGTGTGTGTGTGTGTGCAACTGTGTAAGAGTGTGTATGGCAGTGTGTGTGTATGTTCATTGTCACGACCCGAAATCCACCCTGTGCGGGGCGGAACGGTCCTGTGAGTAGCGGTATCGGACGGCGGTGCAACCTGTGTTTTGCGGAAGCGTGAAAACTTTTTCTTTTCTCATTTAAAATTTAAGCACTCCACCCGGTACTTCCGTTCTACTCATATGCATACACATGGTTATACAATCAAAGCATAACTAAAATATTGCAGACTTATATTACATAACCATCTACATCAGTTACCCCATAGGGTTATACACATTACATTATATTGTTTTAGTACAAAACACTATTAAAGCTTGTAGAGTCTTCTAACAGAAACTATCTAAGTGCTGGTCTCTAAAAGCTAGTCAAGGCACCATCTTCCATCTCAACCATCATCAGTCACCTGAAAGGGGGGTCCGAACAAAGTCCGGGTAAGCTAATCTAAGCTTGTGAGCAATTCCAACATTCGTCATAGGGTTTCAATCAACAATGGTTTTAGCTCATAAAGGTTTATAAATCAATCATTGTCAATTGTTCGTATCTTTTGAACACAGAATATATGCATTCATAAAACTCATAGCTTTGAAACATTTAAAATATTCAAGCTAACATATGCTTTTTCATATAAAATTTGTAACTCTGAATACATAATATATGCATTCCATAAAACTCATAGCTCTAAAACATGTAAAATGCTCAAGCTAAAAATGTGTTCTTCTTTAAATAGAGTACATATAAACTCAAACATGTAAATATGAAAATGAGGATTTAAAATCTGCTTTCATTTTCAATTATCTCTTCTTCTCACTTTAACTCTTGGAATCTGTTTCGAACCAGACTCCCGTTTTACTCCTGTCGAGATATCTCTTTGCTTGTGGGATTAGATCCTGCTACCAGGCATTTGACAATCCATTGAATTCCATAGAACCCAAAAGCTTGTCAGCTCCACAGGATAATGAAGTCCCTTGCTAACCCCAATACCCTGTCTCGTGCTTATGCACAGTTATCTTATATTTTAAGAAACTATTTTTATCTCATGACTTCTTCTCATAAATTGTAATACCCCGACTCTGTATAATTAATAATTAAATAATTAATTATTAATTAGTACCGGCTTAGGGAATAATTAAGGAAATTAACCTTAATCTCCCGGTGGTCACACTAGACCAATAGAATGACAAAACATGTTCGGGAATAGGGTATAATACCCGAACCTAATTACCAATTAATTAGGTGGAATAATGTCGATTTAACACTGACGGAATTCGAATTAATTAACCACGGAAATCCCGAATGAGTAATAAATGACACGGAACCTCTGACACTGTAGATAACTGAAATATGAAACTCTCGGAACAAACCGCATCGAAAAAGAAGCTACGGAATGAAAGCTATGAGGCAAACATCAGAAACTGAATTAACGTGCAGCCAAACAGGGCCTTAGCCCAAATTGTGGAAAAATGACCAAATTGGTGGTCAAGGGGAATTGAACCCTTGACCTATGGAGAGAATGAATTCCATCCAAAAATTAAACCAAGTGGCCACCAGCACCTTTGTGCATATATATACAGCTTAATTGTATATATTCCTGAGTTAACCAAACCCCACCTCAAATTGGACCAATGAAGTTGCATGCAAACCCCACATGATTGCCCCCTCAGCCCACCTCAGCCCTAAGATCCCACTGTTCTCTGATGTATATACATCTATATACATATAAGAGGTGTATATATATGGAATATGTAATAATATATATATATATTATCATTTGTGGAAGGGAAAAAGGAGGGGTCCAAAAATCAGAAAGGAAGGGTGGGTGTTGTATGCTCGGATAAGAGAGTCCAGAGAGAGAAAGGGCTGTAGAGAAATTGAAGGCTTGCATGTGTATGCAAGTGTGTGTGTGCGAGTGAGGGATGATGTGTCTTCATGAGAAGGCAGTTAAGGAACTGGTCTCGGAAGTGGAACTGAAGGAAAACAGAAATGGAGGAAAGAAAACTCACTGTACAGGTAAGTTCGTGAGTCAAATTCTGTTCAAATCATTTTGATTTAAATGCATGAGAATATACAATTCCAATCTACATATTATCAGCTTTTGATTGCAACTGAAATGAGTGAAATCCATTTAAAATCGAGTGAGAACTTTAAAGTTACAGTGAATTAAATTCTGAAATGTTATATAGCAGGTCTGAATTAAGTTGAACAAAACCTAAAATGGTGTCTCGGGTCTTGAACTAGACATCCTAAGGACCGTAAAACCACCAACCCGCGACCCTAAAACCCCATGCAACACCCTCAAAAAGCTAGTTGCAGGTTCGGTCTTCAAATGCCATTTTTGGTTAGAGTGTGTTAAACTGATTTTCGTGATTGGGGAATGAAACTACTTGTCATAGGGATCTTGTAGCAACAAACCGCGTTCAAAATGGTGACAAAATGATGATGTATGGTCAAGTTGCAAGTCTCGCTATCATTTTTCCAAACCATAACCGTGAGCCCAAATCAGGGACCTAGAGCGATGCTAAATTGTTCCTTGATGCTTTATAAACCCTGTAGAATCAATGGCAGAGGAAATTAGTGGTTTAAAACCCACGAAATTGGAAAAGTTTCATGGCTGCAATTAGGGCAACCGAGGGTAATTTGATGAAGAAGACGACCGAGTTGACTCGCTGCCTTGAGCCGAGTCAACCGAGCCAACTCGGACACGTGTCTGTCCACGAGCGTGCCACCGAATTAATAAAACTGTGCCGTTTTGGTTATAGATTGATTTGTTTTAAAAATCAAATTCTCCCTGTTTGGATGCGGGACTAATAAATTAAAATCAGGTTTTGAGGATAAGCTATCCGAGGATTAAAGGCAAATGAGGTTAATTGGAACATTTAATTCCGGTTTACTGAGGGTCAGTGAACCGGTTGGTTCAAAACGTATTTGGGCCGGTTCAGTTCTTAAACCCTAAAACCAATGGGTCTGAACCAAATATTTATGTAAATACATTTTGACCCTGAAGTTTCCTAAAATTACGGATTTACCCCTGACAGTTTTAAAGAATTACACAATGGCCCAGACTTTGGAAAATTTCTTCATTTAAGCCCTGAATAAATTAATTAAATAATAAGATAATTATTTAATTATTTATTAATTAGGTAAAATTACAATTTTACCCCTAGACATGAAATATGTCAAACGGAGTCCAAATAAATTAAATAAATAGTGTATTTTCACTATTTCAAGCATTCTGGACTCAATGGTACAGTCCAATTTTGGAAATACAGTCCCGAAAAATACAGACCCGTAAGTGTTAAATGACCGAACTACCCCTAATGGTACCCAGACCCAAATAAAAATATCAGATAGCCTAATTTGACTATCTCGGGCATTCTGAACTCATCGGTGAGGTCCGTTTAATGAACCGAGGTCCCGAAAAATACAGACACGTAGGTATAAATGACCGAATTGCCCTTAATGATACCCAGGGCCGATTACACATAACAGATAGTCCAATTTCACTATGTTGGACACTCTGGACCCAATGGTGAGGTCCATTTTATGAACTGACGTGCCGAAAAATACGACACATGAAATTACCAAATTACCCCTGATACCGTACGAGACCTAAACAAAGTCCGATTGGGACGAAACTGATACCGGTAGGAGCCCAGACACTGGTGAGACTGTATAGTTGATTAGATGACGAATCGGGGTCAGAATTACACAAAACGTAAAATGAACAAAATACCCCTGAGCACTGTAAGTGCAAAGTAGAGGTCGAATAAAGGTCAAACTGATATGATAAATTATCATAGGGATAATTATGAACACTGAAAGGCTAAATAAGACTCCGAGACAGTCAACACGTAAAACGAGAAATGACCGATGTGTCCCGACGATCTAAAGCAGATACCAAATGAAGTCCAAGGGACTTACAAATTTATACATGAGATATATGGGACGTTCTGAGGACCATGATAGGGTCCCGGGCAAAAATGACAAAATTACCATTTTGCCCCTAAGACTAAATAAGTACCCAACTGATACCGATTAAAGTCTAAAAGACTTAAAACTTCATATATACGATATATGGAATATTCTGAGGACCATAACAAGGTCCGGGATAAGAATGGCAAAATTACCACTTTGCCCCTATGGTTAAAATGAGAACCTAACTAATACCGATTGGAGTCCAAAGGACGTAGAACTTTGTACTTAAGATATAAAGACTATTCCGAAGACCACGACAGGGTCCGGGACAAAAATGGTAAAATTACCATTTTGCCCCTAAGGTGGAATGAGTGCCTGACTGATAACAATTGAAGTCTAAATGACTTAGGATATAATCCTAATAACTGCTAAGCCTAATTAAAGAAAGAAATAGCCTCGAGTGAGACCCAATGGAAGGGCGATAGGCTACTAGGCTATCTTAGGTAATCCGATAGATACCTAAGATGACGAATGAGACCTGAATGGATGAATTCTGATCTATCTATGATTAATGATGATTATTCAGGATGTACAAGGATGTGCCTGAAACAATGTTTGGAGATTGTCAGATTATTTGCGCAAGGAGATAAACCTAAAAGTTTGTGAGTAACTTCTGACACTGTTTTGATACTGTCCCTTGATTTATTGATCTGTTTTGAATGCAATTATTTAAGTGCAATTATTTAAATGCATGCCTTTTCGTACTATATCACTTATGACATGGTTTTAGTCTTTTTAAATACTTGACTATATTCCTGATCCCTGTGCTAGCATCCCGTACTGTTTTGCCCGTTTTGAACTGTTGAGATAAAATGGATATATTGAACCATTATTTCTGAAACGATTAAATAAACCATGCGATATAGGCAAAGAACGATATTTTGTCGTACCGTACTACTTGTATAGTATACTGTCTAAATACTATATTGTTTAAATGTACGTACTTAATGTAGGCCCTTTGCACTACATTTCACACGATGTGATTGTGTCCTTTGAATTAGGAATTCCGTTCAATTCGGTTATGTGCTATCCGTTAATGCTATGTCTATGTCCCTGATTGATACGTTCGATTCCATTGTGTACCGCCGGTCGGTAATAGGTCTGTTTGGATTGATGTATTGTTCAGTTCCGTTATGTTCTACCCGTGATGATATGCCCCTGTCTTGATTAAAACGTTGTTCAGTTCGGTCATGATTCGTTCCGCTAGTGATATGTCTCCGACTTGATTGTTATATCGTTTCTACTCAGCTCCGTTATGTTTCGTTCCGTTCATGATGTGCTTGTGTCTTGATTAGTATATTGTTTTTGTTTAGTTCCGTTATGTTCTAGCTATTGAAGGTATGCCTTCGTTTTGATTGAAACATTGTTCAGTCCAGTTATGATTAGTTCCGACAGTGATGTGTCCCTGACTTGATTGTTATATTGTTTCTACCCAGTTCCGTTATGTTGTGTCCTGTTCATGATTTGCCTGTGTCTTGATTAGTGTATTGTTTCCATTTAGTTCCGTTATAATTTTAGCCGTCGAGGATATGCCTCTGTCTTGATTGACTTATTGTTCGCACTCAGTCTCAGCTGTGATTCGTTCCGTTAATGAAGTGTCTGTGTCTTGATCGATATATTGGCAATGGTTATTGTTTTGGTCCGATTGGTTATGTTATGTTCCGATTCGTTTGTACTGTTTGTGCAATCTTGTTCCATTGTACTAGACTGCTTATGAAATGGATTTAGAAAATTGTTATTTTGAAATGATTAAATTGTCCACGTGCCTTGGAAGCAAGGACTGGTTTTGAAACCCATGATAGGGAATCTGTGTTACTCACTGGGCTTATTTAAGCTCACCCCATTATTCTGACATTTTTCAGGAATTACCTCCATTGGATTAGAAGGTACTATGACATGACGTGAATAGGCCAAGTGGCATTGCAAATAAGGATCAGATGGCACTGATTTGTAGAGACTTACATTCTTGTGAATCGAATCCGTATATCCAGGTAAGTGATATGATACGACTGACTTGATTGACATGCACTAGATATTGGAACATGGCTCATGGAATTAAATGGTACTCTAGAGATATTAGATCTGCTATGTTGTTATATGCTTGATTTTAGATATGCTCTGAGATTAGAATTGTTGACTGACTGGATTTAGTCTTGCTCTGTGATACATATTCTTATGATGGATAAGTGAGTTGCATTCCCGTGACACAAAGAAAAAGTTTTAAATTCCGCTGCATCTGACCCTACAGTTGGAGTGCAATTCGTCGGAAAGTTCAGAATTTGCCTTTGGTTGGTCGCGTCGCGACCGACTGGCAGTCACGTCCTCGACATCCGCGTAGGGTGGGGTTCGGGATGTGACATAAATACTATTTAAGAGTATTCAAACATAAAGTATATAACTGTATAATAGAACTTTCAATTCTCAGAATATACGAATTCAGAATATATCTCAGAGATTTTGCAATTTAAAAAAACTCAAACATGCCAAGGCATATTTAAAGGAACTGTAAGTAAATCTATTATCTGAACAGAGTAATTTAAAACAGAAGGCGTATGAAAACTGAATTCGATATTCAAATACTTTTCATGACTTGAACTCAAAACTTCTTTGAAATCTGTGGAATTAAATCTCCACTTCGAATGCAGGGTTACTCACCTTGGTCCTTTAGGGTTAGTGCTAATAATGCGCTTTCCCACTTCCTTTGTAGTTCCTAAGAACAATTCATAATAACCTCATTAACTTCACATTTACCATAATAACACCTATGGATGTTGCTTAACTTATGCTTAGTTCGTATTAGATCCTAAAACGATCTCATAATTCATGTGTACTTAATTTAACTCGTACTCTTAACCTATGACACAATTTCATGTGTTAGAATTTAAATTCATTTCAATTTATACTCTTCTGGTACCTCCATTAACTTTAATTTAAATTTATTTACTTCACATATTTACATGTCGTGTCTTTTCGTAATTCATTTTCTCGTATACGCCTTAGATTAATACTTTGGCATTACTTTAATTTATAGTCATCTGACAGATGCTACTCAACAAATTTTATGTCTTTTTATTTTAGACATTTCTTTTGGTCGAATAGACTCTACCATTGAGTCCAGAGCGTCGAAGAAAGTCAGTTTAGGCTTTCCTAGAATTTAATTCAGACTTTTGTATGTAAAAGGGCAAAAAGGTCATTTACCTGTTTACGTGTCATATTTTTTTGTACTTCGCTTCATAATTTGGACCTCACCATTGAGTCCGGTATGTCGAAGAAAATCAATTTAGACCTTTCCCGATTTTAATTTGGCTTTAGGGGTACTAGGGGTAATTTGGTCATTTTTTCCCTTATGTGTTTTAAATTTTTGGGGCCTCATCTCGTGTCGTGGACCTCACCATTGGACTCAGAAGGTCCGAGATAGTAAGAATACATTAATAACTTGTTAATTTTGGACCAGGGATATTTTGGTCATTTCACCCCTTTACGTGTCTTTATTTTTTGGGGTCCCGTCTCATAAAACGGACCTCGCCATTGGTCTTAGAATATCCAAACTAGTTAAAATTCATTATTCATATGTTCAATTTGGATTTCATTTGCTCTATTTATGACCCAGGGGCAAAATAGTAATTTAACTTTATTTATTAAATAATTAAATTAATTATTTAATTATTTTTTCAGGGGTCTAATTGCATAAAATTCCCCTCAATTGGGCCACAGTAGAATTTCTTAGAAATTCTGGGGTCAATCCGTAAATAGCAAAAGGTTTGGTTTATTTAATTTTAAATAAATTAGAAAACCAGTGGGTTCGGTTTAAACTCAAGTGAACCGGTTCGGTCCGTTCGTAAGCCAATCGGTTTAGCCGGTTTTATACATGATGCTGACGTCATGATGACGTCAGCCCTAGCGTTTAAAATCTTAAAACAAAACGTTGCCGTTTTGCTAAAACCCGTAAACTGTTAGGTCCGGTTATAACCCAAACCCGTAACCGACCCGAAGTCCGACCCGAACAGTGTCGTCTTCCCCACAAGGGTCGACACTGTTCATCCGAAACCCTAATTTTTTACAGTTCAGTTTCGTGATGTTTTGAGAGTCCATTTCCTCTGTTTTCTTTTCCAAACACTTCCTAATACTTTATGGCATGTTTCTACATCGATTTAGAGCTTCGAATTTATCTCAGAGGCTCGGTTTAAGTCGCGATAACCAGACCTGTAAACCCACGGTTCATGCTCATTTCTTGGTTATTTTTCATGGGGTTGGGCTTATTTTGTTCCTTAGTTAAAGGGGTTTCATTCCCCATTCTCAAATGTCGGTTTAACACTAAGTTTAGAGGATGGGGTTTCAAACCCGTAGCCTGCAACTCGATATTTAGAGGGCTTTTCTGGAGCTTTTTGATCACGATCATATGTTTTTGGGACTCTGGGAGGGTCTAGTTGAGGTCTTGATAAGCCAAAACTAGTTTGGTGGAAGTTGGTTCAGACCTGCTTGAGCAAGGTCTATCCATGGCTGCCGTTGTACAGTTAGGTGTTTTAGGTTGTTTAAGAGTCTGTTTTTCATGCCTTGTTCATGTTTATCTACTTTAAACATCATATATACAAAAATCAAAAGGTAAAACAGTTCATGCATAGGAAAGTTTTTAGAGAGAGAAAATGTTAAGTTTTTGATGTTTTACCTCTAACAGCGACTCTCTCTCTTCTTCCTCCTTCTTCCGAGGTCTCATTTCTCTTCTTCTGAACTCTCTCTCTCTCTCTCTCTCTCTCTCTCTCTCTCTTTCTCTCTTCTTGTGTGTTGAATTTTTGGTGTGTATCTAATATATGTATATATGTATATGTATTCATATCAATGGTCATCACCAACTTCTTTCTTTTCCCCCCATTCCCCATCAAAATCAGTAGCCATACCTCCATTTATTTTTCTGATTTTGTCCTTACCTCACCATACTTCCCCACTTACTTGATTAATAAATATGAATATATATAACTCCCACCTTACCTTTATGTCTCCATGTATATATATATATATATTATACACACAGCCGTCCTATACATATGTATTTATATTATATTTATTTTATTTTATTTTTCCTATATCCAAGTATTACATGTATATATATAATTATATAAATACTTACACATGCTTGGTTACATAATACACTTTTATGGGTGTATTTTCTATTTATTTTAATTAATAATCAATTTCATAAACTTAATTAATTAATTATTTTAAATTAATTAATTGTTTTCCTTAAGTGTAGACATCTTTATACTTATTTTTTATAACCTCGAAATATGTGCCCTATGACCCGATATTTTGGGTCGGGGTATTACATTCATGTAGAGAGAGAGAGAGTGAGAGATTCTCATATCTATATGCATCAAGATCCAAAGAGAGAAACAAGATCCTGAAGGGGGGAGCTAGAAGCAGAAGCAAAACAGTGAAATAAAGAGGGAGGTAGCCACTGTTGAGGAGGTACAACACACCAAAGTTTTACATTTTTCTTATTTTGAAATTGATGTATTATTCCAGTCCTCTTAAAAGCCTTACATTACATGCATACGCTGAATTGACACTAAGGGACGAATTTTGAGTAGAATAGGAGAGCTTGAGAAGCTCGGAGTGCATGATCCATGGGAGGTCGCCATTGACAGACCTCTATAGGTGTAGGTCTGAGACCACCAAGGCCCAACCAAGTTTGGTTGGTCAAGCCTTAAACTATACCTCGGGAGAGTTCCAAAAACCTTGAACCGCGACCCCAACACCCTAGTGAAGACCACTAAAAATGGACTTGCAGGTTGCGGGTCCTCGATCCAATTCCATTTACAAAGCTTTAAATCTTGTTTTTGGAATTAGGGTTGAACACCCATGTCATAACGGTCACTGTGAGCCAAACCTCACAAGTTTTGGGCCAAAGACGACCATGAACGATCGAGTTACAAGTTTGGCTATCAAACCTTTAACCAAACTATTGAGCTCAACTTGAGATCTTAAATGAATCCCAAGATGTTGGCCTGACCCCTAGAAACTCGCATCACCCAAAAGCAGAGGGAATCAATACTTGAAAATCCACGAAATTAAAAAAAATGAAAACTGGAATTAGGGCTACAGTGCGGGGTAGAATGGGGAAGAAGATGAACAGTGCAGGGTCAGGTAATAGACTAGATTTCGGGTGGGGCCCCGACCTAACTGCGAATGGTTTAAACCTCTTAATTGAAACTACGCCGTTTCGAACATTTTGTTTTAAATTTAAGTTAAATTCAGACTATTTGGTTATGAATGTAAGAAATTAAAAATTGAATCTAGGGTTAGACCAAACCGTGGATAAGGGATATAACAGGGTTATGTTAATCCGGTTCTCTGGCCTAGCCTGAACCAACTGGTTCACCATATATCTGGTCCGATCTAGGGTTTAATTAAGCAAACCTAACGGTTCAAGGGCTTAAATGAAAAGAAGTTTAAACCAGCATTTTCCTGAATTACACTTTGACCCCAACAGTTCTGAAGAATTCTGTTCTAGCCCAATTCTTGAGATTTTTATGCAAATATACCCCTGAAAAATAATAATATAATAAAATAATTTATTTAATTATTTTATTAATTGGGAAAAATAACCATTTTGCCCTTGGACACCAAATAAGTCAAATGAAGCCCAAATTAAATAAATAAATAGTATATTCTTACTATTTTAGGCACTCCGGACTCAACGGTGGAGTCCGATTTGTGAAATCAAGTCCCGAAAAATATAGACACGTAAATGGTAAATGACTGTTTTGCCCCTAATGATACCTAGGGAAAATTAAACATAAAAGATAGTCTAATTTAACTATGTCAGACATTCTAGACCTAATAGTGAGGTCCATTTTGATGAACCGAGGTCCCAAAAAATTTAACTATACAACATGTGAAATTACCAAAATGCCCCTAATGCTATACGAAGTCCAAATGGACGAAATTGATGTAATATCCCGACCCGGGATACGTCACGCATACCGAGGTAGGTCGGATAAAACATGTAACTTGAACGGTAAGATATGTATATCATAGTATTTTCATGGAAATGAATGACCAAGGCTGAGTAACACCCGAGCACCACAGGGCATTGCATCGTAATGCGTGCATGCACGTATTTCCATGCATGCATACGTGAACATAGATTCGTAGCTCGATTAAAATGAATGTATGTAAATGTGATTAAAAATGGAATTGTACCCCTACACATGCATGTATATGCATGTATAAAAAGATGTATTTTATGTGTATATGTATACATACATAATATAATGTATTATATGTATGTTATGTATATAAGTATATGTAAAAGAAATAAAAAGGAAATGAAAAGGGAAAAGGGAACTGCCCTTGGGCAGTATACAGGTGGAGTGTATCAGAGTGTGTGTGTGTGTCGGTTGGGTGAAGTATGTGTGTGTGATATATATATATATATATATAATATGATATATGTATATTGAGTGCCCAACAAGTCTCCCAAGCCATTAATGCAAAGTTGCATTTGGCAGAGGGAACACCAGGATTCAGTCAAGGAAGGGGGCCATAGAAGAGAGAGAGAGAGAGAGAGAGAGAGAGAGAGAGAGAGAGAGAGAGAGAGTGATAAGGTAGAGAGAGAAAGGGGCGGTGAGTGATTTCTTATATGTATACGGGTTTTTGTGAGCTGGAAGGTTAGAAAAGAAAAGGAAGGTCAGGAACTGAAGGGAAGAAGAAGAGAGAGAGAGACTGATTCAGAAACAAAGAGGTTGGAGGGTCACAGTGGGCTAAAAACCGAAACCCAGGTAAGAGTTTTAAATTCTGTTTTTGATTTTTAGTTCATGAAACTTAAATATGATTGTAGGGTCGTATAGATGAATTAAAAAGGGATTTAATGAAAGAAAAATGAAGGAAAACGGTTGAAAGATGAAGGAGAAAGGCTGAGTTGCAGGTATAAGGATAATTCGGGTAGTTTGGGCTTCTCTAATATTTCATGCATAAAATGGTGTTCTAATAACCTAGATCTAAACCTTACAAGTGCAGAAAACAAAATGAAAAAGAAAGAATGAAAAATGATGAAGAAATCATAGGGAAAATGAGAAATAAAGCTGATCGAAAAATTGGCCGGAAACTGGGGAAGAACAGTGATGGAAACCTTGGTTTCCTAAGGTTTAAAATGGCCTAGAGGGAAGTTTAAGATTGGGGGAATGATTTGGCATAGAAAGATATAAAAAGCAATGAAAATGGGAGTGAAACAGTGAAGATCGGTAGCTAGGGTTCACTGTTCCGGTGACAGTAACCGGAAAGATGATTGGGGAAGATGACCGGAAGTTCGGGGGCCATATCGGGTTAAAAAGAACGGGTCTGGGTTGGATCCGGGTCGGTACCCGACCGGAAATAAAACGGGATTGATGCTGTGTCGTTTTGGGTTTTTGGTTTAAATGGACTTGGGCTGTTTGGTTGCAGAGATAGGAAATGGAAATTAGGTTTGGGGGTTATCCAAACCATGGATAGGGTGGTTAGAATGGATATGTTATTCCGGTTCTCTAAATTTAACTGAACCGTTTGGTTCAGTGAGGAACCGAACCGGTTAGGGTTTCTAAATGGTGAACCCACTGGTTCAGACCGAGATTTAGGGAAATTCCATTTTGACCCCAAATATTTTAGGAAATTGTACTATGGCCCAAACAGAAAATTAATTAAATATTAATTTTTACAATAATGCCCCTATTTCAAATATAGGTCAAACGAAGTCCAAATGAGACAAATGAATAGTCAAAACTTATTATCTCGGACGTTCTGAGTCCAATGGTGGGGTCCATTTTACGAGATGAGACCCCGAAGTATAAAATACCGTGAAAGTGCAAAATGACTATTTTGCCCTTTTTAGTACAAAAGTCCAAATGGAATTCCGCGAAAGCCTAAACCGACTTTCTTCGGCATTCCGGACTCAATGGTAAAGTCTAAATTAGTATTTGAAATACTTATGATAGAAAGGCATAAAATTTGATGAATAGCATTTATTCTGAAACGTAATTACTGATATATAGGGAACTCGAAAGGCAAGGGTACACTCACGGATTTCCTGATCTAGAATCACGATAGAAGTAAGTAAATTCCCTTTCTCTTCCATATGGTGTTTCCAAGCCAAGTTTATTCTCTTTACTACCAAACTTGTACTCTTGAAAGTACCTCACGTTATTGCTATCCACAATGCGATATTGTTCTATCTTGTGGACATTGATTGACTGCTATGTCGTTGTTGTCATGTGAACCATGCCTTGAAAGGCTTACTGCTATGTCTTTATTGTCTGCTATGTCTTTATTGTGAACCATGCCTTGAAAGGCTTACTACTATGTCTTTATTGAATATATAATATTCCATTTCATACTTCTATGGAATTATGAATAATCATGATATGTTATGAATACGGGATTTGTGCTCAGTCACAACATCCATCCGATGCTTTCTGTATTAACTAGAGACCTAAGGGTCAAATACATAAATGAACAGGTGGCAGGAATGAATTCCTCGAAGGCTTTCCACCGGCAATTGACTGGCATTTTCATTGCATTTCCATTGGCATTTCATTTACATTTGCATTGGCATTTTACCTGAGAACAGAGTAAATGCATCTCCTAAGAATTGGTATGATTACGTTATTGAATAACACTATTCCATGTGACTTATCTTAAACTGAGAGGACACCCTTCATTGAATTGATTGTGATCGGTTTATTGTGGCAGTACGTATTGTTGTTGTATTATTGTTGAGAGATTCATGTTGATGGTGTATCCATTACTCCTAATTGAACATTGTGACTTATTATTCATTGGCCTTCATGGCAACTGTTCTCATTGGCTATTACAGCATCTCCTTCCTTATGATTGGCTATCATAATCTTATTCATGGAATTGTATCTTATCGATACCAGTGTCGGAGATCTATTTTTACTTGCTGAGCTCTCGTAGCTCATTCCCCCTATTTACCCCCATTTTAGGTGATAACGCTGCAAGACCCCAGTAGGAGTCTGAGAGCGTAGGAGGACATTTTTGAGGAACTGTATCAGTCTATGTCTTAGTTCTCCCATGTATTCACCACCCTCGGGTGCTGGTTACGTTTGGTTCTTATTTTGTTTATGTAGAACCATATTATGTATTGTAAAGACTTTCGCTAACATTGTGTATTGAAAGACTTCCGCTGATGTACTATTACTGATAAGACTTCCGCTGTTATTGTTTGAGGATTTTAGTACTTTGCATATTAGTACTATGATACAGGAATGGAAAAAGTAGGGACGGCCTTCGGGTCGGCCCCGCGACACGAGATCCGCATAGGGTGGGTTTCGGGTCGTGACAATTGATACCGATAGAAGCCCAGATACTCGTGAAACTGTACACATGATTAAATGACGAATCGAGATCAGAATTTCATAAAACGCAAAATGACCATAGTACCCCTAAGCATGGTAAGTGCAAAGTAGAGGCCGAATAAAGGCCAATCTGATCTAATAAATTGTCATAAGCATAATTTTGGAAATTGAGGGGCTAAATTAGACTCCGGAACAGTCAACGTATAATAAAAGAAATGACCGATGTGTCCCGATGATCTAAAACAGATACCAAATGAAGTCCAAAAGACTTAAAAAATTATATGTAAGATATATGTGATATTCTGAGGACCACGATAGGGTCCGGGGCAAGAATGACAAATTATCATTTTGCCCCTAAGGTTAAATAAGTGATTAATTGATAACGAATGAAGTCAAGATGACTTAGATTATATATCTAAAAGCTACTAAGCTTAATTATAGAATTCAATAGCCTAAGTTGAAACCCAATAAACGAGCAATAAGCCAATGGACTTAATTAGGTGATCTGATAGACGCCTAAGAGGATGAATAAGTCATGAATGGTTAAGTTTTGATCTGTCTGTGATTAATGATGATTATTCAAGATATGCAAGGATGTGCCTAACGTATCTAGAAGTTATCAGATTATCCATACAAGGAGATAAGCGTAACAGTTTGTAAGTAACTTGGAACTTCTGACTTGGTGATATTTTAACTATCATAGTATTTTCATATACTGTACTGTTTAAATGCATACTCTTTGTACTGCATTACACATGGCATGATTTTGTTCTGTCCTACTCTTCTGTTCTGTTATATGTTATGCAAGGTCTGTTCTGATTCTATTTTGTTATGTTGTGTCTTACTCTTGGGCCCACTCCAGGATTGAGTGGTATGGCTTAAGTAGGCCAGAGCCAAACCTAGAGGGTAGAGGCCCCACGAGCGTCCGCTCATAGGCAGTTGGAAAAGGCTCATCCACTAGATTGGCATCCTGTTCTGTTCTGTTTCGCTCAATTCTGTCATGTTTTGTTCTAATCTGTGTTGTGAGCAAAACCCAGAGGGCAGGGCCCCTCAAGTGTCCGCTCATGGGCAGCTGGGAAAGGCTTGAACACATTGATGATTTGCCTATATTTCTGATTGATATATTGGCATCATGTTCTGTTCTGTTCTGATATGTTCTATTCTGATCTGTTTGTTTTATTTAGTTCGGTTCTATTTTATTCTACTTAAACTGCATTTAAAGTGGATTTATATATTTCTAAAGTGACTAAACTATCCATGTGCTTTATAAGCAAGATCTGGTTTTGAAATCCATGGCAGGAACCTCTGTTACTCACTGCGCTTGTTAAAGCTCACCCTATTATCCTAACATTTTTCAGGATTTATCTCTAGTGGATTAGAAGGCACAAAGAAATGAAACTAATAGCTCGGAGGCATCCCAAGCTAGGATTTGATGACAATGAATTATGGAGTCTTGGATTATTGTGGGCTGAATCACGCTATTCAGGTTCGTGGTACTATGTTATTGAATTTATTGATATAGAATAGATGCATTGGGATATGGCTTATGTATATTGGTACTCTAGAGATATTTGGTGACTAATTATGGACGTGCTCTATAATATATAGCTCTATGGTACATAGATGAGTAGTATCTATATGAGTTGCATTCCCGAGGTGAAAAAGTTTTAAATTTTGCTGCTCTGACCCTATATTTGGAATGCAATTCATTATAAAGTTCAGAAGTCACCTTTGGTTAGTCGCATTGTCGATGGGTAAAACCAGCAAGGTGGCCAACTGGCATCTCGTCCTCGGCATCCGCGTAGGGTGGGGTGTCAGGATGTGACAATACTAGAGATCCAACACAATGCTAATGATTTGCCTTTGTTAGGCTTCGACTATAGAAGGAGCCTCGAGATACAACAAATATTTGAAAAAGGCTTATACAAACAAGTCTTGATCAACATGATGGTCCACATGGGATATGTGTCGGGCAAAGGCCATGGATTTGATTTACAATGTCTACTTACACCACCCCGCCAATCGAAAAGAGAATATACGTTCGGGCTCGGATATACACTTGATGAGGAAGATTTTTGTGACAAGTCTTTGGCTGCACGAGCCAAGAAAATTGCTAAAGAACAAGAGCTGCCCCCTATGCTCATAGAAATAAAGTCTTACTTCTCTACCTTGAATAGGAGCTTTGTCAAGCTAAGAGAAGACTATATGTACTATGGGTTCCTTGAGCCATGGTACAATGCTAAAGCCAAGACTAGAGTTCTCGGTTAGGAAATATTCGGTAACTACACCTGGCGTTTTGACGAAGAGGTGGTGATACCGGTTGGACAACATGATCCTTAGTAGGGGGACTGGATCAAAGAGCTCAGAGGACTGACAAATTACTTCGCCAAGATGGAACTCACTGATGAAATGGTAGATATGATCTCTATAAGCAACATGGGCGAAGATCCAGTTAATGACATTACAACCTATCCAAGCTCTAATCAACAATTGGCTCCTAGTCAAAAGGGTGTCAGCCTCAGATGAACAACTTGAGCAGGAATTTGGTTACTCAGACTTGATTGATACAGATTCCACCAATGCTTTTGACTCTAAGTCTGAGGACTCTCTTTCTTTAGATTTCATTAATCTTGACGAACTTATTGTTTTTATTTTTCCTTCTTTCAATGAAATAATTCTTCTTCTGAGTATCCTTTAATTGCAAATAATAAACATGATGATGAAAATCTTGACATAAAGGATAGAAAGTTTTTAATAGACTTGGCCAAAATAATCACAAAATCTCAAGATAGGGCTCAACTTATCATAGAACAAACGGTGACCATTAACCTAGGATTAGAAGGTAAGACTAGACAGGTCAAGATCAGTGTAAACCTTAGCCAACGTGAACAAGAAATCCTGTCTGAACTATTAAAAAAATCCCAAGATGTCTTTGCATGGTCTTACAAAGACATGTCTGGTTTGGACATAGACATAGTCTAACACAAAATCCTGACTTACCTTGATGCCAAACCAATCAAACAGAAAATGAGGAAACTCAGGCAAGAGTGGTCCCTCAAAATCAAAGAGAAAGTCAAAAAATAGTTAACTGTGGGGATCTTGGCCGTGGTCGAGTACACGCAATGGTTAGCCAATGTCGTCCCTGTTCCCAAGAAGGATGGGCAAGTCCGCATGTGCGTTGACTTTAGGGACCTCAACAAAACACGTCCAAAAGATGACTTTGCCTTAACAAATATAGACCTTTTGGTAGACAACACAGCTCAGCATGCCATGATGTCCTTTGTAGATGGCTTCGCAAGGTATAATCAAATCAAGATGCACCCCGATCGCATGAAAAAAATTGCATTCACAACACAATGGGGCACATATTGCTACACCAGTCATGCCTTTCGGCCTGAAAAATACAAGGGTTACATATCAGAGGGCAGCCACTACCATCTTACATGACCTTATCCATAAAAAGGTCGAAGTCTATATCGATAACATGATCGTAAAATCTAAAGGTAAGGAAAGGCATTCCAACTGCTTAAGAAAGTTCTTTGAGAGAATCAAGAAATACAGAATGAGACTAAACCCCCAAAAGTTTGTATTCGGGGTCACATCAAGAAAACTCCTAGGCTTCATGATAAGTCAGAGGGATAGAGATGGATCTCACAAAAATCAAAGCCATTACGGAAATGCCTCCTCCCAAAACTGAAAAACAAGTTAGGGGCTTCCTAGGGAGACTTTAATACATCAGCAGATTTATATCACAATTGACTACTATCTGTGAGCCCATTTTAAACTTCTGAAGAATGATTCTCCCAAAAAGTGGAACCCCTCATGCCAAGAGGCTTTCAAAAAGATCAATAAAAAACCTGACCAATCCGCCAATCCTAGTTCCCCCACAACCCGGGTTGCCTTTATTACTGTACCTCATAGTAATTGACACAGCCTCTGGAACCATGTTAGCCCAAAACCAAACACATGAAAGAAAGGAGAAAGTTGTTTACTATGCGAGCCAGAAGTTGATCTCCTATGAGCAAAACTATAATGCACTCGAAAAGACATGCACTACTCTTGTCTAGGTTACCCAAAAGCTCCGCCACTACATGATGGCTTATACAATACACTTGGTTTCCCGCACGGACCCTATAAAGTATCTCTTTGAAAAAATGGCCCTATCAAGCCACACTGCTCAGTGGCTACTATTGCTTTCTGAATTTGACATAGTGCACAAAACTCAAAAATCTATCAAAGAAAAGGTTGTGGCCGACTACCTAGCAGATTTCCCAATTGAGGGTGAGATTGTTAAGGAAGCTGAGTTCCCAGATGAATAAATCATGCAAATTCATGAGGATGGGTGGTATCTTTTCTTTGACGGCGCTGCCAACAGGAAGAGATATGGCATTGGCATGCTTCTAGTAGCCCTAGATGGGTCATATACGCCTCTAGCCATGAAGTTACAGTATCCCTTTACTAACAATACCACGGAGTATGAAGCCATTATAGTGGGCCTACAAGCAACTCTAGAACTGAAAGTTGAATTCTTAGATGTATACGGGGATTCAGCCCTTGTTATCAACCAAGTCCAAAAGAGATGGAAAATCAAAGAAGAGAAGCTCCTACCTTACCACCAGTACCTAGAAATAGTGATAACCAAATTCAAAGATGTACAGTTCTACCATATACATAGAGCTACAAATAGTTTTGTGGATGCCCTAGCCACCCTTGCCTCAATGGTGGACATTCTAGAAGAAGCCACAGTCAAATCTCTCTTAGTTCAAACTCAAGAAACTCCGATATACTATTGCAACATCAATGAAGTCGCAAAGAACTCAACATCCCCACCTTGGTACAACGCGGTTTGCTTATTCATCAGACACTCAGAATACCCTAAAGGATATACCAAGGAAGTCAAAGTAGTTTTGAGACGATGGGTTGCCCAATTCATCATTTGTAGGGGAAAACTTTACAAAAGATCTTTCAATGGAATACACCTATTGTGTTTACATAAACATGAAGCTGAACATATCATGATAGAAATCCATGAAGGAGTTTGTGGACCTCACATGAATGGACACATGCTAGCCAAGAAGATAGTCCGACAAGGTTACTATTGGAACACCATAGATGAAGACTATATTACTTTCTTCAGGAAGTGCCACAAATGTCAGATACATGCCGATCTTCAACATTTCCCCCCTAGGGAGTTGTACAACTTGACATCTCCTTGACCATTTGCAATTTTGGGAATAGATATCATTAGCAAAATCACATCAAAAGCCTCCAACAGCCAAGAATTCATTTTGGTAGCTATTGATTACTTAACCAAATGGGTGGAGGTTGCTTCTTATGTTGTCTTTAATGCAAGGAAGGTAGCTCAGTTCATTAGAACCAACATCTACTACCAATATGGAGTACTCCACGAACTAATTTCAGATAATGGCTTGCACTTCAAAGGAGAAATCATAAATTTGGTCGAAGAGTTCAGAATCACCCCTCATCATTCCTTACCTTACGGACCTTAAACAAAAGGGGCAGTAGAGGTTGCGAACAAAACTATGAAGAACATCTTAAGAAGAATAATAGAAAGCAACAGAAACTAGTCTGAAAAACTTCTCTTTGCTTTATAGGGATATCGTATATGTATCAGAAAACCTATCGAAAAAACCCCATACTCCCTAACATACGGGATGGATGCAGTGTTACTTATCAAGCTAGAAATACCCTTACTCAGGGTACTTCTCGAAAACTAAGTTGCTGAAACTGACTGGTTACAAAGCAGATACGAAGAGTTAGACTTCCTAGATGAAAAGCGGCTTAAAGCTTTATAATAGACACAAGGGTATCATAGATTGGTAGCCCAAGCCTTTAACAAGAAAGTGAAAAAGAGAGGTCTGAAAGTGGGAGACTTGATTTTAAAGGAAAATCAAGCATTGGTTCTTAACCCAAGAGGTAAATTTAGGCCTAACTGGAGTAGCCCATTCATCATCAAATCTATAGCCACTAGAGGAGCAGTGTGGCTCACCGATATGGATGGAAATGAGTTTTCATCACCTACCAACCTCAACCAGCTCAAGACGTATTATGTTTAGCAGCTAGCTACCTATTGTACTGAACTACGATGACCTGACCCTCCATTACACATAGTTGCTACATATGCAATACGGTGGTGTGTAGGTAGCTCACGAAGTTACAGTGAGTGTGGTCTAAAAAATTACAATAAAAGTTTCATTCTTTCAAATCCAAAAGTTAAAGATCACATTTTATTCAATAATAGGTAAAAGCCCTATCAACTTGGTCTAAATCTAATATGGAACTGACTTCTTCTAAAAAAAAAAACAAAAAGAAAAATTCTAAATCTTCATTACTAAGGGATACTCGGATCCTTTCTTTTCTTCATTCTTTCTTTTCTTCATTCTTTCTTCTCCACCAACCTGCCTTCTAACTCAAAGCGGCGACCAATCTCTTTCTTTATGAAACCCAGGTAGTTCTTTGCCGAGTCTATGTGCAGAGAAAAATTCCTGAAGTCTAACTCAACATTATTACATTTCAATTCTAGTGTCTCCTTAGGTCTTCCTCATTTCCTTTTCAAGCTTAAAGGGTTCCTACCTCTATTTCTGTCGCACCTCGTGGCTGGCTCACTACTTCCCAATCTAACTTTCCCAGTCCTCCTCCTTCAAAATCCTTGTAGGCTTATTTGATTGTTTCTAACTTTCAAGTTATATCCACACTATTGTCTACTCCAGTCTCTTCAAAAAGGATAGAATCCCTAAGTTCTTTCCTTTTACTGATTAGGTCCTAGAGTTACCATAAATGTTCTTCTGTCATAAACACTTTGTCAGAATAATCTATATTATCCAAATCTGGAACATTAGCACATTCCCAATAGTTAGATATCTTTGAGGCTACAGATGGAGTCAATCTTTCTACAATGAAGTGAGGACCCCAAGTCCTCGGGGCAACTTACATGCATAAAAATTAACACAGTATGCGAATGAGATAATAGAAAAAGGTCTTCCTTAAGCCTACCAAGATAACACAATAATAACTAGGAGAGTGCAAGTGAGGGGCTCTGCTTTCCCAGTGAACAGTAGACCAATCAATATCATAAGGTGAAAGTTGAGCAAGGAACTCGCACCAATCTCTTTCATTATCTTTGGTCACCAATAACGCCCTTGAACAATAGTGCTTTGACATATAAGGGATGGTAACTAAAGGTAGCAAGAGCTTCAGCTTATCACGCAACCACATTCTCAACAGCAAGGGGCTACCTCTAAAAACATTTGAGCCATCATGGACCAAGTCCAAGCCATTCAAAGTTTCAGCAATAACAATACCCATCATATTGTTGCCTTTGTTCGGTTCAGTCACAACATCAATTAGGCGGACATCAGCTTGATTAGGCTCTTGGACAATCAAGAACCTCGGGATAATGCACAGAGCAAAAACACATAGCTCGGTGCCAGTAGCCTCTTGATTCATGAAAATTTCCAATATGAGAAGTAGGGAGAAGGATTTACCTTGAACTAATTCCTTTGCCTTCTCAGCATCCAAGTCAAGTAAAGAGGACAGAGAAGAAGAATAACCAATTTGTACAGAAGGAACGATAGTTTTCCTTGAACCGTGACATCAAAAAGAGCACAGAACTCTTCAAAGGTCGGGCACATTTCTTCTAAATGAAAGTGAAAACAATGATTAGTGTCACGACCTGAAACCCACCCTGTGCGGATCTCAAACAGCGACTGCCACCCTTCGGCCTGGGGGCCGTCGGTTGAGGCTCAAATAAGCAGCGATGCCAGACAGCGGTGCGGCCTGTGTTTGCGGAAACGTGAAAAACTTTTTCTTTTCTTCTTTTAAATTTTCTGCACATTCGTCCAGTACTGCCGCTCTTCAGAACGGTACACATGATTATACATTTGGAGCATAATAAAAACTTTTAAAACTTTATAACAATATATATATATATCCAGTTTTCCCTCAGGACTTAGTTACATAACTGTTCAACATTTACTATAACAAAAGTGACTAACTGTAAGTCTTTAGTGCTTCCCAAAAACTACTAATCCTGTAAGAAGCTTCCTATGCCCTTCCTCAAAATGGGCAAAGCTCTAACCATCTTCATCACCAAAAAGTCAGGATTGTTTTCAATTACCTGTAATATATGTCGGATAAATCCGGTAAGCTAAACGAAGCTTGTGAGTAATTCCAGCATTTGTCACGGGTTTTCAATTGGCAGTGGTTAGTATAAGAGAGTTTATAAAACATTCACTACCAATTGCTCGTATAATTCAAATACAGAATATATGCATTCTTTAAAACAGATAGCTTCAAAACATTTAAAGTATTCAAGCTAAACATGTACTTCTTCAAATATACTATAAAAGAAACTTCAAAACATGTAGTTACGTATAGTAAAATGGGGGTAAAACCTGGTTCCATTTTTGAACATAACATCTTATCACTTTCATTAGTAGAATCTGTTTCGAATTGGACTCTAGTATTGTGGTATGGTGTCGCAAGCAACCAGAAAAAAATAAAGCCTAAACTCTTAAAAATATATATGTAGTAGTGGAGTAAAGATCATTCCCTCGGAGAGTATCTAGCCTAGTTTTATGCTATGTAAACAATGATGGGGGGGTTTGAGTATAACGAAAATAATTTTTAAAAAAAATAACTAAGGAACAATTTAAATTAAAGTACTGAAATCAACCAAAAGCACAAACATTGGTCTAAGTCAACATCCAATATCGAAATTTTACAACTGATCATCGATGCAAATATATATCAATTCACACTTTGAATATTCACCGTTGGAAC